>CM046029.1:35251459-35411724 GCA_025215565.1 Flaveria ramosissima
ATGACCGGTGGTAGATCTTCGAAAGCTTCTCGTGGGTGGTGGGTGGTGGTGGACGGGTCACAAGGTGAGAAGCAGAGGTGACAGAAGCGAGAAGGCCTAGGGGGGTAGATGAAGTGGAGGTATAGTGGACATGTACGGGTAGGAACGAGAGATATATAATATAAGAGATCGGAGATATGACCGAGAAGAAGAGGTTCGAGAGAGAACAGAGATAGAGACAGAGAGGAGAGAAATAGAAAGGAGAAGAGAGATGAGAGAGGAGAGAGAGACAAAGGAGCGACGACGAAGAAAGAGACACCGAGAGATGACATATAAGAGAGTTGAGATAGATACGAGAGAGAATGTAACACATCAGAGAGTAGGGCAGAAAGAGAGAGTAGAGAGCTAGAGAGAAGTAGAGAGAGATGATAGATAGATATAGACATATAGATAATATATATCATATATCATATATAGACATATATAGATATATATATATATATATAGATAGATATATAGATATATATATATATATATACTATATATATATATACATATATATAGATATACTATATATATAGACATATATATAGATATATATATATATATATATATAGATATATATCATATATATATATATATATATATATATATTATATATATATCTATATATATATATATATGATATATATATAATATATAACTATATATATATATATATATATATATATATATATATATATATATATATAATTAGAACTCACTCAGCAATTCTTACATTGTTTGCATATTAGTTGGCAGGAAATGATGAAAGCTGAGGATGGCATGGGGAATAAGTCTACTTGGCAAGAAGAGACTAGCATCAATGTTTATGATCTGATGTTTTAATTTGAAAAAAAACTTACAATGATTTAAATTAAGGACAAATGTTTATTATTTGGGATTTAAGCTATGATATGAATTATTAAAGTAATCCGTTGTAATATTTATTCTCTAATATATTATATAAAGTTTTATGCTATGCATGACCAACTGTGAGGACTTCCTGCTGGGGCCTTAAATCTATCCTAAACAATGGCTAATATGTTAGGTCAAAATTATACCTATTTGAACTCTAGTCAAGTTAGCGTGACTAACGTGGGTGAGGTTTGTCAGGTCCAGTAGTACTACTTAAATTTACCTCGCTAGCTCATTACTAATGGTTCGATATGTAAGGACTTTTGTGGATAATGTTCGCGCTACTAGAAACAAGTGATATAACAATGATACTAAATTAAAACTTGTTTGCATGTTTCTCTCCAAAAAGGGAAGTATGTAAAAGAGGGGTTGTGAAAACTCATCTTAGATAGTGTATAAGTAGGGTATACAGATATTAGATCACTAGAGGTTACCTATTAACTATAAGGCTATGAGTGTGTGTTCTTAATAGTCCATATAACACGTTTTATCGAAACAACTCTAACTTTTTGTATGTTTGAGAAAAGTTTAACATGTGTAATCACACTCATACAGTCCATATCGCCTTGCACATATAGTTTAATGTTGTGTTTTGATTTTTAGAAAGTTTATATTTTTGGAAAGTATATTTCGTTACACATATGTAATCCATCACTAAAATGATCTAACATATCATCACAAGCATCATAAATCATATAAAAATCATTTAATTCCCTAACATAACAAGTTAAAGACAACTAGAATATTATCATGAGTAAAGTACCCATATCTTGACACGTATGAACATAAATTGCACAATCTACACTTCAAGTTCGCAACATGTTCCTATGATTAAGCTAAATCAGTTTTAATTATTATACCATGTACCCACATGTGTAGCATTCAACATACAAATCACCATTTCTAAAAAGATACTAATAATAGAAAGGTATAATCATACGATGTATTTCTCAAGTTTAACTATTCTCAAATCACTTATGTCCTAAACATTAGATAACTATCACCATCATCCTACAATTATCCTTAAAACCTAATTAACAAACCAAATTGCAAGAAAAGTTACTAATAGTAGTAAGTCTATGAAAAACAAGCTGAATTCACAAATTCAGAACACCAAAGTTAATCCATTTGCTTCAACTAACATCATAACATCAATATATCAACTCAATTTCATTCAACATCCACAATTAATATTAAATCACCAAATAAAGTTACTAATAATAGCAAGTATCGATTTTCAATGAAAACTAGGTTTTCTACAATTCTAATCCCTACAATCATCATAAAACAACACATTAATGCATAATCCATGTTAATTTCACAAAATTTAGCTTAGATGTTTTTGGAGAACCTATGGTTTCGTGACATAATTGATCAATGAGGTGTAACGTCCCGAATAAAGTCAAAACGAGCCAACTAATAATAAAGGGCTTAGTCGGGGTTATTTAATGAAAATAAGCGGGAAATGGATAATGGACCGAGTTAACCTTACGGGTTATGTGTTAGACGAGTTTATGGTCCCAGGAATGCATGATATATATAGACAAATCATCTAGAGCCACTCTCATTTGCAACTCAACACTCAACTTCTAAAGAGAGTGTAGAGAGAGAAAGTAGAGAGTAGGTGAAGATTCAAGGCTCGGTTGATCAACAGATTGAAGATCGGTGTTTGTGGACATCCAAACAACAAGAAAAGACCAAGAATCCAGGTAAGAAACATCATCTAATCGTCTCTTTAGATTATACCTGGATTTTAGGGTTTGGGTGTTTTGAAAGTTGCAAAGAATCATCCTTAACTCATGTTTTTATGTAAGAAAACATGTAAAAAGCTTAGATATAGCTTCATGGATGATAAACCAAGGTTTTGGGTGTAAAAGGTTGAAGTTTTGGGTTAAGATGGGCTGATTCGTAATTTCAGCCCGTTCTGCAAAATTGTGGGTTCGTCCAGCAAAATCATGTAATCGTCCAGCGAAACTATGGAGCTTTCTGCGAAACTATAGTTTCGCAGGTAGTTTCGCAGACTAGGATTTCCAACGAAAGTTGGGCGAAACTAGCAGCGAAACTGCCAGCGAAGGTGACAGCGAAACTGTTGGCGAAAACTAGCAGCGAATCTGCTGATCTTGTAGCGAAATTAGCAGCAAAATTAGGCAGAAATTAACCCCTTGGAGTGTTAACTTATCTACAAGCTGTGTAGAGAGACCCTTTCTTAGAAAGCTTGATTGAGAAGCTACTCACTGAGTCTAGGTGAGTTCTAGATCCCTTGTTTTAAAGGTTTTAAACTTGTTTGGGGCTGGGAATGAATGTTTAAACATTTTGGTAAGATTTGGGTGTGTACCCGTATGTTCATGTGTATGTGTATGAGGATGGATGATGTGTGATGATGTATGATGTTGTATGTGATGTTGTATATGCTGATGTGTGATGATGTGATGTATGTATGTGTTATGTTTTCTTTAAGTTCATTGCGTATTATTATGTAGCTTTACGTGGTGTGATTATGTTAATGAACGTAGAGTATTATCTTAACGAAGCGCAGTATTTAATACAAATGACATTTTGTGATGTAATGCAAACGATGAAATTTTTGTAACAGTTAACAATGATTGTATTGTCTTGCAAAAGTGGTCATTAATATATGAAATGGTTGATTAATTATTCCACCGTGATGTTTTAGCAAATTTAAATGTATATGTTTTATGTGCGATGGTTGTCCAACTATGAGCGTCCCGAGAACGGGGCCTTACAAGTTGGTATCAGAGCCAAAGTTTAAGAGAAATGGGTAAATATTTAAAAAACCTAAACTTAAACTGAGAATGGGACAAGATGGAAGGATGCCAGTCCAAGTAGCTACGTGCCATTAGGTATTCTCTTTAAAGTTAACTAGTATTATGTGTGCATGTTATATGATCTATGTGCCTTTAGTAGATTTTGATACTGATGCAGTCAGGATAGGAAATGCTTGGGGTATGAAGACTAAAGTAAGTGGCTAATAACAACTGGCCACTATAATTAGGGACTTACTATACTTGACATAACATGAGCTATTACCTTGAATGACCATGTTGGTGTTTGGATCTTATAGCACGTTTAGAGGATGGCTGGAAATAGATCTTCTAAGGCTTCGCGAGGCGGAGGCCATGGTGGACATGGTGCTGGACCACGGGTCATAAGAGGAAGGGCTAGGGCTGAAGAAATGGCCCATGAAGAGCCCGAGACCCCTCATCCGGAGGGTGGCGACGAGAGTGCTAGTCTAAGGGCCTCAATGAAGGAGGTTGTGGTGGAGGAGGTCTCATGCAGGCAATCTTGCCGTCTTTGGTGACAGAAGTGATTAAAGCTGTTAGGGAAGGAGAGAGGGAGGAAAGAAGGAGGCCCGCGGGGGGAAGGGAACAACCGGAAACCAAGACGGTTGTTTCTAGCGAAGAGGAGGAAGAAGAGGAGCCAGTGCAGGAAACTGCACGAGGCTGTAATTATGGGACGTTCCAAAGATGCAAGCCCCCTACCTTTGATGGTAATGGTATTGCTGCTGCTCCTCACCGATGAGTGAGAGAGATGGAGGCAGTACTTGATATCAGCGAGTACCGGGAAGACCAGAAGGTGAAGTTCGCTACCCACTCATTTATGGACTCGGCCTTGTGTTGGTGGGACAATATTGTACAGGCTGAGGGCAGAAGGATGTGGAATGAGCTGAAGAAGTTAGTGATCAAGGAATTCTGTCCTCATAGGGAGCTTGACAAGGTTGAGAGGGAGTTCATGCAGCTAGAGGTGGGAACCATGACGCACCAACAGTATACCACCTAGTTCAACGAGATGGCATGGCTGGTGCCAGATCAGGTGACATCTGTGTCACAGAAGATCAAGAGATATATCCAGGGCTTGCTGGTGGATATCCGCAGTGGCATGATCACCGCCCGACAAGGAACGTTTAGGTCAGTGGTCGACCTGGCTGGAAGGTTATATGATAAGCAAGAGGTGGTGATGACTGAGGTGAGAAAGAAGGGTGGTGGTAAATGAAACTTGAATGGGAAACAGTTTGGACGTGGCAGGGCCACTCCAAACAATAAGATTGCGAAGGTGGATGACCAGCGTGTGGTCACACCCGGTGTGAGGTCGAAGAGGTGTGGTAAATGCGGGAAGGAGCATTCGGGAGAATGCAAATGGGGATCAAACATATGCTTCAAATGTGGGAAGCCTGGCCATATGGCTAGAGAGTGTGGGGTTATAAGGTGTTATAACTGTGGTGAAAGCGGCCATCTGAGCAAGGATTGCAAGAAGCCGAGGGCTGAGGGATCTGGGGCGATGAAGAAGGTGGGGAATGAAGGGCAGAGGGCGAGCACTAAGGCATTCACGATGACCCGGGAGGAGGCAAGGGCGGACCTTGATGTCGTATCAGGTATGTTTCTCTTAAACCAAACTCTTGCATCTGTGTTATTTGATTCCAGTGCTAGTAGGAGTTTCACTTTTGCTGCCTTTTATGCTAAGTTCCCCATTAGGAGTAGATGTATTGATGAGCCCTTTTATGTAGAAACTGTCATAGGTACGTCTACCAGGATTTCTGATATGATAGAAGGTTGTGACATAGAACTAGAACGTCATAAGTTTCCTGTTAGACCGTTCGTGATGAACTTAGGCGTATTCGATGTAGTCCTGGGAATGGATTGGTTGGCGGACTACGAGGCGAACATTGTGTGTCGCAAGAATATGATCCGATTAAAAGCGCCTGACGGGAGTTCAATGACGATATACGGAGACAGAGTCACTACGATTCCGAAGGTAATTTCGATGGCGGTGGCGGGAAAGTGCATGAGACGTGGATGTAGTGCATACTTAGCGTACGTGAAGGATATGGATATGTCAACAACACAAATGTCTGATGTACTGGTTGTGTGTGACTTTCCCGACATGTTTCTAGAAGATTTACCAAGTGTGCCACCGGACCGCGAAATCGAATTTTAAGATTGACTTGTTAACTGGTGCCCAACTTGTTGCTAAGGCACTGTATCGGTTTGTTCCACCCGAGATGAAGGAATTGATGGAGAACCTGCAAGAGTTGCTCGATAAGGGGTTCATTAGACCGAGTTTCTCCTTTTGGGGTTCTCCGGTCTTGTTCGTGAAGAAGAAGGACGGTAGTATGAGGATGTGCATCGACTACCGTGAGTTGAACAAGTTGACGGGGAAGAATCGGTATCCATTGCCGAGGATTGATGACTTGTTTGATCAGCTCCAAGGTACCAGTTGGTTCTCGAGGATAGATCTTCGTTCTGGTTAGCATCAGTTGAAGGTGAAGGAGTAAGATATTCCTAAAACAACGTCTCTTATGTGTTATGGATATTACGAGTTCCTTGTGATGTCCTTTGGTTTAACAAACGCGCCAGCTGCTTTTATGGAGTTGATGAATCGAGTGTGTCGGCCGATGTTGGATAAATCAGTGATTTGTTTATTAATGATATCCTAATTTATTCAAGGAGCGAATGAGAGCATGCCGGTCACATTCGAGAAGTGTTGGAGACGCTGAGAAAGGAGAAGCTGTATGCTAACTTTTCCAAGTGCGCGTTCTGGTTGCGCGAAGTTCAGTTCTTGGGTCACGTGGTGAATCCCGAGGGGATTATGGTAGACCCGACAAAGGTGGAGGTGGTGCTACAATGGAAGTCCCCAAGACACCATCCGAAATCCGTAGTTTCTTGGGGTTGGTGGGATGTTATCGAAGATTCATCCAAGACTTCTCCAAGATAGCTTCTTCGTTGACTAAGTTGACCTGCAAGGATGTGAAGTTTGTATGGGGTCAAGATCAAGAGAAGGCTTTTGAGGAGCTAAAGGCGAGGCTGACGCAAGCTCCAGTCTTATCATTACCCGAAGGAAGCGAGAATTTGGTGGTCCATTCAGACGCTTCTTACTAGGGGATGGGTTGCGTGTTGATGCAGCGAGGAAAGGTTATAGCTTATGCATCCCGACAATTGAAAGTTCATGAGGTTAATTATCCTACTCATGACTTGGAGTTAGCAGCTGTGGTCTTTGCGTTAAAGATTTGTAGGCACTACCTGTACGGGACGAAGTGCACCATCTTCACCGACCACAAAAGCTTGAAGTACTTCTTTGAGCAGAAGGATTTGAACATGAGGCAGAGGCGATGGTTGGAGCTCATAAAAGATTATGATTGCAAGATCCATTACTATCCGGGCAAGGCCAACGTAGTAGCGGATGCCCTTAGCCGAAAGGAGAGACCCGAGCCAATACGGGTGAAGGCTTATCAGTTGATTATGACCTCTGATGTGATGACGCATGTCAAGGAGTTTCAAGACGAGGTGTTGAAAGAAGATTGTCTTAACTCTGAAAGGATGAGAGGTCTAGTCGCGGAGTTAGGTGAAAACACTCTCGGTGTTAGAACCCGATTCGGACGAATGTGGATTCCTTGCTATGGGGATCTACATGGAAAAATCATGAACGAGGATTATAATACTCGATACTCCATTCATCCCGGTGCTACAGAAATATATATCAAGACATGAAGAAAGATTATTGGTGGCCGGGTATGAAGCGTGACGTAGTGGAGTATGTGAGTAAGTGCTTTACTTGCTTGCAAGTGAAGGCGGAGCATCAGAAGCCATACAGGAAGATCCAACCTTTGGATTGTTGGGTTTCTTACAAGTTTATCAAAGTTGTTTAACCACTTAAACATAAAAACGCAGCGGATTTAAGTGATTTAAAACTTGTTTTAGATGCTGAAAATAAACCATTTTATAGTCAAGAAAGCAAACCCAAGAACAAGGATCATATATGTGAAAAGAAATGCATCAAAACTTAAACAACCATATGGTGTTCTTAGAATACAACCTTTTCAAGAACAAGATGATATGAGATGGATAATAGATGAAGAAGATGATGCTCTGAATGTAAACCTCCAAAGTAAAAGGCCTCAAGCTAGATACCCACAAGCTCTTGCTAAACACCCAACTAGTTAGGAAGTTAATCACCAAAATCTTCTTCAAATCCCTTCTTCTTGGCCGAAAATTGCAAGGAGAAACAAGAGAGAAGATGTTTCACTTGTGTGTGAGAGAGAGTGTGGTTGAGTGTTGTAATGAATATGATTAATGTCTTGTAATAAAACAAGACAAGGAATCCCAATGTGAGAGACCAAGGGGGCGGCCGAAAATTTCAAATGGGTTCCCACCCATTTAAATTTTTATCCTTCATTATTTACTTACAAGTTTATAGAATTAAACCCTTTTAATTTTATAACTTAACCACACTTTTATTTGTTGTTATTTAACCTATTTAAATAACAATACAAATAATTTCTCATGAACAAAATATTCATATAATTTGTTCTATTTCAAATTCAATAATTTAGAAAACCCATTTTCAAATTGGTGTCAATATTTATTTGCTTGATCATATCAACAAATAAGTATTTATTGGTGTTTGTTTAGCTTGTTATTGGGTATGACACGACTTGGATTATAACGTACTAACCACATCAATCATGTTGTGTCTTGGGCATATAAGATCTAACAATCTCCCACTTGTACAAGATTCATAGAAGATTGATGCAAGTAGTAAATACCGCCTAACAACGGTTTACTACCCTTAATACGTATGACTAAGTGCATTCAATAACATTATCCCCTTCAAGTACCTTACTCGGAAATGTTTTAGGTGAATCAACCATCTATCCTTTTGTCACAGATGTCATGTTAAATCCTAGAGACACAGAGTGATCATTCTCCTTTGATTTAACTTTAGCAGGCCTTAGACATCTTACTCTCAACGAATCAGAGGGACAAATCCCATCTTGACTACATATGTCTCTCATAATCACCTCGTACTATACCTGAATTTAGCCTTATGTACTGCCATGTTTCAGAACAGCAAAAAACTAAGTCAAAGTATAATACCCGATGAATATCAAGACCTAATATGCATCTCAGGTCAGAGGATACCAAATGATATTCGCCTTTACTGAAAATTACTTATGATCAATCAAGAAGATTCCATGTAGGAATATTTGAGATGCGGGTTAGTCCAATATTTGTATCGCACAAATATCTATGAACCTTGACAGCAACCCTTTCCTCTATATTCATCCATATGAATATCCACCAATCCAAGTTTAAAAAGTCTTACCCTCATACTTGTTCCCACAAGTATGAACGACTACGGACGTTTAGAGTAAATGATTTACTCATGGATTAAAATGCAAAATTGGAACATTAGTTGAAACATTATAACCAAATAATTCATTCAAGTAATAAAAGGTTCCAAAATCCAAATACAAAATTTAAAGATCAAATCCAGTCACTAGAATATTGAAGTCCCATGGCATAAGTATGACCTTCATGCTTTGCCTTTTCAAGGAGCTTCGTGAGTAGATCCGCAATGTTTTGATCCGTGTGAACTTTGCGAATACATATCTTTCCCTTTTCAACTTCATCCCTTATATAGTTGAATCTCCGCTCAATGAGCCTAGTCTTTTGATGTGCACGAGGTTCCTTGATTTGATGAAGATCATGTTAGGTTGGACTCACTTTAGTATAGTTGTTTACTTTACATTGTAATAGGACTTTTGTTAGTTTCCTTTTGTATGTTCTTAGTAATTAGCAATTTTGACAGTCCAGCGAAACTGTGAGCGAATCTATACATTCGCTCATAGTTTGCTGTTTTGGTTTACCCGGCGAACTTGTGTTCTGCCGGGCGAAACTATAGTTTCGGCATGACAGTTTCGCCTGTAGCGAAACTGTCAGCGAAACTATGACTGCTATATATACTTTTGTCATTTCACTTTGTAAGGTAAGCTTGCAAAACCCTAATCGTAGATCTTTGTTGCAAGCTACCAATTCTAAGCAGTTTTCTCACTGAAATACTATTGTGCTTGATGTTATTGAATGCTATTGTTCCTTTGAGTATCAAATATGTGTTAGATTCATCTTCTATATTCTCAATTGTTGTTGTTTAGCATGAATGTTTGATATTGATCAATTCATCACTTCAATTGTACTGTTATTCGATCACATGGACCAACAATATGGTATCAGAGCCTTAGTGCTCTTGATTTGTTGAGTTTTTGTGGTTTTGGTCAAATCTAGTTTCAATCAATTTTCATTGGATTATCAGCTGTTTTTGGCATGGAAATTGATTGAATTATGCTTGTTTTTGATTGAGGAAGATTCTACAATCATCAGATCTCAAATTCATTGAGTTTTGGGTGATTTCAAATTGATTTTGAGGTGAAAAAGGGTTTTGAGATCGACCAGCGAAACTATTGTTCTTACAGCGAAACTGTCATCATCTTTCAGCGAAATTATGAGTTATCTTGGATCAGAAGTTGTTTTCTAGAGTTTCTGCGAAACTACTTCCTTGAACGAAAGTTTATTAGTGTTTGTGACCAGTCAACAAGCGAAATTGCTGCTGAATTTATTTCTGAACGAAAGTTCAAGCTTGTTTCCTGCGAAGTTAGCAGCGAAACTAAGCAAGTGGTGTCTCTGTTCAAGCGAAAGTGCTGCTGAAATTGCTAGCGAAAGTGTTAGCTTCTGCGAAATTGTCAGCGAAAGTACTGTTTCAGCGAAATTTTTATCCAAGTCACCTTTTTTCTGCGAATTTGTCAGCGAAATTATAAACATTTCTGCCGAAACTATCATGTCGAAATTAACTACTCTTACACTTGCTGATCTTGAAAGTGTTGCTCCTAATAGACCTCCAAGACTCATTAATGGAGATAATTTTGAAGATTGGAAGAGATGTCTCAAAGCTTTCTTTTTCTACACAGATCATAATCAATGGGAATCGATTATTTCAGGTCCTCACATACCTACGGTTACTGTTGGTGATGTCGTTTCTCAGAACAAAGACCCATCTTCCTATACTGAAAGAGATCTGAAATTGATTGATCGTGATCAAAAGGCTTGTGGTGCTCTAACTCTCTGCTTGGCTCCAGACATCTACAACCGTTTTGCAGAGCATAAAAATGCTAAATCCCTTTATGATGCTCTCTTTGAATTCTATGATGGGAATGCAGATTTGGTAAAAGACAAGAGTATTTAGGCTGAAAAGGAGTTCAATTCTTTTGTAGGATACAAGAATGAAAGTTTGACAGATCTTACAAATCGTTTCTTAACTGTCTCAAGCACTCTAAAGAAGTATGATGAAAGGCTCTCCAACAGTGAACAAGTTAATAGGCTTCTTGATTCTCTTCCACCACAGTGGAGTCTTCAAGTGAGAATGCTTAAACAAGAAAGAGGTTTTACAGATTACAAGCTGATGGATATCATTAACAAGTTGAAATCTTTTGAGTTGGATATGAAAAGAAGAGAATTTAACCAGACTATGATTCCCACATCTGGTTTTTCTCAAAATGCTGCTTTGTTGTCATCCGCTGCAAACTCTCACATTCAAAATCCAATTCAAGGAGGGAGCAATACAAGTAACTTCTCAAGTGGTAATAGTCATGTTGGAAAAGAATTGGGAAATTCTAAGGTCAATGCTGAAACCTCAATTCCATCTGAAACAATGGCTCTTTTTGGAATGTTTGTTCAGAGCTATGAAGCTCTTGTTGCTGGAGAACTGAAAGGTAAAGGAATGATTATGGAGGACATGTATCAGGTTGATCCTGATGATTTAGAAGAAACTGACATTCAATGGCAAATGGCGATGTTGACTTTAAGAGCTCGGAGATTCATGGAAAGAACAGGACGAAAGAACTTTGGTGGTCAATCATCTACCTCAAAACTAGGATTTGATAAGTCAAAATTGAGGTGCTTTAATTGTAAACAATTGGGACATTTTAAACGTGAATGTCCATTACCAATTGTCACAGATCCTAGTAACACTGGAGTACCAAGATTGACAGCAGAGAAGAAAAGGAAGAAGTAAATTCAAAAAAGGAGTCGGCCTTGATCTCAAACTTTGATTGGAGTGCAGAGGTGGAAGAAACAAGAACTGAGATAAATCACGCGTTAGTTGCTGAGGTTGTGGAAGGTAATGAAGTGGAAGTTGGTGAAGATGGATTTGTGCTGTTCAAGGAATTCAAAAGAGAAAACGAGTCTTTAGTAAAGGAGAAAGAAGAGAAGGCAGATGGAGATGGGAAAGAAGATACTGCAGGTTCAAATGAGAAAAGAAATTCAAAAGAGATAGGAAAAGAGAAGGATGATGTTGCTGCTACTGTTGAGGAAAGGAAATCAAGTACTCCAGTATGCATGTGCGATAAAGCTTTAGCTACTGAAAGGATGGTAATGGGACTTCCATATGAGGTAATACAGGATATGTGCTCATCTGCTTGCAAAATTAGACTTTTTGGGATTTATAAGGCTAATCGTTTGTTAATTGATAATGAATAGGATTTAAAACGAATTAATGATGAACTTAAAATGAATGAATCAAAATATTTTGTGAAATTAAATGAGGCTTTAAAAGAAACTGATCATTTAAAAAGAATTGTTTTGGAAAGAAATGTAGAGATTAATACTTTGACTGAAAGGGTTGCTCTTGCTGAATTTGAAGCAAGCAAAATTCAGTCAAAGTTAGATAAATGGACTATTTCTGGAATGAAACATGATGATCTTTGTAAATCTCAACGGGGAGCAAGAATTAAAACAGGTTTGGGTTATGAAAATGTACAGGTTTATCCTCCACCTAGTACATACTGTTATTCTCCTATGCCTGTTTCTCATCCTTCTAATGATTTAATCAAAAAAGATACTGATAGTATGTCTGCAGGTTTAGTCGGGAATAACTCTAAGTACATTCGTGAAGACTACGACTATTGACCAACTAGTGGGCTTGGATGCACTAGTTCTAGTACACCTGAAAATCAGCAGTCTGTTTTAGATAATAAGTCTAGTTTAAATTCAGTTTTTGTTTCTAGTTCAAATGTAATAGACTTGAATGTCTCATGTTCTCTTGATAGTTTTATTCCATCTTGTACTTCAAATCATGGTAGTGATGATTTTTATTCTCGTAATGAATGTAATGCATCTGATCTTTCTCCAAAAACAACTGAGCAACTTAAAATTAATTGTTTCGAAAAGTTATTTTCTCAACCTATTCCATCTTTCATACCATTAAATATGACATCATCAGAAAAATGCAGTTCGTCTTCATCTGACACCAGTACCAATGGTACAAGTTTTACTGATTTGTCAGAAGAATTATGTTCTAATTTTGTAAAGAAAAATTCTGATTCAAATAAACAACAACATCATGAGTTGTATGAGACATTCAGTGATGTTGATTCTAGTTTGTCTGAATGTGATGAGGAGATTATTATTGATCCTATTTTTACCTCATCACATCATAGTTCTAGATTCAAACCTTATTGTTTCAGGTGTGGTCAAGAGGATCATCTTGTCAAAAATTGTCCATTGATTCAAGGATCCTCTAATAGGAATTGTTTTGGGAATAAATTGACAAAATTGGTTAATAATTTCTTTTGTAAAAAATCAGCTTCTTTAAAAAATAAAGTTGTTCAATCTTGGGTCCCTATTACTCCTGGCTAAGTGATTTGTTAATTCATTTCAGGAATCCTCTTCAAAGATTGTACACAGTTTGTGGCATGTTGATAGCGGATGTTCCAAGCGTATGACGGGATTAAAGGATTTGTTGACCAATTATCGGATTATAGATGGAGGATATGTGGCGTTTGCTGGAAATAAGAAGGGTGGAAAAATGATTGGACAAGGAGAAGTTACCAATGGTTCTCTTACTCTAGAAAAAGTCAACCATGTTCCTGAATTGGCTTTTAATCTTCTGAGTGTTTCTCAAATTTGCGATAAAGACATTCCTGTTCTATTTAAATCTGACGAATGTTTATTTTTAAAATCAGAGATTGCCATTCCAGATGATTTAATTCTCATGCGTGCTCCAAGGAAACATGATACATATCTTCTTGATATGAATTCAAATGAGTCAAAGGCTACTGCAACTTGTCTTCTCTCAAAAGCATCAACCTCTGAGTCACTCTTGTGGCATCGTCGCTTAGGCCATGTCAATTTTAAGATAATTAATAAATTAGTAAAGAACAATCTTGTTAGAGGACTTCCTTTAAAAGATTTTTCTGTTAATGAAAAATGCATGGCATGTGCCAAAGGGAAACAACATAAGAAACCTCATAAACCCAAACTGTTAAATAGCATATCAAGTCCTCTTGAGTTGTTACATACTGATTTATTTGGGCCAATTAGTGTTAAATCAATTGCTAAAAAATCCTTTTGTCTTGTTGTTACAGATGATTTCTCAAGATATTCATGGGTGAGGTTTCTTGCACATAAAGGCAAAGTTGCAGAGGAATTGCAGAAATTAATTCTTTCTATCGAATCAGTCAGTAAGAAAAGAGTTATGGGCCTAAGAAGTGACAACGACACTGAATTCAAAAATCAGATTCTCGATTCATTTTGTGCTCAAAAAGGGATTGTGAGACAATTTAGTGCTGCACGAACATCCCAGCAGAATGGTATTGCGGAAAGAAAGAATCGCACTCTCGTGGAAGCTGCTCGTACAATGCTGATAGTGTTGGATTCAATGTGCCCAAGACACTTAGAATATTGATGTGGTTAGTACGTTATGATCCAAGTCGGGTTATACCCAATAACAAGCTTGGCAAACACCAATTTATATTTAATTGATGATATGATCATGCAATTAAATATTTACACCAATTTAGAAAATGGGTTTTCTAAATAAATTGCATATGAGATGGAACAAATTGTTAGGAAAATTTGTTGATGAGGTTACTGTTATTCTTGTTACTTTAATTAAAATTGTTTAATTAAAGAGCACATATGTCACATTGTTGGATTCTTTATGCCCAAGACACATAGAACATTGATGTGGTTAGTACGTTATGATCCAAGTCGGGTCATACCCAATAACAAGCTTAGCAAACACCAATTAATATTTAATTGATGATATGATCATGCAATTAAATAAATACACCAATTTAGAAAATGGGTTTTCTAAATAAGTTGCATATGAGATTGAACAACTTATATGGATATTTTGTTCATGGACATTATTTGTAATGTTGTTTAATTTAGTTAAATAACATCAAATAATAAAAGTGTGTGTATGTTATATAATTAAAAGGTTAATTATATATATGTATCTTTATTAATCTTTAGTTTGACAAAAGATTAATATACAAGGACCATTTTGGGAAAAACACAAAAAGAAAACAACCCTAAATGGGTTTTCAGCCGCCCCATGGGTAAGCCCCCATCCTTTTGTTTTGTTGAGTTTTCTCTTGGGTTCTTGGTTCTCTTCAACACACACACACTCTTATTTTCAGATCTCTCTCTCTAATGCAAAAGAGTCACAAGAACATAATCTTTCTTTTGGAAGAAGGATGTCATGGCTGGAACAAAAAGGATTTAGAATCCTCTTTGAAAGTTCACGGCTGGAACAAGTTTCCAGCAGCCTTCTTGTGTCGATTTGGTGCTCAAATCCTAGCAAATGGGTGTTTTCTTGAAGGCTTGTGGGTATGAACACTTGAGGACATCTATTCTTGATGTTTTGGTCATCAAATAGCAGCCCCATCTTCACTTATATCAACGTTTTTGACAGCTTCTAAAAGGTAGTTTGTTGTGTTGATTTTGGTTGTTTTGTTTGCTTCTTGATAACTAGTTTATTCACATATATATGATCCTATGGTTTTGGGTTTGTTGAAACAAAGTTATGAACTTTTAATTTTCAGATTAGAACATGATTTTAATCTATTATTCCGCTGCGTTTTTCTTGTTTAAATGGTTAAACAACATTGTTTTGGTACAACAAACCCAACATTGGCATCAAGAGCCGGTTATGTGGATGATTAGTTTCATGTGTTCTTGTATAATTGGTTATATAAGGTTTAACAACCAATTTTAGGGCTGTTTTGTATTGATTTGATGATACCCCAATCTTTCAAGGTTATATCAAACATGCTAGTGATTAAACCTTGAAAGGAAAGATATCAATTTGGTTGATTGTGTTTTGTTTGGACAAAAGACCCTAGATTTTGGTTTATGTTGGCTGAAAATTTAGGGTCAATGGGGTTCATTTTGGTTCTTAGTATGATGTATATGGATACATAATTTTAGTGCATAACATAGCCTTGACCATGTGTGTTTTGGATTTGGTTGTTTGTGATTTTGTCATGTTGGTTGTATTCATTCAAAGGGTTGTAATATTATTCTCTTGTGTTTGTGTTTGGGTTGTAATTTATTTATTCATTTGGTTATGTAATAAATAGAATAGGTGCATTTCTTTTATTAGAAAATTGTATTAGGATATAATTTTGTAAAAGAAGATGCACAAGAAGAAGACCCAAAAGCAAGGACACAAAAGACATGGACACTTGAAGCAATTGGATGTGGAATCAAGTGGGAGTTCATGGACACATATGATGTGTCATTACTAACCCTTAGGAATGACCTTATGACAACACTTGTGATGGCAAACAAGTGTAGTCAACTTAGTGGCTATGGTTATGCACATATGTTTGTATGATTATGCTTGTTTGGTTGTTTGTTGTATGATTGTTGTTTGATATTTGGATATGCAAAACCAACTCATTAACAAACTTAACAAGCTAAAATTTTATGGTTTCTAATCATTAAGTGGTTAATAAAATGTTATTAAAAGGATTAATGATTTAATAAAAGAAGTTTTATTAAAAGAGAACCATAGGGTACCATGTATTTTGAAAGCATGCGAATACAAGGTACATAGAGTTTTCATAACTAGAATTAATGGAAACTTAAATCCCTTTGGTAACAAGTCTAACACCATCCTTTTACACGACACTCGAATTTCTTGGGAACTATTTGTGGGATAAAGGTCACCTAACCACTTGTAGGGAACTTGTATCTTTGAGGTGAGTCTAACGTACTTGTGGGATAAAGGTCACCTAACTGCTTGTATGTGAAAACTCACACGTGTGTGTAAGTAGGACGACTTGAATTGGAAACCATGTGATTAGGGTCACCGAAGCATGGCGTACAATGGTGTTGATGGGATTAAACATGCCGACTAAACATATGATGTTTAACCGATCCCATAAGACTAGAAGTTGCAATAGGTTGCAATTGTCAACTGTTGACTACCTTGTTAATTTAAATAATGGGATAAAGGTCACCTAACCATCATTTAAATGTAACGTTGGATTCTAGATTTTAATTGTTAATTGTCTATGAGACATTTAAGGGTATTAACGATTAAAATAAATTTATGAGAAATACTAATATGAACTTTGTTAATTTTATAATAATGACCTCTAACTATAATGCTACCACCCCGATCGTACCTTCCCTATCACTGAGACCTATTCTCGAGAGGGATAGTCCTAACCATAATTATCTTATGGACTCATTTTAAAACTTGAGAATCGTTCTCAAGAATGAGTAAAGGTCTATGTCCTTGACGATCCCATACCTCACCAACCCACGCTGTTGATGTTATGGCCTTTTGACGATTGAGTTAAGCACACTTAGGATTCTGTGCAAGCATCCGATCTCATGTTGGGAATATGATTCCCAGACTCCAAAAGGGTTTGGAGCCTCATGGGGCACATGACATGTTAATCTAAAAGGAAATGTTCCTTCCGCAAACTTTAGTAAGATTGCTTTGAAACGGTTCAAGCACTTTATGCATGTCACATGAAAAGACCCAATCGATATCATCTTATATATTCTTAAGATAAAAGGCCATATTGATAGCCTCAAGATGCTTTACTATCCTGTCTCAAAGTAGTTGGCCAAGGATTTGATCCTTGATTACCTAACTAAAGGTTTGAGACATTCATAATAAACTGTAATATGAACGGATGGGACATGAGCATCGGTGAACCTCATGCAATGCTCAAAGCAACCGAGGCGGGGATAAGTAGAGAGGTTCTACCTATTCTCTCGATCAATAAGGGAGGCTATAAGAAGTGGCCCATCCCGATCCTAAAGCAATTATTGCTAAAGGATTGGAATAAATCAAAGCAAAGGTTAATGCGAAACCTCGAAAAGCCTAAGCTTATGAAGCCTAAGGTAACGAAGAACGTTCCATGCTTTGAGTATGGAGAGATAGGACAATAAATAGGAATTATTCCTCCCATCTCAAGGAGTTGAAAGACAAGAGGGATGTTGAACAAACCTCAAATACAATTTCCATGATTCACACATTGTGTTAAATATCATTTCTTCAAACACATGGGTATTGGATACCGGATGTGAAACTCATTCTTGCAATTGTTGCAAAGGGGTTCAAAAGAAATGTGCGCTACAAGGAAGGAAACTCTATTTTGAGACTTTCAAATTGTTTGGAAGTTGTTCTCAAACCCTTTTATATGCATCTAGTTTGACTAGAAACATATTTAAGGTTTCCTATTAAAACAATGTGATCATGATTTAAAGTTTTAAATAATGGTATTAAGTTTTATGGATGATGTATTTCATTTTAAGGATATGCCTTTTAATGACATCCATGAATTGGTTCATGGTAGATCATCCTATTATAACTCATTGATACACATTTAGCATAAAAAACTTAAAATGGGTTTAAGTTATTACTATCTTTGACATTGTCGCCTTGGTCACATTAACCAGAATTAGATTCAAACACTTCAAAAGAATGGTCTTTTGGAAACAAATGAAAATGTTTCATTTGATAAGTGTGAACCAAAAGACTTACTAGGAATGATACATTTGGATGTATGTAATCCTTTTAAGACAATGACAAAGATTGGTGAAAGATACTTCATTATTTTACCGACGATTGCAGTCGCTATTATTGTGTGCACTTGATGACACATAAGTATGAAGCTTTTGAAATGTTCAAAATCTTCAATAATGAAGTAGAAAATCAACTCCTCATAATTATCTATGCTCTTCATTCTGATAAAGAAGAAACTGAACCCTATTTGGATATGGTTCAATTTATTATGGCTATGAGCTTACCATCTTTATCACCTTGGGTTTTCGCATTGCTCTCTAAGGCTCATATTATGAATATGACCCGGACAAAGAAAGTGTATATAAGTTGAGAATCTACAGAGACTGTATGGAATACTATTTCTTCGACTCAACAGAGCAAAAGTATTTATTGCTCGAAAGGCTAAGTTCTTGGAAACCGAGTTCTTTATGGAAGGAATGACGTATAGAACTGTGGAACTTGATAAGAATCAAAATCCACAAGCCGGTACACTTTTGGTTGACACTAGCTACCAACAAGAGGTTGTTGATGATAATCAAGAGGTTGATAAATATACACAAAAACATTCACAAATCTGGTAGAATTAGTATTCCATCTAAGTGATATGAATATTCAAAGAATGGATACTATGTGGTTGACCCCTGAAGGCTAACCATATACCAAGATGTAATGTCCAATTTGGATTGAACAAATGGCTAGAAGCCATGAACGTAAGGATGCAATTCATGTATAACAACCAAGTTTGGGAATTGGTTGAACCTCCACTTAACTCCAAACCGGTTGGATACAAGTGGGTTTTCAAGATGAAAACAAACATACATGGAGACTTGAATACTTATAAGTAAAGACTTATAGCATAAGGTTTCCATCAAACTCAATTGGTTGAATATGATGAAACTCTTACGCCCGTGGCAATGCTAAAGTCGATTAGGATATCATGTGCCATAACTGCATATTCTGAATATGAGTTTTGGCAAATAGATGACAAAACCGCTTTTCTCAATGAACATCTCGAAGAGATTGTCCATTCAGTTCAGCATGATGGTTTTGTCGATCCATGACATCCTAATAATATATATAAGTTAAAGTGATCAATCTATGGATTGAAAAAGCATCGAGAAGGTTGTGTATATATATGAAGGCTAGTGGGAGCATAATTGTATTCTTAGTGTTGTATGTTGATGACACACTACTATATGGAAATAATATTCCAACCTTGGAAGGTGTTAAAACCTAGCTTGGAAGATGTTTTTCATATAAGATCTCGTTTAAGCCACCCATATTTTGGAATAAGGATCTATAAGGATAGATCGAGGTGGTTGATAGGGTTAAACCAAAGTGCATATATATTGATAAAATCTTGAAAAGGTTCAAGATAAAAAAACTCTTAGAAAGGTATGGTACCTATTCAAGGAGGGACAGTGTTGACTACGTCTCAATGTCCAAGCTCATAGGATGAGCAAAATCAAATGAAGGATATCCCATACACATTTGCTATAGGATCCATCATTTGTGTGATGATATGCACTAGACCGGACGAGTCATGCTTATTAAGTATGACAAAGTAGATACCAATAGAAATAACCATCGGATGGCTCTTAAAAGTATATTAAAATACCTTAGTAGGACTAAGGATTTGTTTCTAATATACGGATCTATTGAAAAGGAAGTCGTTGTAAAGGGTTACACGGATGCAGGCTTCCAAAACTGATCGAGATGATTTTCGATCACAATCGGGGTATACTTCCATTATGAATGGAGAAGAAGTGTCCTTGAAAGGTTCAAAGCAAGACACGGTAGCATTGTTCACTACAAAATCCGAATACATAGCCGCTTCATTGGCAGCTTGGGAAGCTGCATGGATAAGCTTGTCCATTGCTTATCTAGGGGTGGTCTCTACCATTCAAGACTCCCTAAAGATCTTTGGTAATTACGTGGGTGGGATTGCTCAAATCAAGGAACCCCGTACTCATCAAAGACTAAGCACCTTGAGCGGAGATTCAACATCATAAGGGATGAAGTTGAAAAGGGTAAAGATATGTATTCGTAAAGTTCATTAAGATCAAAACGTTACAAATCCACTCACGAAGCTCCTTGCGAAGGCAAAGTATAAGGGTCATACTTGTGCCTTAGGACTTCGATATTCTAGCGATTGGAAATTGATCTATTTAGTATTTAATGTATGGAACAATTGTAATTTTGACCTTTTGAGTCGTGTTCCCTTTTAGCATGTTTACATCCATGAATATGTTTATTATTCTAAATGTCCGTAGTCGGTCATATTTGTGGGAACAAATATGAATGTAAGACTATTATGAACATGGATTGGTAGATATTCATAAGGTATGAATATAGAGCAATTGGTTGCTACCAAGGTTCATAGATATTTGTGGGATACAAATATTGGACTGACCCGCGTCTCAATTTTACTACATGGAATCTTTAGATTGATCATAAGTAAATTTGAGTAAAGGCGAATATCATTTGGTATCCTCTGACCTGAGATACATATTGGGTTTTGATATTCACCAAGTGTTATACCTTGAGCTAGTTCTTCGCTGCTCTGAAATAATGGTCAGTACATAAGGCTATGTTTGGGTACAACATAAGGTGATTGTGAGAAACGTATGTAGTCAAGATGGAATTTGTTCCTCTTATTCGTTGAGAGCATGATGTCTAAGGCCTGATTAAGTTAAATCAACAAGGAATGATCATTCTGTGTCCTTGGATTTAACATGACATCTGTAACAAAAGGATAGATGATTGATTCACCTAAATCATTTCAAGTTTGGAACTTGAAGGGGATGATGTTATTGAATGGCTTATAGTCATGCGTATTAAGGGTAGTAAACCGTTGTTAGGCGGTATTTACTGCTTGCATCAATCTTCTATGTATCTTGTGCAAGTGGGAGATTGTTGGATTCTTTATGCCCAAGACACATAGAACATTGATGTGGTTAGTACGTTATGATCCAAGTCGGGTCATACCCAATAACAAGCTTAGCAAACACCAATTAATATTTAATTGATTATATGATCATGCAATTAAATAAATACACCAATTTAGAAAATGGGTTTTCTAAATAAGTTGCATATGAGATTGAACAACTTATATGGATATTTTGTTCATGGACATTATTTGTAATGTTGTTTAATTTAGTTAAATAACATCAAATAATAAAAGTGTGTGTATGTTATATAATTAAAAGGTTAATTATATATATGTATCTTTATTAATCTTTAGTTTGACAAAAGATTAATATACAAGGACCATTTTGGGAAAAACACAAAAAGAAAACAACCCTAAATGGGTTTTCGGCCGCCCCATGGGTAAGCCCCCATCCTTTTGTTTTGTTGAGTTTTCTCTTGGGTTCTTGGTTCTCTTCAACACACACACACTCTTATTTTCAGATCTCTCTCTCTAATGCAAAAGAGTCACAAGAACATAATCTTTCTTTTGGAAGAAGGATGTCATGGCTGGAACAAAAAGGATTTAGAATCCTCTTTGAAAGTTCACGGCTGGAACAAGTTTCCAGCAGCCTTCTTGTGTCGATTTGGTGCTCAAATCCTAGCAAATGGGTGTTTTCTTGAAGGCTTGTGGGTATGAACACTTGAGGACATCTATTCTTGATGTTTTGGTCATCAAATAGCAGCCCCATCTTCACTTATATCAACGTTTTTGACAGCTTCTAAAAGGTAGTTTGTTGTGTTGATTTTGGTTGTTTTGTTTGCTTCTTGATAACTAGTTTATTCACATATATATGATCCTATGGTTTTGGGTTTGTTGAAACAAAGTTATGAACTTTTAATTTTCAGATTAGAACATGATTTTAATCTATTATTCCGCTGCGTTTTTCTTGTTTAAATGGTTAAACAACATTGTTTTGGTACAACAAACCCAACACACATTTTAAATTTGGTCTAGAAAGTAAGCTTTTATTATGTGACATATGACAAGTAACAATGTGTAATGTGTTATAAATTTTAAGAGGGAAATGGGTTTTGAATTTTTTTGGTCTTGGCCGCCCCTTGCTTGGGATTGGACCAATTTTCCTCTTGAAAATTGACAACACTTTAATACATACACACACTCAATGCTCTCCATCATTCATTCATGCAATTTTACCAAAACACAATCTCTCTCTCTCTCTCTAATCCTTACGGATTTTCAGCAGAAAAAAGAGGTTTCATTTGGCCTTTTGGTGGTGTTATTCTTCCTAACTAGAAGGTGGGTTGCATACAAGCTTGGGTATACTAGCTTGAGGATCTCTACATTGAGTTCTTGGTCGATTCAAGCATCCAAAACCTATCATCTCAAGTCGATTTTGCTGCTGAAAAGGTAGATATCACAGCTTGTTCAAGCTGTGATTTTATGCACGTTTTGTAGGTTCATAGCTTGTTCCATTCATATATTTAAGATCCTATTGATTTGGGTTTTGTTTTCCATCTTAAAACCATACTTAGAACACGAAAATTTTAGATTATAAACTTGTTATAATCCTATACCTCCGCTGCGTTTTCTGAAAAGTTTAAAAGGTTAAACTATGTTTTTTGTGTTCTAACAAACCCTTCAATGGCATCAAGAGCCGGTTATATGGATGGCTTGCTTGATTCATCTTTTGAAATTGGTTTTAAAAGATGATATTAGACATGTTATAGGCTGGTTTTGGGCTGAAATATTATGTCTTATTGAAATCCCCAACTTTCAAGGTTACATCACACATGCTTGTGATTAAACCTTGAAAGATATATATGTTGATTGTTTGGACAATATTTAAAACCAAAATTTCAGTTTATGTTGGCTGAAATTTGAAGGTTTTAAGTGGGGATTAATGATATATTTTGATGATTTGATCATTGGTTGTTAAAGTGCATAACCTAGCTTGTGGCCTTGTGTTGTTTGGATGATTCAAGTGGTTGTTTTATTCATTCAATTTGGTTGTAATATTTGTGTTTATTCATTTGGGTTGTAATTATTCATTCATTTGGTTATGTAATAATAGATTAGGTTCATTTCCTTTACTAGAAAAATGTATTAGGATACAATTTTGTAAAAGGAAGATGTACAAGATCAAGACCCAAAGATGGACACAAAGACACAAGAAACATGGAGCATTTGGATGCGGTTTCTAGTGGGAGGTTCTTGGAACCTTTATGATATGTTTGACCCTTAGAAAGACCAAAGACAACACTTGTGATGGCAAACAAGTGTTGCCAACATAAGGGCTATGGTTATGCACATATGATTGTTAATGTTTATGCTTGGTTGATTGTTTGTTGTCTTGATTGTTTGGTTGATATTTGGATATTCAAAGCAAACTAATTAACAAACTTAACAAGCTGAAAATTGATGGTTCTTAAAGGTTAATAAAAGGTTATTAAAATTATTTAATGATTTTAAGGATTAAAATAGGTTTTAATCAAAGAACCATAAGGTACCTTGTATTTGAAAGCATGCAAATACAAGTACATAGAGTTTTCTAAACTTGTATTTTGAAACCTCTAAAACCTTTTTTTCCAAACAAGATCAACACCGTCCTTTTACACAACACTTGAGTCACTTGGGAACTCTTAGTGGGATAAAGGTCACCTAACCATTTTGAGGGAACTTGTGACTTGAGGTGAGAATGCCTTATTTATGGGATAAAGGTCACCTAACCACTTGTTTTGGCAAACTCACACGTGGGTGTAAGTAGGGTGTCTTGATTTGCAAATCATGTCAAATGGATCACCTACGATGTGGTTTCCAAATGGTGTTGATGGGATTAACATGCCGACTTTACATATGATGTTTTAAGTCGATCCCATATTTCTAGAAGTTGCAAATGGTTGCAATCGTCAAATGTTGACCACCTTATTAATTTAAAACGTGGGATAAAGGTCACCTAACCACAATTTAAATGTAATGTTGGATTCTAGATTTTAATATGAAAAGACCTTAAAAGGCATTAAATATTAAAATTAGCAATATCGAAAATACTAAAATTGATCTTTGTTAAATTTTGTAGATGGCCACCAATAATGAAAATCACGATAACTCGTCCGCGTCAAACCAATCACTACGAGCGATCCTCCAAAAGGAACGTCTAAATCATAACAACTTCATCGATTGGTATCGAAACTTGAGAATTGTTCTCAAGCAAGAGAGAAGATCGTATGTTTTAGACGACCCTATCCCCGATCAACCTAGCGAGGATGATCAGGAGGCCTTCAACGATTGGTTGAAGTACACTGAGGACTCCGTCCAAGTGTCTTGTCTCATGCTAGCGAGCATGACTCCGGATCTCCAAAAGGAGTATGAATATCACGGAGCTTATGACATGATAACCCAGCTGAAGGAAACGTTCCAACAGCAAGCGAGGGTTGAGCGCTTCGAAACGGTTCGAGCACTCCATGCATGTCGTATGGACGACAACCAATCTGTTTCATCTTATGTACTTAAGATGAAAAGTCATATTGACCACCTCGAGAGGCTAAACTGCCCCGTCTCGAAGGAGTTGGCCACGGATTTGATCCTAAATGGCCTAACCAAGAAGTTCGAGACATTCGTGTTGAACTACAACATGAATGCTTGGGACAAAAGCATTGGTGAGCTTCACTCAATGCTGAAAACGGCCGAGGCGGCCATGGGTAAAAGGGTTTTACCCGTTCTCACCATCAATGAAGGTGGGAACAAGAAAAGGCCTTATCCCGCACCCAAGGCAAAGGTTGCCAAGGGTAAGGGACCCGTTTGGGGAAAAGGGAAAGGGGTGGTAAGGGTACCACCCAAACCACAAGAGAAAAAGCAAAAGGTTGCTACTAACGACCCATGCTTCAAGTGTGGGGAGATAGGACATTGGGCAAGGAATTGTCCTGTCCATCTCCAAGAGTTGAAAGCAAAGAGGGATGCCGGGCAGACCTCAGGTACAATATACATGATCCATATTGATTTAAACATGATATCCTCTAACACATGGGTATTAGATACCGGATGTGGAACTCACATTTGCAATTTGTTGCAGGGGTTCAAAAGAAGTAGTGACTTCAAGAAAGGGGATGTAAGCCTCTACATGGGCAATGGGGCTAAAGTTCAAGTTGAAGCCCGTGGTGACTACATCTTGAAACTTCCAAATGGTTTGGAAGTGATTTTGAACAATGTTTTGTATGCTCCTAGTTTGACTAGGAATATTATCTCTGTAGCCCTGTTAAAACAATTTGGATATGTATTATCCTTTATTGAAAATGATATTCATGTTTCTTTAAATGGTATGTTCTATTTTAAAGCTATTCCCATTAATGGTATTTATGAATTGGTTCATGAAAATACTTTAAATAGCTCATTGTACCAAACTAACACCAAGAAACTCAAGTTGGACTTGAGTGATACCTATCTTTGGCATTGTCGTCTTGGCCATATAAACAAGAAACGTTTACAAACACTTCAAAAGAATGGTCTTTTAAAAACAAATGAATGTGATTCATTTGATGTTTGTGAATCTTGTTTACAAGGAAAGATGACTAAGGCACCCTTTAGTGGAACTAATGAAAGGGCAAAAGATTTATTAGGAATCATACATTCGGATGTATGTGGTCCTTTTAAGCCAATGACTAGGAATGGTGAAAGATACTTCATTACCTTTACCGACGATTATAGTCGCTATGGGTATGTGTACTTATTAAGGCACAAAGATGAAGCTTTTGAAATGTTCAAAATCTTCAAGAATGAAGTTGAAAATCAACTCAACAAGTCAATTAAAGTTCTCCGTACCGATAGAGGAGGTGAATACCTAAGTGATGTTTTTCAAGATCATCTTAGGAGTTGTGGGATTGTCTCACAACTCACTCCACCTGGAACACCACAACACAATGGTGTGTCTGAGAGGAGGAATCGAACCTTATTGGATATGGTCCGATCTATGATGGCTAGAAGCACATTACCTCTATCATTTTGGGGTTTCGCTTTGCTCTCCGCGGCCCGTATTTTAAATATGGCCCCAACCAAAAAGGTGGAAAGGACACCTTTTGAGATATGGCATGGAAGAGTTCCATCCCTATCATACTTAAGGGTCTGGGGTTGTGAAGCTTATGTTAAGACTCCCACCCCAAACAAATTGGAAGTCCGATCCACCAAGTGTATCTTTATTGGATATCCTAGAGATTCTATGGGATATTATTTCTATGATCCACTGGAACAAAAGGTGTTTGTTGCCAGAAAGGGTGAGTTCTTAGAAGCAAAGTTCCTTATGGAAGGAGCTAGCAGTAGAACAGTGGATCTTGAGGAAGATCAAGAACCACAACCCGATGCACGTTTGGTTGAAACTAGCACTCAACATGAGGATGTTGAAGATGATCAAATGGTTGATCAATACACACAAAACGTTCGCAGAAGTGGTAGAACTAGTAATCCACCTGAAAGATACGGATTTTTCATGGATGGATGCTATGTGGTAGATTCTGATGAACCAACCACATACCATAATGCAATGTCCAATGCGGATTGTGACAAATGGCTAGAAGCCATGAACGTTGAGATGCAATCCATGTATGACAACCAAGTTTGGGAACTTGTTGTACCACATCTTAATTCCAAAGTAGTTGGAAGTAAGTGGGTTTTCAAGAAGAAAACCGATATGCATGGAAACTTGGATACTTATAAAGCTAGACTTGTAGCAAAGGGTTACACTCAAACTCAAGGGGTTGATTATGATGAAACCTTCTCACCTGTAGCGATGCTAAAGTCTATAAGGATATTGTTTGCCATAGCTGCTCATTATGATTATGAGATTTGGCAAATGGATGTCAAAACTGCTTTCCTAAATGGATATCTTGAGGAAGATGTCTATATGGTTCAGCCTGAAGGTTTTGTCGATCCAAAACATCCTAATAAAGTATGCAAGTTAAAGAAATCAATCTATGGATTGAAACAAGCATCGAGAAGCTGGAATCACCGTTTTGATGAGGAAGTAAAGAAATTTGGCTTCATCAAAAACGCTGATGAGGCTTGTGTGTATAAGAAGGCTAGTGGGAGCACAGTAACTTTCCTAGTATTGTATGTTGATGACATACTACTATTTGGAAATGACATTCCAACCTTGGAAGGTGTAAAAACCTGGCTTGGAAGTTGTTTTTCCATAAAGGATCTTGGTGAAGCCGCCTATATTCTAGGAATAAAGATCTATATGGATAGATCAAGGCGGTTGATTGGTTTGAATCAAAGTGCATACATTGATAAGATCTTGAAAAGGTTCAAGATGGAGAACTCTAAGAAAGGTACCGTACCTATTCAAAGAGGAACGATATTGAGTACGACTCAATGTCCAAGCTCAAAGGATGAGCAAGATAAAATGAAGGCAATCCCATATGCATCTGCTATTGGATCCATCATGTATGCAATGATATGCACTCGACCGGACGTGTCATGCGCTTTGAGCATGACAAGCCGTTACCAGCAAAATCCTGGAAACAGTCATTGGATGGCTGTTAAGAACATACTTAAGTACCTAAGGAGGACAAGAGATATGTTCCTGATCTATGGATTTGGTGACGAGGAGCTCGTTGTAAAAGGTTACACGGATGCAAGTTTCCAAACCGATCGTGACGATTCACGATCACAATCGGGATACATTTTCATTCTGAATGGAGGAGCTGTCTCTTGGAAGAGCTCCAAGCAGGATGTGGTGGCTCTATCGACTACAGAATCAGAATACGTTGCCGCCTCATTGGCAGCTCAAGAAGCTGCATGGTTGAAGAAATTCATTGCCGATCTAGGGGTAGTCCCTTCCATTCAGGACCCCCTAGAGATCTTTTGTGATAACGAGGGTGCGATTGCACAAATCAAGGAACCCCGTGCTCATCAAAAGACTAGGCACATTGAGCGGAGATTCAACTACATACGAGATGAAGTTGAAAAGGGAAAGATATGTATTCGCAAAGTTCACACGGATCAAAACATTGCGGATCCTCTCACGAAACTCCTTGAAAAGGCAAAGCATGAATGTCATACTTGTGCCATGGGACTTCGATATTCTAGTGATTGGATTTGATCTGTACATTTTGTATTTGGATATGTGGAACTCTTTATTATTTGAATAAAATTATTTGGTTATAATGTTTCAATTAATGTTCCAATTTAGCATGTTTAATCCATGAGTAAATTGTTTACTCTAAAATGTCCGTAGTCGCTCATACTTGTGGGAACAAGTGTGAAAGTAAGATTATTATGAACTTGGATTGGTTGATATTCATAAGGATGAATATAGAGCAATGGGTTGCTACCAAGGTTCATAGATATTTGTGGGATACAAATATTGGACTAACCCGCATCTCAAATTTTACTACATGGAATCTTATTGATTGATCATAAGTAATTTTGAGTAAAGGCGAATATCATTTGGTATCCTCAGACCTGAGACACATATTGGGTTTTGATATTCACCAAGTATTACACCTTGAGCCTATTCTTCACTTTCCTGAAATAGTGGACAGTACATAAGGATATGTTCAGGTATAACACGAGGTGTTTGTGAGAAACGTATGTAGTCAAGATGGAATTTGTTCCTCTTATTCGTTGAGAGTTAGATGTCTAAGGCCTGATTAAGTTAAATCAACAAGGAATGATCATTCTGTGTCCTTGGATTTAACATGACATCTGTAACAAAAGGATAGATGATTGATTCACCTAAATCATTTCAAGTAGGGTACTTGAAAGGGATGATGTTATTGAATGGCTACAAGTCATGCGTATTAAGGGTAGTGAACCGTTGTTAGGCGGTATTTACTGCTTGCATCAATCTTCTATGAATCTTGGGCAAGTGGGAGATTGTTGGATTCTATGTGCCCAAGACACTTAGAATATTGATGTGGTTAGTACGTTATGATCCAAGTCGGGTTATACCCAATAACAAGCTTGGCAAACACCAATTTATATTTAATTGATGATATGATCATGCAATTAAATATTTACACCAATTTAGAAAATGGGTTTTCTAAATAAATTGCATATGAGATGGAACAAATTGTTAGGAAATTTGTTGATGAGGTTACTGTTATTCTTGTTACTTTAATTAAAATTGTTTAATTAAAGAGCACATATGTCACATTTTAAATTTGGTCTAGAAAGTAACCTTTTATTATGTGACATATGACAAGTAACAATGTGTAATGTGTTATAAATTTTAAGAGGGAAATGGGTTTTGAATTTTTTTGGTCTTGGCCGCCCCTTGCTTGGGATTGGACCAATTTTCCTCTTGAAAATTGACAACACTTTAATACATACACACACTCAATGCTCTCCATCATTCATTCATGCAATTTTACCAAAACACAATCTCTCTCTCTCTCTCTAATCCTTACGGATTTTCAGCAGAAAAAAGAGGTTTCATTTGGCCTTTTGGTGGTGTTATTCTTCCTAACTAGAAGGTGGGTTGCATACAAGCTTGGGTATACTAGCTTGAGGATCTCTACATTGAGTTCTTGGTCGATTCAAGCATCCAAAACCTATCATCTCAAGTCGATTTTGCTGCTGAAAAGGTAGATATCACAGCTTGTTCAAGCTGTGATTTTATGCACGTTTTGTAGGTTCATAGCTTGTTCCATTCATATATTTAAGATCCTATTGATTTGGGTTTTGTTTTCCATCTTAAAACCATACTTAGAACACGAAAATTTCAGATTATAAACTTGTTATAATCCTATACCTCCGCTGTGTTTTCTGAAAAGTTTAAAAGGTTAAACTATGTTTTTTGTGTTCTAACAAACCCTTCAGATAGAATCCTCATTACCAATTATTTTCTGGGCTGAAGCTGTCAATTGTGCATCTTATGTTCTAAACAGGGTGTTAATTGTGAAAGATAAAGTGAAGACTCCTTATGAACTTTTTCATAAGAGGAAGCCACTAATTGATTTCTTTCGACCATTTGGCTGTTCTTGTACTCTTTTGAATACTCAATCTCAAAAGACAAAATTTGGTGCTGTTTCTGACGAGTGTTATTTTGTTGGATACTCTTCTTCACAAAAGGCGTACCGGGTTTATAACAAGAGAACACGTATTGTTCAAGAGTCATTTTATGTTGATTGGCAGGAATCCAATTCTTCTGAAGTTAAATCTGAACCTGCATGGTTCTTTGACTCCGATACGGTGTTCAATTCGTTTAATCTGCCAGTTTTCGATGATGATACAACAATTCCAAGTACTCAAACAAATATTATTCCATCATCTTCATCGTCTATTCAATCCACCACGTTAGTAAATGATGCTGTTTCAAATGATGTCAGCTCTTCGTCTCCAATGCCTGATCAGGCTCCATCATCTGATTCTTTACCTCCTACATCTTCTCATTTACTTGATACAACACCTATCATTGATTCACCTTCTTCTAATCTTTCACCAACTATGGGTGATACTTCTTCAACCATCTATCCTTCTTCAAGTGATTACAAAACTCTGAAAGATCATCCACTTGATAATGTGATTGGATCTGTTTCTGATGGTGTTCGCACGCGAAGTCAATCTGGTCTAATTAATGTTTGTCTTTTCTCATGCTTCATCTCTCAAATTGTTCCGAAAAATGTTCATGCTGCTCTACAAGATCCTTGTTGGGTAGAGTCTATGCAATTGGAACTTCAACAGTTCAGAAAACTTAAGGTTTGGACCTTAGTTGATTTACCTCCCAACAAATATCCAATTGGTACAAAATGGGTGTTTAAGAACAAACCAGATGATCGGGGAGTGGTGGTGCGTAACAAATCTGGACTTGTAGTGCAAGGCTTTGCTCAAGAAGAAGGGATTGATTATACAGAAGTCTTTGCTCCAGTTGCTCGTCTTGAAGCAATCAGAATATTTCTTGCTCATGCTGCTCATAAACAATTCAAAGTTTACCAGATGGATGTGAAGTGTGCTTTTCTCTACGGAGACATTGATGAGGAGATATATGTGTGTCAACCACCAGGCTTTGAAGATCCTGATTTTCCTGATAAAGTGTATAAGCTTGATAAATCTTTGTATGGTCTTCATCAAGCACCCAGAATCTGGTATGAGACTCTTACGCAATATCTTCTAAGCAATGGTTACTCTCGTGGTACCATTGATATGACTTTATTCAAAAGAGAGGTGAATGGTGAAATGATCTTTGTCCAAGTGTACGTTGATGATATTATTTTTGGATCTACAAATTCTCAATTGTGTAGAGAGTTCGAAGAAGTTATGAGCCAAAGGTTTGAAATGAGTATGATGGGTGAAATGTGTTTCTTTATTGGATTGCAAGTTGAACAACAGCAAGAAGGAATTCTTATTCATCAGGAGAAGTATATTAAAGATATTTTGAAGAAATTTAATATGGATGATGCTTCTACAGAGATGACTCCCTTTACGGCTCAGACCTGTCTCACTCCGGATGAAAATGGAAAACCAGTTGATCCTCATCTTTTTAGGTCTATGATTGGCTCTCTCATGTATCTTACTGCAAGTCGTCCTGATATTACTTTCGCTGTTGGTTACTGTGCTAGATATCAGTCGGCTCCAAAGGAATCTCATGAGAAAGCTGTCAAAAGAATATTTCGTTATCTCAAAGGATCGTCTCGTCTAGGATTGTGGTATCCATATGGTGGGAATTTTGATTTACATGCTTACTCTGATAGTGATTCAAATGGTTGCAGGTTAAACAGAAAATCTGTGTCTGGCGGTTGTCAATATTTGGGAAATTGTTTGGTATCCTGGCAGAGCAAGAAACAAACTATTGTTTCTCTTTCTACAGGGGAAGCTAAATACATTGCTGCATCCAGCTGCTGTTCTCAAGTTCTCTGGATCCAACACCAAATGATTGATTATGGGATTAATTTTCTTCATACACCTTTATTTTGTGACAATGAGGCTGCCATTGGAATTGCTAAAAATCCCATTCATCATTCCCGCACCAAGCATATTGAAACACGAATTCATGCGATTCGTGATGCTCAAAAGAAGGGTTTCATTAATATTATACCCATCGATACAAAAAATCAAAAAGCTGATCTTTTCATAAAAACATTTGATAAACCTCGTTTTTATGAATTGATTTCTATGATTGGGTTAATATCTTTTTAAATTTTCATTTTCTATTTCTTTGATTAAAAAAAATAAAAACAAAATAAAATAAAAAAAATAAAAAAATATATATATAAAATTTTTTGACTAACTTATAATAATAGAAATATGAAAATAAAAATTTGGGGGAGTAATTTCATAGTTCTGAGATCGGAATTTAACATGATGAGAAATGATTGTATATTCTCTAAGTATTTTTATATACATGACCGGTACTTCTATGAGAAATGATAGTAACTGTTACTGGATTCTGTTTCACATTAAAAAAAATTGATCAGATTCTTTAACGATATGCTTGATAGACTCAGCCTGATGAATAAAGTAGACAGCAGCTTATGATTAAATTAAACATCATGCTTAAGAATGTCTGGATTTACTCAATCGTTTTGGCTTGCACAAAAACTGAGTCCTGACAAAATTTGGATTGAGAATGAATCTTTTGTCCATTTTGCTTTGTTATGTCATCACCCAGAACCACCGCTGGTATGTTTGATGTTAAGGTGTCATGTGTCTGTGCTTATCTCCTCTGCTGTACGTGAGTACTGACCTGGAGTGATGATCTCCTCTGCTGTACGATAGTACTGACCTGGAGCTCTCATCAGCACATGTTCAAATGGTTATCTCCTCTGTTATACGTGAGTATAGATCTGGAGCTCTCACCATTTTGATATAATTATGTCAAATCATCTTATCGATGAATTTCTCTCAGAATGAAATATTCTGTTTATAATCATTTGCACACTAACACACAAGCCGTGTTCTATGAAGATTGATTCATAATTCAAGAAATCCTGAGGTTGGGTGAGGGTTTTTTACCAAATGATTGTGGGGTCCTAACATTCTAAAGCATCTAATCGAACCTTAAACGAATCATAAGCTGTTTGTTGAAAAAGGATAAGGCATGAGTTTAAGTGGACAATTATATCAGCAATCGTTATTGATTTGTTCAAAATTCAGTTGTTTCTGTGCAGATTGTGATCAGATCTTGTATTCAGTATGATCTCATGACTGGTAGATGAGTTTTGATCATCTTTATGTTCATAAATATTTAGAGAATGTGATCTCTGATTATTCTAGATCTCATTATGTGATGTGCTTCTTATTGATTAAAAAATTTAATTAAAAAAATTAAAAAAAATATAAAAAAATAAATAAAATAAAAAATAATAATAAAATATATATATATATATATATATATAATCTATATATAGATATATATACATAATAATATATATATAATATATTTTAATTAAATATTGGTGCGAAATTATTCTTTCGCTAATAGCTTCGCAAAGCGAAACTACAATCTCGCTAGGTTTGCTAATAAATTGTTAACCAGTTATCTCCTAGCGAAATTACAGTTTCACTGGTTGAAACTTTAAATTCGCCTGACGAATTTATAGTTTCGCTTTCTGCGAAACTATTTGCTATATAAGTCATGTTTTGCAAAATTTTTCTTATAATTTCGCATAATCGTCAGTTGTAGCACTTAGGGTTTTCTCCGTGACTTTTCTTGGCGATTTTGAATTGTGTTTGTGTTTTGGACTGATAATTAGTGCTATTTGCTTCGCATGTGAGTTTCGAACCTTGATTCATCTTTTTAATCTGGTTTTAAAATCATCTCCCTTAAGTAATCTGGATTGTGACTCTTCGGTGGGTTCGCTGTTCTTTCAGCGAACTACTGATTCTTTGGCGAAATTGACGAAAGTTCACTTCTTTTCAGCGAAACTGTAAAGTTATGCTGTCCGGGCGAACTTAACAGTTTCGCCATATTTCTTTAATTTCGCAATGTCTGGTCTTTAACTTGCCCAGTTTCGCTTGATCTTGTTTTCTTCTGGATAGCGAAACTAATTTTAGAACAACGAAACTAATTTGTAATAGCGAAACTAGTTTGTGCGAGAAACTATTGCGAAACTTTTTTAATCTATACTAATCTTGCCGAAATTGCCTTTGCTTCTACGAAAATAACAAGTTTCAATGACGACGAAATTATATTTTCGCTTGTCGAAATTGTTTGTTTTCTTTGTCGAAATTGCCTTTGTTCAGCGAAACTACCATGTCTTAGTGAGCGAAACTATTGTTTCGCTTGCCGAAACTACTAGTTTCTTATGTTTTTGTCTTATTTTCTTATTTTCATTATTTCTCATTCAAATTTAATTGTTTTCCTTTTCAGGTTATCATGGCAAATCTCAAATTTGATGAGAGGAATAACATTACTGCCATTTTAGACGATACTCTTCCCAAGGCAGCTGGATTTCGTGACTGTATCAGATGGCTTCAGAGATCACCTATTGCCTATGCTATTTCTCACTCACCTACTATTTATGATCTTCATATTAGAGATTTTTGGAGATCAGCAGAATACGATACTAGAGGAGATGTACAGAGAATCACAGCCAAAGTTATTGATCATGATGTGACCATTACTGCTGAGAGTGTTTCTAGGATTCTTAGACTAGATGATGATTCTGGAGATGAAGTGGATATGACAGAGTCAGAAGTGTTTCAAGCTTGCAAAACCCTAATCGTGGATCTTTGTTGCAAGCTACCAATTCTAAGCAGTTTTCTCACTGAAATACTATTGTGCTTGATGTTATTGAATGCTATTGTTCCTTTGAGTATCAAATATGTGTTAGATTCATCTTCTATATTCTCAATTGTTGTTGTTTAGCATGAATGTTTGATATTGATCAATTCATCACTTTAATTGTACTGTTATTCGATCACATGGACCAACATTTGAGCAATCGCACCCTCTTTATCACAAAAAATTTCTAGGGGGTCCTGAATGGAAGGGACCACCCCTAGATCGGCAATGAATTTCTTCAACCATACAGCTTCTTGAGCTGCTAATGAAGTGGCAATGTATTCTGACTCTGTAGTTGATAACGCCACCACATATTGGTTAGAGCTCTTCCAAGAGACTACTCCTCCATTCAAGACGAAAATGTATCCTGATTGTGATCGTGAATCATCCCGATCAGTTTGGAAACTCGCATCCGTGTATCCTTTTACTATGAGTTCCTCCTCACCAGATCCATAGATTAGGAACATATCTTTAGTCCTCCTTAGGTACTTAAGTATGTTCTTAACAACCATCCAATGACTATTTCCAGGATTTTGCTGGAATCGGCTTGTCATGCTCAAAGCGCATGACACGTCCGTCCTAGTGCATATCATTGCATACATGATGGATCCTATAGCAGACGCATACGGGATTCCCTTCATTTTATCTTGTTCAACCTTTGAGCTTGGACATTGAGTCGTACTCAATATCGTTCCTCTTTGAATAGGTACCGTACCTTTCTTAGAGTTTTTCATCTTGAACCTTTTCAAGATCTTACCAATGAATGCACTTTGATTTAAACCTATTTACCGCCTTGATCTATCCCTATAGACCTTTATTCCCAAAATAGAGGCGGCTTCACCAAGATCCTTAATGGGAAAACAGCTTCCAAGCCAGGTTTTTATACCTTCCATGGTTGGAACGTCATTTCCAAATAGTAGGATGTCATCGACATACAATACTAGGTAAGTGATGATGCTCCCAGTAGCTTTCTTATACACACATGCTTCATCAGTGTTTTCGATGAACCCAAATTTGATTACCTCTTCATCAAAACGGTGATTCCAACTTCTTGATGCTTGCTTCAATCCATAGATTGATTTTTTTAACTTGCATCCTTTATTAGGATGTTTTGGATCGACAAAACCTTCAGGCTGAACCATATAGACATCTTCCTCAAGATATCCATTTAGAAAAGCGGTTTTGATATCCATTTGCCAAATCTCATAATCATAATGAGCAGCTATGGCAAATAATTGTAGGATTCTATGTGCCCAAGACACTTAGAATATTGATGTGGTTAGTACGTTATGATCCAAGTCGGGTTATACCCAATAACAAGCTTAGCAAACACCAAATAATATTTATTGATGATATGATCATGCAATTAAATATTAACACCAATTTAGAAAATGGGTTTTCTAAACAAGTTGCATATGAGATGGAACAATTTATTAGGATATTTTGTTCAATGATATTATTTGTAATGTTATTTAGATGACATTACAAATTAATAATGGCATTATACATGTAGTACAATTAAATGGTTAATTGTATACATCTACTAAGAGATTAAATCACAAGACCATTTAACTTGTGTAATGTGTAAAAAAAAAAAAAAAGGGGGAAACCCAAATTTTCGGCCACCCCTCCCCTTTTTCCTATTGGACCAATTTCTTTGAAAACACAATACACATTAAAGGGTATTGTAGCTCTCTTGGACCAGCCATTCATTATTCATTGTATGCAAAAGACACAAACTCTCTCTCTCTCTCTATTTTCGGAACAAGGCAGCAGCTTTAGAGGGTTTAGAAGATCAAATTTGTGCTTCTTTTATTGGTGATTCATCCTAACAAGAAGGGTTTTGCTTAGAGCTTTGGGTATACTAGCTTGAGGGGACCTCCCTTGGAACCTTGGCCGAATTTTAGCATCCAAACACTCCCATCTTTGGTCGAAATTCTGCTGGAGAAAGGTAGCAAATCACAGCTCTTTGTGGCTGTGATTTTATGTAGTTTTACATTAGATTATTGCTTGTTCATTCACATATTAAAGATCCTTTTGTTTGGGTTTGCTTTTCTACATTAAATGGACACTAAGAACATGAAATATTCAGCTTAAAATGGGTTTTAAAGCTATATATGTCCGCTGCGTTTTTTTTCTGAAAGTTTAAATGGTTAAACTTGTGTTTTGTGTTCTTGCAAACCCCATCAATGGCATCTAGAGCCGGTTATGTGGATGACTTGCTTGTGTTGTTCTTTAAAATTGGTTTTAAAGGATGTTTATAGACATATTTTAGGCTGTTTTTGGGCTGTTATTGTTTGGTTGTATGATTCCCCAACTTTCAAGGTCATATCACACATGCTAGTGATTAGATCTTGAAAGATACATATCTTGATGTGTTGATTGTTTGGACAATATTTAAAACCAAAAATTTCAGTTTATGTTGGCTGAAATTTGGTGGTTTTAAAAGGGGTTTCATTAGATGTTTTGATGTTATGATCATTGGATGATAAAGTGCATAACCTAGCCATTGACCTTGTGATGTTTGGATGCTTGTGTTGGTTGTATTCATTCATTATTTGGTTGTAATTTTGTTTCATTCATTTGGGTTTGTAATAGATTAGGTGCATTTCTTTTATTAGAAAAATGTATTAGGATACAATTTTGTAAAAGGAAGATGCACAAGTTCAAGACCCGAAGATGGACATCAAAGACATGGAACTTGAAGCATATGGATGCAAGTTCAAGTGGGGTCCAAGATGACCTGCATTTTGTGATTGTTTTCAACCTTAGAAAAGACCTTATGACAACACTTGTGATGGCAAACAAGTGTTGTCAACTTAGTAGCTATGGTTATGCACTCATGTTTGTATATATATGCTTGTTTGATTGTTTGTTGTTTGATTGTTTGGTTTGTATTTGAATATTCATAACAAACTCATTAACAAACTTAACAAGCTGAAAATGTTGGTTCTTTAAAGTTAATAAAAGTTATTAAAATGGTTTAATGATTTTAAAGATTAAAATTGGTTTTAATCTAAGAACCATAGGGTACCTTGTATTTGAAAGCATACAAATACAAGTACATAGAGTTTTCTAAACTAGAATTAAGAAATCTCTAAAATTTTAAAAACAAGATCAACACCGTCCTTTTACACAACACTTGAGTCACTTGGGAACTCTTAGTGGGATAAAGGTCACCTAACCATTTTGAGGGAACTTGTGATTTGAGGTGAGAATGCCTTACTTATGGGATAAAGGTCACCTAACCATTTGTTTTGGCAAACTCACACGTGGGTGTAAGTAGGATGTCTTGATTTGCAAACCATGTTAAATGGATCACCTACAATGTGGTTTCCAAATGGTGTTGATGGGATTTACATGCCGACTTTACATATGATGTTCAAGGGTCGATCCCATACCTCTAGAAGTTGCAAATGGTTGCAACCGTCAATCGTTGACCACCTTATTAATTTAAATCGTGGGATAAAGGTCACCTAACCACAATTTAAATGTAATGTTGGGTTCTAGATTTTAATATATAATTGACCTTAATAGGCATTAATTATTAAAATTGATAATATCGAAAATACTAAATAAAACTTTGTTAAATTTTGTAGATGGCCTCTAATAATGATAATTCCGATAACTCATCCGCGTCCAACCAATCTTTACGAGCGATCCTCCAAAAGGAACGTCTAAATCACAACAACTTCATCGATTGGTATCGAAACTTGAGAATCGTTCTCAAGCAAGAGAGAAGATCGTACGTTTTAGACGACCCTATCCCTGATCAACCTAGCGAGGATGATGAGGAGGCCTTCAATGATTGGCTAAAGTACACTGAGGACTCCGTCCAAGTGTCTTGTCTCATGCTAGCGAGCATGACTCCGGATCTCCAAAAGGAGTATGAACACCACGGGGCTTATGACATGATAACCCAGCTGAAGGAAACGTTCCAACAGCAAGCGAGGGTTGAGCGTTTCGAAACGGTTCGAGCACTCCATGCATGTCGTATGGACGACAACCAATCTGTTTCATCTTATGTACTTAAGATGAAAAGTCATATTGACCGCCTCGAGAGGCTTAATTGTCCCGTCTCGAAGGAATTGGCCACGGATTTGATCCTCAATGGCCTTACCAAAAGGTTCGAGACATTCGTGTTGAACTACAACATGAATGCTTGGGATAAAAGCATTGGTGAGCTTCACTCAATGCTCAAAACGGCCGAGGCGGCCATGGGTAAAAGGGTTTTACCCGTTCTCACCATTAATGAAGGTGGGAACAACAAAAGGCCTCGTCCCGCACCCAAGGCAAAGGTTGCCAAGGGTAAGGGACCCGCTTGGGGAAAAGGGAAAGGGGTGGCAAGGGTGCCACCCAAACCACAAGAGAAGAAGCAAAAGGTTGCTACAAATGACCCATGCTTCAAGTGTGGGGAGATTGGACATTGGGCAAGGAATTGTCCTGTCCATCTCCAAGAGTTGAAAGCCAAGAGGGATGCCGGGCAGACCTCAGGTACAATATACATGATTCATATTGATCTTAATGTTACATCTTCTAACACATGGGTATTGGATACCGGATGTGGAACTCACATTTGCAATTTGTTGCAGGGGTTCACAAGAAGTAGGGACTTCAAACAAGGGGATGTTAGCCTCTTCATGGGAAATGGAACTAAAGTCTTAGTTGAAGCTCGTGGAGACTACATCCTAAGACTTCCAAGTGGTTTGGAAGTTATTTTGAAGAATGTTTTGTATGCTCCTAGTTTGACTAGGAACATTATTTCTGTATCCCAATTAAGACATTATGATTATGTATTATCTTTTATTGAAAATGATATTCATGTTTCTTTAAATGGTATGTTCTATTTTAAAGCTATTCCAATTAATGGTATTTATGAATTGGTTCATGAAAATACTTTAAATAGTTCATTGTACCAAACTAACACCAAGAAACTCAAGTTGGACTTAAGTGATACCTATCTTTGGCATTGTCGTCTTGGTCATATAAACAAGAAACGTTTACAAACACTTCAAAAGAATGGTCTTTTAAAAACAAATGAATGTGATTCATTTGATGTTTGTGAGTCTTGTTTACAAGGTAAGATGACTAAGGCACCCTTTAGTGGAACTACCGAAAGGGCAAAAGATTTATTAGGAATCATACATTCGGATGTATGTGGTCCTTTTAAGCCAATGACTAGGAATGGTGAAAGATACTTCATTACCTTTACCGACGATTATAGTCGCTATGGGTATGTGTACTTGTTAAGGCACAAAGACGAAGCTTTTGAAATGTTCAAAATCTTCAAAAATGAAGTAGAAAATCAACTCAACAAGTCAATTAAAATTCTTCGTACCGATAGAGGAGGTGAATACCTAAGTGATGCCTTTCAAAATCATCTTAGGAGTTGTGGGATTGTCTCACAACTCACTCCACCTGGAACACCACAACATAATGGTGTGTCTGAGAGGAGGAATCGAACCTTATTGGATATGGTCCGATCTATGATGGCTAGAAGCACATTACCTCTATCATTTTGGGGTTTCGCTCTGCTCTCCGCGGCCCGTATTCTAAATATGGCCCCAACCAAAAAGGTAGAAAGGACACCTTTTGAGATATGGCATGGAAGAGTTCCATCCCTATCGTACTTAAGGGTTTGGGGATGTGAGGCTTATGTTAAGACTCCCACCCTAAACAAATTGGATGTCCGATCCACCAAGTGTATCTTTATTGGATATCCTAGAGATTCTATGGGATATTATTTCTATGATCCAATGGAACAAAAGGTGTTTGTTGCCAGAAAGGGTGAGTTCTTAGAAGCAAAGTTCCTTATGGAAGGAGCTAGCAGTAGAACAGTGGATCTTGAGGAAGATCAAGAACCACAGCCCGATGCACGTTTGGTTGAAACTAGCACTCAACATAAGGATGTTGAGGATGATCAAGTGGTTGATCAATACACACAACACGTTCGCAGAAGTGGTAGAACTAGTAATCCACCTGAAAGATATGGATTTTTCATGGATGGATGCTATGTGATAGATTCTGATGAACCAACCACATACCATGATGCGATGTCCAACACGGATTGTGACAAATGGCTTAAAGCCATGAACGTTGAGATGCAATCCATGTATGACAATCAAGTATGGGACTTGGTTGTACCACCTCTTAACTCCAAGATAGTTGGAAGTAAGTGGGTTTTCAAGAAGAAAACCGATATGCATGGAAACTTGGATACTTATAAAGCTAGACTTGTAGCAAAAGGTTTCACTCAAACTCAAGGGGTTGATTATGATGAAACCTTCTCACCTGTTGCGATGCTAAAGTCTATAAGGATATTGTTTGCCATAGCTGCTCATTATGATTATGAGATTTGGCAAATGGATGTCAAAACCGCTTTCCTAAATGGATATCTTGAGGAAGATGTCTATATGGTTCAACCTGAAGGTTTTGTCGATCCAATACATCCTAATAAAGTATGCAAGTTAAAGAAATCAATCTATGGATTAAAACAAGCATCGAGAAGCTGGAATCACCGTTTTGATGAGGAAGTAAAGAAATTTGGTTTCATCAAAAACGCTGATGAGGCTTGTGTGTATAAGAAGGCTAGTGGGAGCACAATAACTTTCCTAGTATTGTATGTTGATGACATACTACTATTTGGAAATGACATTCCAACCTTGGAAGGTGTAAAAACCTGGCTTGGAAGTTGTTTTTCCATTAAGGATCTTGGTGAAGCCGCCTATATTCTGGGAATAAAGATCTATAGGGATAGATCAAGGCGGTTGATTGGTTTGAATCAAAGTGCATATATTGATAAAATCTTGAAAAGGTTCAAGATGGAGAATTCTAAGAAAGGTACCGTACCTATTCAAAGAGGAACGATATTGAGTACGGCTCAATGTCCAAGCTCAAAGGAAGAGCAAGATAAAATGAAGGCAATCCCATACGCATCTGCTATAGGATCCATCATGTATGCAATGATATGCACTCGACCGGACGTGTCATGCGCCTTAAGCATGACAAGCCGTTACCAGCAGAATCCTGGAAACAGTCATTGGATGGTTGTTAAGAACATACTTAAGTACCTAAGGAGGACAAGAGATATGTTCCTGATCTATGGATCTGGTGACGAGGAACTCGTTGTAAAAGGTTACACGGATGCAAGTTTCCAAACCGATCGTGACGATTCACGATCACAATCGGGATACATTTTCATTCTGAATGGAGGAGCTGTCTCTTGGAAGAGCTCCAAGCAGGATGTGGTGGCTCTATCAACTACAGAATCAGAATATGTCGCCGCCTCATTGGCAGCTCAAGAAGCTGCATGGTTGAAGAAATTCATTGCCGATCTAGGGGTTGTCCCTTCCATTCAGGACCCCCTAGAGATTTTTTGTGACAACGAGGGTGCGATTGCTCAAATCAAGGAACCCCGTGCTCATCAAAAGACTAGGCACATTGAGCGGAGATTCAACTACATACGAGATGAAGTTGAAAAGGGAAAGATATGTATTCGCAAAGTTCACACGGATCAAAACGTTGCTGATCCTCTCACGAAGCTCCTTGAAAAGGCAAAGCATGAAGGTCATACTTGTGCCATGGGACTTCGATATTCTAGTGATTGGATATGATCTGTAAATTTAGCATTTGGATATATGGAATTTTCTATTATTTGAATAAAATTATTTGGTTATAATGTTTCAAATAATATTCCAATTTAGCATGTTTAATCCATGAGTAAAATGTTTACTCTAAATGTCCGTAGTCGTTCATACTTGTGGGAACAAGTTTGAAGGTAAGACTATTATGAACTTGGATTGGTTGATATTCATAAGGATGAATATAGAGCAATGGGTTGCTACCAAGGTACATAGATATTTGTGGGTTACAAATATTGGACTAACCCGCATCTCAAATTTTACTACATGGAATCTTATTGATTGATCATAAATAAATTTGAGTAAAGGCGAATATCATTTGGTATCCTCCGACCTGAGATACATATTGGGTTTTGATGTTCACCAAGTATTATACCTTGAGCATATTCTTCACTGTCCTGAAATAGTGGACAGTACATAAGGATATGTCCAGGTATAACACGAGGTGTTTGTGAGAAACGTATGTAGTCAAGATGGAATTTGTTCCTCTTATTCGTTGAGAGTTAGATGTCTAAGGCCTGATTAAGTTAAATCAACAAGGAATGATCATTCTGTGTCCTTGGATTTAACATGACATCTGTAACAAAAGGATAGATGATTAATTCACCTAAATCATATCAAGTTGGGTACTTGAAAGGGATGATGTTATTGAATGGCTATAAGTCATGCGTATTAAGGGTAGTAAACCGTTGTTAGGCGGTATTTACTGCTTGCATCAATCTTCTATGAATCTTGGGCAAGTGGGAGATTGTAGGATTCTATGTGCCCAAGACACTTAGAATATTGATGTGGTTAGTACGTTATGATCCAAGTCGGGTTATACCCAATAACAAGCTTAGCAAACACCAAATAATATTTATTGATGATATGATCATGCAATTAAATATTAACACCAATTTAGAAAATGGGTTTTCTAAACAAGTTGCATATGAGATGGAACAATTTATTAGGATATTTTGTTCAATGATATTATTTGTAATGTTATTTAGATGACATTACAAATTAATAATGGCATTATACATGTAGTACAATTAAATGGTTAATTGTATACATCTACTAAGAGATTAAATCACAAGACCATTTAACTTGTGTAATGTGTAAAAAAAAAAAAGGGGGAAACCCAAATTTTCGGCCACCCCTCCCCTTTTTCCTATTGGACCAATTTCTTTGAAAACACAATACACATTAAAGGGTATTGTAGCTCTCTTGGACCAGCCATTCATTATTCATTGTATGCAAAAGACACAAACTCTCTCTCTCTCTCTCTCTATTTTCGGAACAAGGCAGCAGCTTTAGAGGGTTTAGAAGATCAAATTTGTGCTTCTTTTATTGGTGATTCATCCTAACAAGAAGGGTTTTGCTTAGAGCTTTGGGTATACTAGCTTGAGGGGACCTCCCTTGGAACCTTGGCCGAATTTTAGCATCCAAACACTCCCATCTTTGGTCGAAATTCTGCTGGAGAAAGGTAGCAAATCACAGCTCTTTGTGGCTGTGATTTTATGTAGTTTTACATTAGATTATTGCTTGTTCATTCACATATTAAAGATCCTTTTGTTTGGGTTTGCTTTTCTACATTAAATGGACACTAAGAACATGAAATATTCAGCTTAAAATGGGTTTTAAAGCTATATATGTCCGCTGCGTTTTTTTTCTGAAAGTTTAAATGGTTAAACTTGTGTTTTGTGTTCTTGCAAACCCCATCAATAATATCCTAATACACTTTAGCATTGCAACCGGTGAGAAGGTCTCATCATAATCAACCCCTTGAGTTTGAGTGAAACCTTTTGCTACAAGTCTAGCTTTATAAGTATCCAAGTTTCCATGCATATCGGTTTTCTTCTTGAAATTCCACTTACTTCCAACTACCTTGGAGTTAAGGGGTGGTACAACCAAGTCCCACACTTGGTTGTCATACATGGATTGCATCTCAACGTTCATGGCTTCAAGCCATTTGTCACAATCCAAATTGGAAATTGCATCATGGTATGTGGTTGGTTCATCGGAATCTAACACATAGCATCCATCTATGAAAAATCCATATCTTTCAGGTGGATTACTAGTTCTACCAGATTTTGCGAACGTTTTGTGTGTATTGATCAACCATTTGACAACATCCTCATGTTGAGTGCTAGTGTCAACCAAACGTGTATCAGGTTCTGGTTCTTGATCCTCCTTAAGATCCACTGTTCTACTGCTAGCTCCTTCCATAAGAAACTTAGCTTCCAAGAACTCAGCCTTCTTGGCAACAAACTCCTTTTAAAATTTTTAAAACAAGACAAGGAATCCCAATGTGAGAGACCAAGGGGGCAGCTGAAATTTCAAATGGGTTCCCACCCATTTAAAATTTTTATCATTCATTATTTACTTACAAGTTTATAAAATTAAACCCTTTTAATTTTATAACGTAACCACACTTTTATATGTTGTTATTTAACCTATTTAAATAACAATACAAATAATTTCTCATTGTTAGGATCGTGTATTTGAACAAAATACTAACTGATTAACGTGTAAACCGAATCAAATATTGTGGACTCATATTTGATTGGTGATCCAATCAGTGAGAACGCACGTCGAATCAATTATGAATTGAATCTAAACGTTAAGAACGATCTGGAATCGATCTAGTGCGATTTGTGAACTTGGAACAGGTTCTTGGAGATTTCTGGACGGCTAGGGTACGTCTGTAGTCGAAGTGATATGAATTCTTCCGTTTTTCCACGAATTAGGTGGTATTTATAGGTTAGGGTTGCTCATTCGGGCGACTGAACCATTAGTATGGTTCAGTCGTGCGATTTAGCCATGCGGTTGATCCATTCGCACGACTGAGTGTTCAGTCGTGCGACTAAGCCAATCTCATGTTACAATCATACGACTGATCCAGTCTCCTGGTTCAGTCGTGCGACTGAGTCATTCGCATGAAGTTGTTCATGCGTATGGTCCATTCGCATGGGCCATTCGCATGAGAACTTCATATTAGTAAGTTTGAATGTATTCATTAATCATTACATTATCAAGATTCATTCAAACAACCACAAACCTATATAATCAAGTCAATATGCGTTGAACAACTCATGAATGAAATATTAAACATTATAAACACAACCAAACATTACATTTCATTAAGTACCCAACTATTACATAAGCGTAAGACACTAAAGACATATTACATTCAGTTCAGAAACTAGGGACACATGTACCTACAAACTCTCCCTTGGACCTAGTTTCATCTAATGTCTTACCTTCTTCATAACCTCTTCATACTTCTTGTACTTCTCTTCTTTTGTAACTCCTGCGTGTATTTCAAACGCAAAACAAAGTCGTATAACATTCTGAAACTGTAGAGCTTGTACAATATCTTGAGAGTCATAGAATAGTGGCCACTTGTATAATGTGTATACATCATTTGCAGACAAGTTTGTGAGCCACATCGGGTCAAATACCCTGATAGTATCCATTTTTCCTTCTTTGTTCAAGACTATGACTGCCTCCTGTCCTCCAATCATGGTACCACCATTTGAAGTGTGGAGTGAAGTCCTGTTGCATTTCTCATAGTGGGATCTTTGACATCGTGCGTGGAGGACTCAACTTCAGCACTATCTTAGGCTTTCCAGTTATGGCATCAACTGCAGACCGTCGGATATACCTCGTAGGTTGTTGAGGTTTGAAGTTGACCCATCTGGTGTGGTACTCTTTCTTTAATGCAGCCTCAAACCAGCCTGACATCTTTCTCCGGTCAACATATTGTAGCTTCAGTTTGGCCAGCTGGTTGAGCTCAAAACAAGGTAGAGTCTTTAGATCATGTGGGTATCTAAAGTACTCAATACCATTCTCTCTCTTTACAGCGTATACGTTAAGATCATCAAAATGGGCCCACGCGATAATCTTGCCTGACACCTTGTGATGTTTCTTCAATTTGTAGAGCTTGGTGTAGACATTCGGTTTAGGAGCAGCGCATTGGGCTCGGATCTCCTCAAAACATGCAGCCCATTCTGCCTTTCGGATGTTAACATTGGCGTCTGAGGCTTGGGCTTGTTCCTTAATCTTCTTTGACACTTGCTACATTTTATCCAGTATCTCAAAAGTATCACTGACCAGGGAATCACCCAGGTTGGGAACCATAATTCCCTCTTTGTCAGCATACTCTGGATAGTGCTCTGCAGTGACGTCCTCGATCTCGATCTCATCAATGTCGTTCAGCTCGTCGTCACTGTTTGCTTCAAAGGTTGGAGCGTCCTTGATAATCTCATCAGGATTAAGCTTGAACATTTCGGTCAGTTGATCATTTGTAAGATCATGAATTATTTCCCCTTCTTCAGGGGTGTAACTCACTGATCTCCTAACAATCCCTTGCAGATCAAGAATCATGGTTAGTTGAGTATTGACCTGCTGAAGGGGAGCAACATCGTATTCGTCCCTTTGAAAATTTGGATCTGCTTGATTTAGACATGTAACACATCAATCATTAGTTAATAATAAGAACAGAAACCCATTAAATATATATAAACATTAAGTACAGAAGTTTAATACATGATTCAAGTACAAAAGCTATCAAATACATAAATGTCTAATCATTACTTTTGTCCTGAATCACAGGCTCATCAGTAGGTGAGGCAGAAGACGAGACTTGTTGGTCTTGATTTCTCTTTGTACGTCTCTCTTGACCCTGAGCTGAGGCAGATGCAGCTGCATCTCCTTCTTCATCATCATCATCATTCCGCCTTTCCCTTGTCTCTACTTCATCACTTGCCTCCTCATCATCACTATCAAAATCTTCATCCTCATCCTCATCCTCATCATCATCACCATCGTCATCACCATCCCCTTCTTTTATCTTCAGAGGCTCATCCTTAGTTCCTTTGAGCTTGAGCATGATGGTCTTTTTGGCATCCTCCAACTCCTCTATCTTCTTTGCTGATAGAACTTTATGCTCCTGGAGTTGTGCAATCTCTTGGCTCTGAGCAGCCATCTGCTGTGCCTGCTGCTCAATCAGCTGAGCCTGCTGAGAAATCTGCTGAGATTGTGCAGCTGTAAGATCTACCAACTGACGAATCTGAGCTGTCTTCTCGTCATCGGCTTCCAACAGCCTCAGCACCATACGGTTAAGTGCCGAGAGCTATTCCTCTACCCCACTGGGAGGTAGAGGTGATCCAGATGTATATGCGGGGTGTGATGATGGGCCGGCATGGTGGCTACTGGTGGTGGTGGTGGTGGTAGTGGTGAAGATTGGGGTTGGTATAGATGAAAGTAGTGGTGGAGTGGGTGTGGTAGATATGGTGGTAGATGGGATGGATGTAGTGGTGGGTGGTGTGGTAATAGTGGTAGAGGGTGTGGTAGTGGTGGTGGTAGCTGTGGTGGTGGCTGTGGTAGACGAGGTCGTGATCAAAGTAAATCTCCTTCTCTTACTCTTCATCCCATGAGGCTGAGCCATCCTCTTTTTCCTCGTCCCCTTCGAGGAGGATGCTCCCCCTTGGCTGCTGGGCTGGTCTGGGGTGTAAGATGGATCAGTAACAGCCTCCTCAGATTCACCCTGCCGTCCACCTACCGCCCTAATCCCTCTCTCGGTGGCAACCACCTTGCTGCCCACCGTCCGAGTCAACGGCTCCTCGTCCGACTCGTCCTCCTCATCAGCCTGAAAATCCTGATGGAATCCTGCTATCTCTGCTCCTCTGTGCATGGATGATGGTGATATAACATCTGTAGGAGTGGCCCTAGAATGGTGGGACCAGTATCACCACCATCACCACTGTCGTCGTCATCAGAATCATCGGATGGGAGCACAATCGGCTCAGAATCCGAGTCACTATAATCGTGACAGGGGGTTTCGCTAGCACCACGTAGTCCACTCTACTCAAATGCCCAAACAGTCGTCTCACAGGGGGTTTCACCTGTTTTCCCCTGTAGACCTTCATCCTGCCCAAGGTGGTATCTTCCATCACCTCGAGCACCACCGCGTCCTCCTTCTCCTTTGGAAGCTGAGGGAGCTTCTGATCAATGATCATCTGAATAAATCGAGGGTACATACAGAATCCCTCCTTCCCCTTCCCCTCAATGTTCTCCACCAAGTAGGTGGAGATCATTCTGGAAAAGCTGAATGGGTGGTTCAGCACCAACGCTGCATAAGCGTTCTGTATCTGATCTGAGAGCTCATCAAACCCTCCTTTCCAAGAAGCAATACACTTCAGCAGCACATGTGCGAGGTACTAGAACTGGGGGCTTAGGTTGCTCTTGTTGAGCACCCCTGCGTTGATGTTCCCTGAGTACTTAGCTCACATGAAACATCCTCGGATAGTAAGGGGTGTAATCGAGTGGGACAGTCAGCATCATCCCCGAACTGCAGCACCGTCCGAAGATCATCCTCGGTGATCTCTATAGCCTCTCCAAAAATCGAACTCCTGATGCGATGAGGCTCTGAGGATCTATCAACAACTGCGCCTTCCCAGAAGGCGTACTGAATGGAGCGGTATGGTGTACAAGGAGTAGAAATGGCATAGAAGATCCTAGATCTCTAGAGAATAGTGATAATGCCCGAAAAGTCAGTTGCGTTCCTGGACGTCAGTGTTGGATTCTATGTGCCCAAGACACTTAGAATATTGATGTGGTTAGTACGTTATGATCCAAGTCGGGTTATACCCAATAACAAGCTTGGCAAACACCAATTTATATTTAATTGATGATATGATCATGCAATTAATATTTACACCAATTTAGAAAATGGGTTTTCTAAATAAATTGCATATGAGATGGAACAAATTGTTAGGAAAATTTGTTGATGAGGTTACTGTTATTCTTGTTACTTTAATTAAAATTGTTTAATTAAAGAGCACATATGTCACATTTTAAATTTGGTCTAGAAAGTAACCTTTTATTATGTGACATATGACAAGTAACAATGTGTAATGTGTTATAAATTTTAAGAGGGAAATGGGTTTTGAATTTTTTTGGTCTTGGCCGCCCCTTGCTTGGGATTGGACCAATTTTCCTCTTGAAAATTGACAACACTTTAATACATACACACACTCAATGCTCTCCATCATTCATTCATGCAATTTTACCAAAACACAATCTCTCTCTCTCTCTCTAATCCTTACGGATTTTCAGCAGAAAAAAGAGGTTTCATTTGGCCTTTTGGTGGTGTTATTCTTCCTAACTAGAAGGTGGGTTGCATACAAGCTTGGGTATACTAGCTTGAGGATCTCTACATTGAGTTCTTGGTCGATTCAAGCATCCAAAACCTATCATCTCAAGTCGATTTTGCTGCTGAAAAGGTAGATATCACAGCTTGTTCAAGCTGTGATTTTATGCACGTTTTGTAGGTTCATAGCTTGTTCCATTCATATATTTAAGATCCTATTGATTTGGGTTTTGTTTTCCATCTTAAAACCATACTTAGAACACGAAAATTTCAGATTATAAACTTGTTATAATCCTATACCTCCGCTGCGTTTTCTGAAAAGTTTAAAAGGTTAAACTATGTTTTTTGTGTTCTAACAAACCCTTCAATGGCATCAAGAGCCGGTTATATGGATGGCTTGCTTGATTCATCTTTTGAATTGGTTTTAAAAGATGATATTAGACATGTTATAGGCTGGTTTTGGGCTGAAATATTATGTCTTATTGAAATCCCCAACTTTCAAGGTTACATCACACATGCTTGTGATTAAACCTTGAAAGATATATATGTTGATTGTTTGGACAATATTTAAAACCAAAATTTCAGTTTATGTTGGCTGAAATTTGAAGGTTTTAAGTGGGGATTAATGATATATTTTGATGATTTGATCATTGGTTGTTAAAGTGCATAACCTAGCTTGTGGCCTTGTGTTGTTTGGATGATTCAAGTGGTTGTTTTATTCATTCAATTTGGTTGTAATATTTGTGTTTATTCATTTGGGTTGTAATTATTCATTCATTTGGTTATGTAATAATAGATTAGGTTCATTTCCTTTACTAGAAAAATGTATTAGGATACAATTTTGTAAAAGGAAGATGTACAAGATCAAGACCCAAAGATGGACACAAAGACACAAGAAACATGGAGCATTTGGATGCGGTTTCTAGTGGGAGGTTCTTGGAACCTTTATGATATGTTTGACCCTTAGAAAGACCAAAGACAACACTTGTGATGGCAAACAAGTGTTGTCAACATAAGGGCTATGGTTATGCACATATGATTGTTAATGTTTATGCTTGGTTGATTGTTTGTTGTCTTGATTGTTTGGTTGATATTTGGATATTCAAAGCAAACTAATTAACAAACTTAACAAGCTGAAAATTGATGGTTCTTAAAGGTTAATAAAAGGTTATTAAAATTATTTAATGATTTTAAGGATTAAAATAGGTTTTAATCAAAGAACCATAAGGTACCTTGTATTTGAAAGCATGCAAATACAAGTACATAGAGTTTTCTAAACTTGTATTTTGAAACCTCTAAAACCTTTTTTTCCAAACAAGATCAACACCGTCCTTTTACACAACACTTGAGTCACTTGGGAACTCTTAGTGGGATAAAGGTCACCTAACCATTTTGAGGGAACTTGTGACTTGAGGTGAGAATGCCTTATTTGTGGGATAAAGGTCACCTAACCACTTGTTTTGGCAAACTCACACGTGGGTGTAAGTAGGGTGTCTTGATTTGCAAATCATGTCAAATGGATCACCTACGATGTGGTTTCCAAATGGTGTTGATGGGATTAACATGCCGACTTTACATATGATGTTTTAAGTCGATCCCATATTTCTAGAAGTTGCAAATGGTTGCAATCGTCAAATGTTGACCACCTTATTAATTTAAAACGTGGGATAAAGGTCACCTAACCACAATTTAAATGTAATGTTGGATTCTAGATTTTAATATGAAAAGACCTTAAAAGGCATTAAATATTAAAATTAGCAATATCGAAAATACTAAAATTGATCTTTGTTAAATTTTGTAGATGGCCACCAATAATGAAAATCACGATAACTCGTCCGCGTCAAACCAATCACTACGAGCGATCCTCCAAAAGGAACGTCTAAATCATAACAACTTCATCGATTGGTATCGAAACTTGAGAATTGTTCTCAAGCAAGAGAGAAGATCGTATGTTTTAGACGACCCTATCCCCGATCAACCTAGCGAGGATGATCAGGAGGCCTTCAACGATTGGTTGAAGTACACTGAGGACTCCGTCCAAGTGTCTTGTCTCATGCTAGCGAGCATGACTCCGGATCTCCAGAAGGAGTATGAACATCACGGAGCTTATGACATGATAACCCAGCTGAAGGAAACGTTCCAACAGCAAGCGAGGGTTGAGCGCTTCGAAACGGTTCGAGCACTCCATGCATGTCGTATGGACGACAACCAATCTGTTTCATCTTATGTACTTAAGATGAAAAGTCATATTGACCGCCTCGAGAGGCTAAACTGCCCCGTCTCGAAGGAGTTGGCCACGGATTTGATCCTAAATGGCCTAACCAAGAAGTTCGAGACATTCGTGTTGAACTACAACATGAATGCTTGGGACAAAAGCATTGGTGAGCTTCACTCAATGCTGAAAACGGCCGAGGCGGCCATGGGTAAAAGGGTTTTACCCGTTCTCACCATCAATGAAGGTGGGAACAAGAAAAGGCCGTATCCCGCACCCAAGGCAAAGGTTGCCAAGGGTAAGGGACCCGTTTGGGGAAAAGGGAAAGGGGTGGTAAGGGTACCACCCAAACCACAAGAGAAAAAACAAAAGGTTGCTACTAACGACCCATGCTTCAAGTGTGGGGAGATAGGACATTGGGCAAGGAATTGTCCTGTCCATCTCCAAGAGTTGAAAGCAAAGAGGGATGCCGGGCAGACCTCAGGTACAATATACATGATCCATATTGATTTAAACATGATATCCTCTAACACATGGGTATTAGATACCGGATGTGGAACTCACATTTGCAATTTGTTGCAGGGGTTCAAAAGAAGTAGTGACTTCAAGAAAGGGGATGTAAGCCTCTACATGGGCAATGGGGCTAAAGTTCAAGTTGAAGCCCGTGGTGACTACATCTTGAAACTTCCAAATGGTTTGGAAGTGATTTTGAACAATGTTTTGTATGCTCCTAGTTTGACTAGGAATATTATCTCTGTAGCCCTGTTAAAACAATTTGGATATGTATTATCCTTTATTGAAAATGATATTCATGTTTCTTTAAATGGTATGTTCTATTTTAAAGCTATTCCCATTAATGGTATTTATGAATTGGTTCATGAAAATACTTTAAATAGCTCATTGTACCAAACTAACACCAAGAAACTCAAGTTGGACTTGAGTGATACCTATCTTTGGCATTGTCGTCTTGGCCATATAAACAAGAAACGTTTACAAACACTTCAAAAGAATGGTCTTTTAAAAACAAATGAATGTGATTCATTTGATGTTTGTGAATCTTGTTTACAAGGAAAGATGACTAAGGCACCCTTTAGTGGAACTAATGAAAGGGCAAAAGATTTATTAGGAATCATACATTCGGATGTATGTGGTCCTTTTAAGCCAATGACTAGGAATGGTGAAAGATACTTCATTACCTTTACCGACGATTATAGTCGCTATGGGCATGTGTACTTATTAAGGCACAAAGATGAAGCTTTTGAAATGTTCAAAATCTTCAAGAATGAAGTTGAAAATCAACTCAACAAGTCAATTAAAGTTCTCCGTACCGATAGAGGAGGTGAATACCTAAGTGATGTTTTTCAAGATCATCTTAGGAGTTGTGGGATTGTCTCACAACTCACTCCACCTGGAACACCACAACACAATGGTGTGTCTGAGAGGAGGAATCGAACCTTATTGGATATGGTCCGATCTATGATGGCTAGAAGCACATTACCTCTATCATTTTGGGGTTTCGCTTTGCTCTCCGCGGCCCGTATTTTAAATATGGCCCCAACCAAAAAGGTGGAAAGGACACCTTTTGAGATATGGCATGGAAGAGTTCCATCCCTATCATACTTAAGGGTCTGGGGTTGTGAAGCTTATGTTAAGACTCCCACCCCAAACAAATTGGAAGTCCGATCCACCAAGTGTATCTTTATTGGATATCCTAGAGATTCTATGGGATATTATTTCTATGATCCACTGGAACAAAAGGTGTTTGTTGCCAGAAAGGGTGAGTTCTTAGAAGCAAAGTTCCTTATGGAAGGAGCTAGCAGTAGAACAGTGGATCTTGAGGAAGATCAAGAACCACAACCCGATGCACGTTTGGTTGAAACTAGCACTCAACATGAGGATGTTGAAGATGATCAAATGGTTGATCAATACACACAAAACGTTCGCAGAAGTGGTAGAACTAGTAATCCACCTGAAAGATACGGATTTTTCATGGATGGATGCTATGTGGTAGATTCTGATGAACCAACCACATACCATAATGCAATGTCCAATGCGGATTGTGACAAATGGCTAGAAGCCATGAACGTTGAGATGCAATCCATGTATGACAACCAAGTTTGGGAACTTGTTGTACCACCTCTTAATTCCGAAGTAGTTGGAAGTAAGTGGGTTTTCAAGAAGAAAACCGATATGCATGGAAACTTGGATACTTATAAAGCTAGACTTGTAGCAAAGGGTTTCACTCAAACTCAAGGGGTTGATTATGATGAAACCTTCTCACCTGTAGCGATGCTAAAGTCTATAAGGATATTGTTTGCCATAGCTGCTCATTATGATTATGAGATTTGGCAAATGGATGTCAAAACTGCTTTCCTAAATGGATATCTTGAGGAAGATGTCTATATGGTTCAGCCTGAAGGTTTTGTCGATCCAAAACATCCTAATAAAGTATGCAAGTTAAAGAAATCAATCTATGGATTGAAACAAGCATCGAGAAGCTGGAATCACCGTTTTGATGAGGAAGTAAAGAAATTTGGCTTCATCAAAAACGCTGATGAGGCTTATGTGTATAAGAAGGCTAGTGGGAGCACAGTAACTTTCCTAGTATTGTATGTTGATGACATACTACTATTTGGAAATGACATTCCAACCTTGGAAGGTGTAAAAACCTGGCTTGGAAGTTGTTTTTCCATCAAGGATCTTGGTGAAGCCGCCTATATTCTAGGAATAAAGATCTATAGGGATAGATCAAGGCGGTTGATTGGTTTGAATCAAAGTGCATACATTAATAAGATCTTGAAAAGGTTCAAGATGGAGAACTCTAAGAAAGGTACCGTACCTATTCAAAGAGGAACGATATTGAGTACGACTCAATGTCCAAGCTCAAAGGATGAGCAAGATAAAATGAAGGCAATCCCATATGCATCTGCTATTGGATCCATCATGTATGCAATGATATGCACTCGACCGGACGTGTCATGCGCTTTGAGCATGACAAGCCGTTACCAGCAAAATCCTGGAAACAGTCATTGGATGGCTGTTAAGAACATACTTAAGTACCTAAGGAGGACAAGAGATATGTTCCTGATCTATGGATCTGGTGACGAGGAGCTCGTTGTAAAAGGTTACACGTATGCAAGTTTCCAAACCGATCGTGACGATTCACGATCACAATCGGGATACATTTTCATTCTGAATGGAGGAGCTGTCTCTTGGAAGAGCTCCAAGCAGGATGTGGTGGCTCTATCGACTACAGAATCAGAATACGTTGCCGCCTCATTGGCAGCTCAAGAAGCTGCATGGTTGAAGAAATTCATTGCCGATCTAGGGGTAGTCCCTTCCATTTAGGACCCCCTAGAGATCTTTTGTGATAACGAGGGTGCGATTGCACAAATCAAGGAACCCCGTGCTCATCAAAAGACTAGGCACATTGAGCGGAGATTCAACTACATACGAGATGAAGTTGAAAAGGGAAAGATATGTATTCACAAAGTTCACACGGATCAAAACATTGCGGATCCTCTCACGAAGCTCCTTGAAAAGGCAAAGCATGAATGTCATACTTGTGCCATGGGACTTCGATATTCTAGTGATTGGATTTGATCTGTACATTTTGTATTTGGATATGTGGAACTCTTTATTATTTGAATAAAATTATTTGGTTATAATGTTTCAATTAATGTTCCAATTTAGCATGTTTAATCCATGAGTAAATTGTTTACTCTAAAATGTCTGTAGTCGCTCATACTTGTGGGAACAAGTGTGAAAGTAAGATTATTATGAACTTGGATTGGTTGATATTCATAAGGATGAATATAGAGCAATGGGTTGCTACCAAGGTTCATAGATATTTGTGGGATACAAATATTGGACTAACCTGCATCTCAAATTTTACTACATGGAATCTTATTGATTGATCATAAGTAATTTTGAGTAAAGGCGAATATCATTTGGTATCCTCAGACCTTAGACACATATTGGGTTTTGATATTCACCAAGTATTACACCTTGAGCCTATTCTTCACTGTCCTGAAATAGTGGACAGTACATAAGGATATGTTCAGGTATAACACGAGGTGTTTGTGAGAAACGTATGTAGTCAAGATGGAATTTGTTCCTCTTATTCGTTGAGAGTTAGATGTCTAAGGCCTGATTAAGTTAAATCAACAAGGAATGATCATTCTGTGTCCTTGGATTTAACATGACATCTGTAACAAAAGGATAGATGATTGATTCACCTAAATCATTTCAAGTAGGGTACTTGAAAGGGATGATGTTATTGAATGGCTACAAGTCATGCGTATTAAGGGTAGTGAACCGTTGTTAGGCGGTATTTACTGCTTGCATCAATCTTCTATGAATCTTGGGCAAGTGGGAGATTGTTGGATTCTATGTGCCCAAGACACTTAGAATATTGATGTGGTTAGTACGTTATGATCCAAGTCGGGTTATACCCAATAACAAGCTTGGCAAACACCAATTTATATTTAATTGATGATATGATCATGCAATTAAATATTTACACCAATTTAGAAAATGGGTTTTCTAAATAAATTGCATATGAGATGGAACAAATTGTTAGGAAAATTTGTTGATGAGGTTACTGTTATTCTTGTTACTTTAATTAAAATTGTTTAATTAAAGAGCACATATGTCACATTTTAAATTTGGTCTAGAAAGTAACCTTTTATTATGTGACATATGACAAGTAACAATGTGTAATGTGTTATAAATTTTAAGAGGGAAATGGGTTTTGAATTTTTTTGGTCTTGGCCGCCCCTTGCTTGGGATTGGACCAATTTTCCTCTTGAAAATTGACAACACTTTAATACATACACACACTCAATGCTCTCCATCATTCATTCATGCAATTTTACCAAAACACAATCTCTCTCTCTCTCTCTAATCCTTACGGATTTTCAGCAGAAAAAAGAGGTTTCATTTGGCCTTTTGGTGGTGTTATTCTTCCTAACTAGAAGGTGGGTTGCATACAAGCTTGGGTATACTAGCTTGAGGATCTCTACATTGAGTTCTTGGTCGATTCAAGCATCCAAAACCTATCATCTCAAGTCGATTTTGCTGCTGAAAAGGTAGATATCACAGCTTGTTCAAGCTGTGATTTTATGCACGTTTTGTAGGTTCATAGCTTGTTCCATTCATATATTTAAGATCCTATTGATTTGGGTTTTGTTTTCCATCTTAAAACCATACTTAGAACACGAAAATTTCAGATTATAAACTTGTTATAATCCTATACCTCCGCTGCGTTTTCTGAAAAGTTTAAAAGGTTAAACTATGTTTTTTGTGTTCTAACAAACCCTTCAGTCAGATCCACATGTGCACAGATGTTGTGCTTGGTGCTCATAGTCCAACGACAGCCATCTGTTACACAATGAGTATAAACATTAGTATCCGTCCATGAATATTAACTTGAATCATTTTGGACTTGAAATTTTCTGTTCTGTCATGCGAATGAGACTGTGCGACTGAGATCAAGTCGTGCGAATAAGCAGTGCAACTGAGATCCAGTCGTGCGAATGACCTCATACATACGACTGAACATGCGACTAGGCTCATACGTGTGCAAACTCATGCGTTTACACCAGTCGTGCGACTGAACTCATACGCATGGTTCAGTCATGCGGTTTAGCTGTTCGCACACCTCAGTCGTGCGACTGAAGTTCATCAACTTGTCCATTCGCATGACAGACTGGCTGTTCAATTCAAATTCAAGTTTTGACCAATTCTTAAGATTACACATCGTGTTTTGGTTCATTAGACTCGCAATCACTCTATTTAGCACCTAAAAACTTTGATTAAAATATTTTACTTAGTTTTGTTAGGTTATTTGTCCAAATAAGTCTTGGTTCTTGGATAGAGCCGAATATCCTGATTTTGGAATCAAATGGAGTGAAATATAGGTGGATTACACCGCATTATACCTGTATAATCAGTGCAAATTGTCAGTACACAGCAATCAATGGTATAGAATGATCAAACAAAAATTTGGCAGAGTAACGACGTGTCGTGCGAATTAGGGTAATTTTGAGAGTGATGAGTCTCTGCGACCGACTCCCCCTCTATTTATACTAAATCTGAGTTCAATCGTACGACTGGACCCATTCGCTCATTACATTTGGGCGAATGGACCTCAGTCGTGCGATTGAATCAGTCGTTCACCTTCAGTCGTCCGACTGGAGTTCAGTCGTGCGACTTGCCCATTCGCACACTCTCATTCGGCCGAATGGCTCATTCGGATAAGCCATTCGGTTGAGTGGTCCATACTCATGTCCGTTCGGCTATAGAAGGTATGAGTATGGTCCATTCGTACGGTTGTTCCATACTCATGGTCCAGTCGTGCGAATGGGTCATACTTATGAAAGTTTCTGACTTTATGACCATTTGACATTTAAACCCTTTTAAACTGTTGATTTAACATTATGAACATTTGATCATCTCAGACATGATCATTTTAACCTGAAAAAATTTTGATCACCTCAGACGTGATCCTTTTAAACACTTTGTCACCTCTGACGTGACCCATTTACCTTTTTGAAAATACGTGTGGTCACCTCAGACGTGACCCTTTTAGGTGATTTACTCCCTTGCTGAATTCCATGATGTAGTCCGATATTAAACAAACTGAATTGACTCAATTTAAATAAAATAAAAGACTTAAACTGAAGTACCAAACTAAACTTGTTTTTGACTTTTTGTGAGGTGTAAATCCTAAGATAGAAATCTACTGGATTCGGTTTCGGAATAGGTAGCTTCAATATATTTTAACAATAACTGGACCAAGTCAATTTGGAATCATACAGGCAAGTCAAATCATTTGGGACATGTTATCAAAAACTTTTTGATGCTCACTTCTTGTTTTTCATCCAGAGTCGTTAGCAAATTTAGGAAATCATACTGGTACTATTAGATCCCCACATTGATTTGGACTTTCAAGAATTGTAGCCACGATGATTGTCAGTATACTAGTCCTCTTAAATCCATACACAGACTTTTGACACAAATTGGCGATAGTTTAAGGTTTAATTATTTCAACCAACATTTGTGGATCCCATGCTTATATGGTAATCAACATTCCTCAAGAGATTTCGAGTGGTCTACGGGTATTTTAATAAGAAGAGACTATTCTTAGAGCTTTCAAAGAGAAGCCAAGCCTCAGGTCAGTGCCATTGCATAGCAGAGAGGCGGCAAACAACAATGAATTCTAGAATATCTAGGTTATGCTTATCCTCAAGTCAGTGCCATCGCACAGTAGAGAGGCACACAACCTATCTTCTTGTTAGAGCATCTTTATTTTTCTTTTGCACATAACGCACCAACAACATAAGTTATTAGTTTGATAGCGTTTGCTTTTCATTTTTTCGTGCTTTGCTCTATTTATGGTCATCCGCTCATATTTGTGGCGTTTATTTGCTCGTCACCCCTTATTGGAATTTTTTGATTGTGTTAACCAGTGATAAGATGAGAACCCACAGTCAGTTGAACAACTTAGTTTGATCTTGAGATCACCAACCAGGTCTTCTAGGTGGAGTCAATGAGCTCCTCTTAGAAGACCTAGGGTTTGATTCCTGAAGTTCAACTTTCTTCCTAGGTGTCTGATAGTAAGGACAGTAAGAAGCAATGTGTCCACACTCTCCACAGTTGTAGCATGACCTGCTATCAACTTTATGATTGAACTGTCTTTGTGGAGACGTGTGTGACACCCAAGTGACATTGTTCTGTTTGGGTTTTAACTATACTTCTTTTTATGTTTTATCTTGTTTAACAAACTTAATTGTTTTAACATTCTTAACATCTTTTCCATTTTGTTTATCTGGACTTTGACATGAAACTCATGATTGGTTAACATTAATAGTCTTTCTAGGTTCAAATTTGACTTTGTTTGATCCAGACTTTATATTAACCTTTTCAAACTCTTTTTCCAGATTAACACAAGGCATTTTACCTTTTGCCTTTGAAGTGGCCTCCTTTTGTTTAGTTCCAGATTCATTTGAAGTACATGAGGAATCTAGATCACTTACAAGAGGAGTAGACACCACATGTTCCTTGATTGGATTGTTATTTATTGGTTTACTCTTAGTGTTCATCAAGGTCTCAGGTGGTGGTGGAACCACTTTATATCCCAAACCCTCCCCATTGTTACGCTCTTTTACTAAGTGTTGGACAATATGAGATGAACTTGTCCAACGATGCAGTTTTTGTTTTAATGAATCGACTTCTACTTCTAAAACTGCTTTTTGTTTCTTAGTGTCTTCTAGGGAGTTAAGATAGTACCTAATGTCATTAGCATGGTTAAAGGCTACTACTTCTGTTTCCCTAAGCTGTTTATTCAATAGGTCTATCTTTTCTTTGTAACTATGCTCATTTTGTTTTAAAACTCTGTTTGCCTCAGTGCACAGTTGCAAATCCTTTACTAAGCTATCATTATGATCTAATAGCCTAGCAAATTTCAGATCTATGCTTTCCCTAAATTTATTACAATCAGAACAAGCATGATCATTGAAAAGTTGGTCAGTAGTACCTACCTGAGAAGGTTTTGATGAATCAATCATCAAAGCAGAGTCTGGTGTTTCTGGTTCTGGTGATTTTGACGTTGTTGCAGTTGTCCCTTCTTCAGGCTTGTAGTTGACCTCAGTTGCAGTCTCTTCAATGTTTGACAACGCGAGTTCCACTGCAATATCTCCTTCACTCGCTTAATCATCATCTAAGTCCTCCACACTAGCAATATTGGATTCTCCTGGAGAGACAAACCAAAAGCTCCAATCCTGTCCCTCATCATCATGAGCAGTCAAGGCTTTAGGATCCTTGCTTAATGAAGTAGGACTGCTAGTTGGCTTATATTGACGAGTGAAGGATGAGAATGGATTCCCGTTTCCAGTTTACTTGGGCTTCACACACTCTCGTTTGAAGTGCCCCCTTTCTCCACAGTTGAAACATGTTACCTTGCTCTTGTCAAAACCAAAGGTAGTGTCCTTAGTAGCAACCAAGTTTTGTCCGGTCTTCTTGACAAACTTCTTAGCTCTCCAGACAGCACTTGCTAAGGCCCACATTATATCCATCCTTTCAAGCTCGGTCTCATCTACCTGCTCGTAGTCCTCGTCTGCCAGATGGTAGTTTCCAATTTTCCCAGCAACAAGTCCATCATAGGAGTGGACTACAGCTGCTAAGAGATCCATGTGCTCTCTTGCTACTTCTACCGTCACATTACCGAAGTTCTCGGTCTTCAGTCTTATAGCATTTGCTTCAGATGCAATGTATTGGGTACTAGATGACCTTGATGTTTCTGACCCTGAAGTAGAGGCTTGTGAATGACCAGATGAGCTTGACACAAAGGCTGTCTGAAGTGGTGCTCCAGACGTCTTGACTTGTGGAGTTGCGTTGTACAGTGACGGATTCTAAGTATACGAAGACTTTTGAGCTCTGTACTTCATCCTTAATGCTTCCTCTCTCAGCTTCAGAATGAAATCATTTATGTCCAACTTCGCTAGCATACCATTCTGTCTGAGATTTGATACAAAAGAAGCCCATTTTTCTGGCAACCCATCTGCAAAGTTCAACACTTTGTCCTCCATGGTCATTATGACACCATGAGTGTGCAGCTCACTCATCAAGTGGTAGAATCTATCGATGACATCATCCAAACTCTCATTACCCATCGATGAGAAGTTGTCGAACTCTTTCTTCAACTCTTTAGCTTTTTGAGCTTTCAATGACGCATTCCCGTCATACCGTTTCTCCAGCTCATCCCATAGCTTCTTTGCTTGCTTGTTCTCAGAAAATTGATGGAAAATGTCCTTAGGAATTGACTGAGTAAGCAAAGCATAAACCCTCTTTTCAGTATTGTATTTGACTTTTTGTCCATCAGTCATGCCACCTAGTGTAAGTTTGACTCCATCAGCACCTACTGGCATACTATACCCCGTCTCAATGGCGTCCCACATATTGGGATCTACTCCATTTAAGTAGATCTCGAAACGTTGCTTCCAGTGTGGGAATTCATCTAAAGTGATTAGCTTAGGGGGTTTGTTGTGATTTCCTACTTCACTCTCCAGTAGCAGTGAATTCTGAATACGTGAGTCTTTCCCTACTGTAAATGCTGAATACTGGTCCTCCATTGCGATTAACTTTAGTCTTTGAAACAACCTGTTTTACTTGTGCGAATGGAGCTGTGTGATTGGGCTATTCGTGCGATTGAACAATGCGAATGGTTCAGTCGTGCGGCTGAACTAATGCGGATGGTCCAGTCGTGCGAATGAACAGATGCGGTTGAACAATGCGAACAGTCTGCTCAGTCGTACGAATGAAGGTACGAATGAGTCCAATCGTGCGTAAGAGGGATGCAAATTTGTCCAGTCGTGCGATTGAGTCAATCGTGCGACTGAAGCTGCTGGATTTCGAAAATTTCTAGGTTTAAGGTGTTTTGGCCGTAAAAACCCGAATTTCCAATAACCCTAATCGCCGTATGCCGGAAAAACCAAAACTTTATGAGCAGGAGACGTCCAAGACACCGTTTGACACGAAAAGATTGCGTTTTTAGTGAAAAGACACAATTTTTGTATCAAAAACGATTGAATCACACGTAATCAATAGCCAAAGCTCTGATACCACTTGTTAGGATCGTGTATTTGAACGAAATACTAACTGATTAACGTGTAAACCGAATCAAATAGTGCGGAATCCTATTTGATTAGCGATCCAATCAGTGAGAACGCACGTCGAATCAATTATGGATTGAATCTAAATGTTAAGAACGATCTGGAATCGATCTAGTGCGATTTGTGAACTTGGAACAGGTTCTTGGAGGTTTCTGGACGGCTAGGGTACGTCTGGATTCGAAGTGATATGAATTCTTCCGTTTTTCCACGAATTAGGTGGTATTTATAGGTTAGGGTTGCTCATTCGGGCGACTGAACCATTAGTATGGTTCAGTCGTGCGATTGAGCCATGCGGTTGATCCATTCGCACGACTGAGTGTTCAGTCGTGCGACTGAGCCAATCTCATGTTACAATCATACGACTGATCCAGTCTCCTGGTTTAGTCGTGCGACTGAGTCATTCACATGAAGTTGTTCATGTGTATGGTCCATTCGCATGGGCCATTCGCATGAGAACTTCATATTACTAAGTTTGAATGTATTCATTAATCATTACATTATCAAGATTCATTCAAACAACCACAAACCTATATAATCAAGTCAATATGCGTTAAACAACTCATTAATGAAATATTAAACATTATAAACACAACCAAACATTACATTTCATTAAGTACTCAACTATTACATAAGCGTAAGACACTAAAGACATATTACATTCAGTTCACAAACTAGGGACACATGTACCTACACTCATGAACAAAATATCCATATAATTTTTTCTATTTCAAATGCAATAATTTAGAAAACCAATTTTCTAAATTGGTGTAAATATTTATTTGCTTGATCATATCAACAAATAAATATTTATTGGTGTTTGTTTAGCTTGTTATTGGGTATGACCCGACTTGGATCATAATGTACAACCACATCAATCTTGTATGTGTCTTGGTCATATAATATCCAACATGGATATACCCGAGTGGAAGTGGGAGCACATCACCATGGACTTTATTACGAAGTTACCGCGTATCGCGAGAGGGTATGATACCATATGGGTTATAGTTGATCGTCTGAGGAAGAGTGCTCACTTCCTACCGATCCAAGAGACGTATTCCTCTGAGAGACTTGCGGATCTATTCACCAAGGAGATTGTAAGTCGTCATGGTGTACCGGTGTCTATTATGTCTGACCCTGACACCCGGTTTACATCTAAGTTTTGGAAGAGATTTCATGATGCGATGGGGATGATGTTACATATCAGCACGGCTTATCATCCCCAGACAGATGGTTAATCGGAGAGGGCTATTCAGACGCTAGAGGATATGCTTCGGGAATGCGTCATTGATTTTGGAGGAAGTTGGGATGACCATTTACTGTTAGCTGAGTTCTCATATAACAGTAGTTATCATGCCAACATTGGTATGCCTCCTTATGAGATGCTATACGGTAGGAGATGTAGAACGCCCGCTTGTTTGGGTGATATTGGCCATAAAGAGTTAGGGAGCGACGCGGTGATTGAGGCTACAACTGAGAAGCTGGAAAAGATCAAGGCCTTTATGAAGGCAACAAAGGATAGACAGAAGTCGTATGTCGATAAGAGATGTAGACCGATTGAGTTCAAGGTGGGTGATAGAGTTATACTGAAAGTCTCACCTTGGAAGGGCATCATTCGGTTTAGAAAGCGGGGCAAGTTGAGCCCAAGATATATAGGGCCTTTCTGAATCGTTGCTCGAGTAGGAGAGGTGGCCTATAGTTGGAGTTGCCCAGTGAGTTAAGTGGAATTCATCCGACATTCCATGTCTCTCACTTGAGAAAGTTCTTATCCGATGAAGATATGGTGGTGCCACCGGAGGTTATGAAGTGGATGAATGGCTCAATTATGTGGAGCAACTAGTGGTGATCATAGATCGCAAAGAGAAGAGACTAAGGAATAAAGTGGTTCCCTTGGTGCGAGTACAGTTGAAGCATAGAAAGAGATCTGAGTCTACGTGGGAGACTAAAGAAGAGATGAGACAACACTACCCACATCTATTCCAGAAATAACAAGTTTCAAGGACGAAACCTAAATAAGGGTGGTGGACTTGTAACGCCCCGAATAAAGTCAAAACGAGCCAATTAATAATAAAGGGCTTAGTCGGGGTTATTTAATGAAAATAAGCGGAAATGGATTATGGACCGAGTTAACCTTATGGGTTATATGTTACATGAGTTTTAGGTCCCGAGAATGCCCGGTATATATAAACAAATCAGCTAGAGCCACTCTCATTTGCAACTCAACACCCAACTTCTAAAGAGAGATGTAGAGAGAGAAAGTATAGAGGAGGTGAAGATTCAAGGCTTGGTTGATCAAGAGATTGAAGATTGTTGTTTGTAGACATCCAAACAACAAGAAAAGACCAAGAACCCAGGTAAGAAACATCATCTAATCGTCTCTTTAGATTATACCCGGATTCTATGGTTTGGGGGTTTTGAAAGTGGCAAGGAATCATCCAAAACTCATGTTTTTGCGTAAGAAAACACGTAAAAAGCTTAGATATAGGTTCATGGATGATAAACCAAGGTTTTAGGTGTAAAAGGTTGAAGTTTTGGTTAAAAGTGGGATGGTTCGTAATTTCAGCCCGTTCTGCGAAATTATGGGTTCGTCCAGCGAAATTATGTAGTCGTCCAACAAAACTATAGGGCTTTCTGTGAAACTATAGTTTCGTAGGTAGTTTCGCAGACTTGGATTTCCAACGAAAGTTGGGCAAAACTGGCAGCGAAACTACTGGCGAAATTAGCAGCGAAATTAGGCAGAGAATAACCCCTTGGAGTGTTAACTTATATGCAAGCTATGTAGAGAGACCCTTTCTTAGAAAGCTTGATTGAGAAGCTACTCACTGAGTCCATGTGAGTTCTAGATCGCTTGCTTTAAAGGTTTTAAACTCGTTTGGGGCTGGAAATGCATGTTTAAATGTTTTGGTAAGATTTGGGTGTGTAACCGTATGTTCATGTGTATCTGTATGAGGATGGATGATGTGTGATGATGTGTAATGTTGTATGTGATGTTGTATATGATGATGTGTGATGATGTAATGTATGTATGTGTTATGTTTTGTTTATGTTCCTTGCGTATTATTATGTAGCTTTACGTGGTGTGATTATGTTAGTGAACATACAGTTTTATCTTAACAAAGCGAAAGATTTAAGATAAAGAAAGTTGAACATAATGATAGAATGTATGAAAGTCTTGCAAGCAAATGTAAGGGGTTCACAGCTAAATTAGAGTTGTTAGCCCGACTGTGTGTTACAGCGTGCGATCTTGGCTGACCCATGAGGGTTCAAATAGACGAGTCAGTCTGTGTCACTGCTCCATACGTGTGATATGGGATCCTTGTCGCTTAACCCTAGATGATATGGCTTTGTGCCCAAGAGGGGGTTAAGCATACGATAGGATCTAGATAGAAGTGAAAGATTATAAAAAGTGCGAAAAGTGTGAAATGTACGAAACATGCAATATGTACGAAATGAACGATGATGGAAGATAATAAATATTACCTTGGTGTATGTACGATGTATGATCACGTGCGATAGTAAGGAAAATGTTTTAACGAAAGAAAGGTAATATATTGTTATAAAACTATAACTCACTCAGCAACATTGATTTTTATGTAATTTCCAGTTGGCAGGTAAGAGTTGCTGAGGATGGTACGGGGCAGCTACTTGGCGAGTTTTGGACGGCATCCATTTTGTATAGACAAATGACATTTTTGTGATGTAATGCAAACGATGAAATTTTTGTAACAGTTAACAATGATTGTATTGTCTTGCAAAAGTGGTCATTAATATATTAAGTGTTTGATTAAATATTCCATTACGATGTTCTAGCAAATTTAAATGTACGTTTTATGTTTTATGTTTTATGTGCAATGATTGTCTTACTGTGAGCGTCCTGGAAACGGGACCATACATGAGGATGAAAAACAACAAGAAAACTTACTTGCAATCACAAGAACTTGGCACTAACACATGTTTGATGCTAGAAACAACCAAAATTGTCCATAATTTGTTGAATATTGACCAATTGAAGTGTATATATATATATATATATATATATATATATATATATATATATATATATATATATATATATATATATATATATATATGTGTGTGTGTGTGTGTGTGTGTGTGTGTGTGTTTGTATGTATATATATACATGTATACACACACACACACATACACACACACACACACACACACACACACACATATATATATATATATATATATATATATATATATATATATATATATATATATATATATATGTATATGTATATATATATATATATATATTTATACCCATAAATTTTTTTTAAAAAGTTAAAGAAAAGAAGAGAAAAGTGAAGAAAAAGAATGAAAAACTAAATAACCCAAGTTGTGGGGTTAAAATTATACAAGAAGCAAACTTAAACATAATTTTGTATAAAAGGTGGACATGGCCGCCCATGACTCCTGTACTATTCTTTTCATTCGGCTTTTAGAGAGAGAAAGAGTAGAATTCTCTCGGTTTTAGAGAGAAGAAGAATAAGTTGATTCAAGGTTAGTTTTTGGTGTTTGGGCTTGTTCATGGCTAGTTTTCAGCCTCGGGTATGTGCTTATGTGTTTTTGTGTGTATGGTTGTGTGGTTTTGGTGGGTTTAGGTGTTTGAACTCATAAGCTCTCGGGTTTGAAGAAGTCTACTCAAAGGATTGTAAGAGGTGAGTTCTAGATCCCCGTTTCTTTATGTTTTAACTCGTTTGAGGCTCGAAATGCATGTGTTAACTTTTTATAATTGTTGGGTGCGTACCCGTATGTATGTGTGTGTGCCCTATTGGGTGGTTGTTTGATTTGGGTAGAAATTTCGATGATGTTTATGTTATATGCTTGTTTTGATGCTTAGTATGTTAGAACTAGGCTTAAAACAGGATAGAATTATGATTTGGGGACTAAAAAATGATGTTAGTTAGAAAGTAGTTGCCCATGTCTCCAACTGCCCAAACGCCTAAGTGCTCATTGATCACGTGTCATTAATTTGGTGTTTAATTGATCTTAATGTTAGATTTTACAACATGAGTATGGTGGAACAAGTTCAAGTTGTTTATGTTTTGGATTATAGGTGATTGGATCTAAAGGAAGCTTATTTTGGATGAAAAAGATGCAAAACGGGAAACCAGATCTATGTTTGGTGAAACATGAAGAGCAGGGAAGAAGCGGGATGGAAATCGAAGCCCGAGAAGTGAAGAAATGCAAAAACCGAAAGTTCAAGACCATGGTACCTTCAAATGGGCATAACTTGGGCTAGGAAAAGAGTTACGGAGCCCTCGACCAGTCAACGGAAAACTCGTGAAAAGTTACATGTGAAAATTAAAATTTCACAGCGGCCTGGCGTATGATACGCCGCCCTGGGCGTATCATACGCCAGCTGGCGTATTGATGGGCGTATTGGCCGAAAATTCAAGAAGGTCGGCGTATGATACGCCGGGTATGGGCGTATGATACGCCGGTGGCATAACAAATCCCTATTTTCATGTGATTTCAAGTTTATTTAAGCGAAAACAACCCTAATTCGATCTAGAACTTCTTGGAGACGAAAAGTGACCTTTAGGTCATTTTTGGTGTTCTAAGGCTCCCTAAATCATCCACAAACATTCTCCAATGCACGATTGAAGATTGAACGAAAATGATGTGTGGCTAGGTTCTCTTGATTGCTTTCGGGAGTACGATTCTTGTAAAGTGAGACGATTGGTATGATTGATTAGGTTTTTGTTTTAAACATTGATATATTGAATGCAACATTATGTTTTGATTGATTTAAACGATGTGCTTATAAATAAAGTTGTTTGCTTGATTATTAGTTCTTCGGTTTCCTTGCATCGTGAACTCATTAAGAAAAGTAGGCAATGTGATATAAGTGAATTGGTAACATTGTGAATGAACGAGTCTTAAAAGATTGTTCCTTTGTTGTCACTTTAATCAAAAGCTAAGATCTTGAAGTATTGTTTCTTACAAACCCTAATTTAAAATTATTAATTGTTGATTTTGCAGAATTTGAAACACAAAAGTGATTGTTTCTTAATATATAATCAAATTCATTATAAAGTTTGTTGCTTTATGCAATTGTTCTCATTACTCTTTTAACGTTTTAAGTTTTAGTCACAAAGTTTGAGTCTTTTAGTTAGTTGAGTCGTATTCATTAAACACTTTCCACACTTTCCACAGATTCCCTGAGGAGATGACCTCACTTACCCTTACACAATAAAGGTAGCTAAGACCGATAAATTAAATTGTTTTTGATCGAGTCTCGACAACAAGATCAAAATGGCGCCGTTGCTGGGGAATTAGTGTGCTTAGTGTTTAATCGTTTTTACTTGCTTTTCTTAAAAATTATAAGAAACCCAAAAATATTTTACTTTTCAGTTACTTGTTTCAATTTGTTTCTTTGTTCAGTATTATGCGAGGTATTTGTGTATTCTTGTTTGCAGGTTACCATTACGTTAATGCATACAAGATTTTCAGGAAGGATCTCACCATTGCGCTTTGATCCAGAAATTGAGAAAACTTTAAGAGGGAATCGTGTGTTTCACAAATCATCAAGTTCAAAGATTTCTCAACTTCGTGGTCAAACAAGTCTGAAGAAGGTACATCATTAGCAACTGCTCAACGGATTTTCAATAGACTTTCAAGGACACCTGAAAGTGGCAATTCAAGATTGATGAATAATCCGGATAATTAAGGAGGACCATAACCTAATCCACCTGTGGGAGACATCCCACTACCCGTGTTTCCTCCACTTGATGATCCTTTACATCAACAACAACCTATGCAATCTCAAACTTAGGGGCCGATCCCTGTGAATCAAGGGGTGCAAAACCAACCTCCCCCATGAATTTCCAACCAATGCCTAATGTTTGGATCCATAATCCAACTTTCCAGCATAATGGGGAAGATAGTCATCACACTCATGAGGAACGATTTTCAGTCGAAGGAAGCCATCAAACAGCCTATGTGGATGAGTGGATTGCTGATCAAGTCAATATGGAAAGACCAATCAAACGTAATTTTGAGGATTACGGGGACCAGCCGGGCTATCAGAACCATCAACCACATCGAGATCATGGTGGTTATGCCCAACCACCCATTCGCAACAATTTTGGAGGTCAACCTTTTAATGGCATACCTGCCAATCTGGAAGCACAACATCATGTACCAGCGCATGGTGTGGATAGTCTCTTCCGTCCCGCCATTGCTATCAATTCATCTCCTATAGTTTCACCAACACAAAGGGGCCAAGCTTTTGAAGTCCGCCCACAATGTTTGGGAATTCTCCCTCAATTCAATGGTATGGCAACTGAAAACCCTACTTACACATATCTGAATTTGAGGCATCATGTAGTACCATTGGTGGCCAAGGCTATTCATCGGATTAAGTAAATTGGTCCTATTCCAATTCACCCTTAAAGACAAGGCCAAACAATGGTTCCTATCTCTACTATCTGCAAGCATCCACACATGGGTTCAAATGCAACAACAATTCTTGGATGAATACTATACTTCGCAAAGAACAAGTGATGCAAGGCGAGCCATTAGAGGGTTTACACAACAAGCAGGTGAATTATTCAATGAAGCTTTTCACCGGTTAAAGGAAATTCTAAGAACTTGCCCACATTATGGGATAGCTAAGTGGGAGTTGATTTCAGCTTTCTATGAGGGATTATCATCGGAGGATGTAAGAGATGTAAATTCCACAAGTGCAGGAACCTTTACCTTGAACCATGAGGATGATGATTGGCCTATTCTTGAAAGGATGAGTGTGATCTCCAAGAAGCGTGCACAATCGAGTCGAAAGTCGAGGGGGTCAAGTGTAAAGATGGTGAATGATCATATAACCATAGATAGAATTATAGTTTTGGAAAATTGCAAGCCTCAAGAATAGAAAGAGTGGTGTGGCACACATATCTAGTGAATACGACGTATGTGGCACGTGTAATGACATAGGACACACCTCGGATACATGCTACTTAAATGTGGGGAAGAGTGAAGAAGTACATCAATTACAAGGCCAAAGAGAAAGGAAGACATATGACATGAATTCCAACACCTATCATCCCGGTCTTAGAAATCACCCAAATCTTAAATATGGCAATTCTACTAACCAATTGAATCCTTCTTTTCAGGTACCAAATCAAGAAAGCAACCAATATCAAGCCCGACAACAAAGCTACAATCAAGGCGGCTACTAAAGGAATAACTACAGTCAAGGGAATTACCAACAAGGAGGTCAATACCAACAAAGGAATCAACAACATCAATAAGGGACTTCTACAAGTAATGGTAATGACAATGCAATCCTCGTGGCAATTCAAGACCTTGCAAAGGAGATGAAAGAGTTTAAGCAATTTAAAGAGGTGCAAGAAAAAACCAATGAGGCCATTGCAAAGCAACTAGGACAATTAGCTGAACAATTGTCGGGACGGGAACAGGAGAAGCTTCCAACTGATACAACCAAGAACCCTCAACATCAAGCCTCAAGTTCAAAGAACATGCACATAAACTCAGTTAGTATTGTTTCGAAATCTACATGTATTGATTATGATTTAACCTCTACTCCTCAAATAGTTACAGTTAATAATATGGAAGGTTATGAAGAAGAAGGAAGTGACATGGGAGAACCAATCCTTCCCATTCAAGTTGGGAAATTTAAAATCAAGAGTGCACTTTTGGATTATGGAGCTGGTGTGAGCATCCTTCCTGGGAGCTTGTATGACCAATATGACTTTGGTCCATTACACGAAACCGACAACATAATGGTGCTTGCTGATTCAACATGGAAAAAACCACGAGGAATGGTCAAGAATGTCATCATCAAGCTAGGGGAGTTCTACTACCCAGTGGATTTTATGGTACTTGATTATGCACCTGTAAGGACGAATGAGCAACCAAAGGTAATATTAGGCCGCCCATTCTTGGCAACAGCTAAAGCTCAAATCAATTGCCGAGATGGAATCATGAACATGACATATGAAAGTCGTAAGTTGTTCTTTATTGTGTTTTCAAAATCAATTACATATATGGTTAATAATGAGTGTTCTAAAATAAATGCTACTAACGGGTGTGCTCTTCATTACATCTCACATGTAAGTGAGGACATCACTAAGAAAAATGGTTTTGATCCCTACAGGTTTGAGCTTGAGAATGAGGAAAAGGAGGAGAATGTGAAGATGGAGTCACAAAGGAATAATAAACCAAAAGGAAAGTTTAAAATGGGTAAGCCACCAGATGAGGAGAATGCATGGGGCAACGAAGAGATGTTTGACCCTTGTGGGAGCAAACATGAGAATCCATCAAGCAATGAGAAACAGTTCTACAAAGATAAATTTGGAGAAAAGCACTCAATATGACCACCATAAGTGGTCGCAGGTAAGGTCTGGCTGAAGACCTAAAACTTAGCTCTTGGGAGAGGCAACCCGAGAACTTTATGGGTGTGTTCACTATAAACCCTCACGAGACTACAACTCGTCCACTCGGGTCTACTGAGGGGTTCAAAGGCTTGTTGCATATGCTAAATGCCAACCGTGATTCCTACGAAAGTGAGTTATACTTATTTTATTAGTTTTTGTGTCCTTTGTTTTGTTTTTTAGCTAGTTCAATCATGCACAAGACGCAAGCACTCAAGTGTGGGGAGGCGCAAGTCCCTTACTATAAGCTCTCACTAATGATCAGGTCTATGTACTGCTTCCTTATCTTGCTTATTAATCATTACCATGTTTATTCATGTTGTAAAACCATACAATGGCGACAATGTATCCTAAGTGTGGGGATACGGGGATTGACTTGAAAAATTGACCTTTTTGAAAAATTTGGAAAAGTGAACAACTTTGAAAAATCCTTTAAGTATACTTAATTGTACATGAAACTCAAAAATTTACATACATGGTTTATTGTTACTAGTTTGTGCACTTATGGATCCTTTGGCATGTTTGTTATAAAAATTGAGTAATGCACCCTAATCATGAATCTTCATAAAAGTAGGTGAAAGTCCTAGGTGGTGTAACAAACCAATTGTAGATAACATACATGCTTCACATTGTCTTACCTCTTTCCACCATTTTCGAGAGAGTTGAGCCTAATTGAGAAACTCATATTATGCTATGAGTCACTTTTATTCTTTGCTTAAAAGAGGGAATCCACGGTGTGCATCCGAGTTGGAACTCGTGTAGTTGATACATATCAAGATCATAGACCAATGTGTGCATAAATATGATAGAGGCATTAGGATTGAGCCATTTATGTAACCCCTTCTTTTCTAGTCCATACCCACAAAATCTCCCTATAGATACCATGTTGAGCCATAACCTAACCCAAGATTAACATTACCACCCAAGAAAGACCTCTTTTCAATTCCATATCCCTCTCAACCCCACCTTAACCCAAGCCTAACATTACCACCCAAGAAAGACCTCTTGATTTTTGTATTATACTATGTCAATTGATGACGATTTGATTAATATACGAGCTTATGATTTTTTGAGAGCTCCATAACATAATATATCATCACTAGTCCACAAAATAAACCGACAGGAGTGTTTATTGTGAGGAATGTGAAAGCATGAATGTTTGGAGCAAAAGGTAAGTATATGCCAACCAAAGATTTCAAATGAAAATTGTGTTGAATGATTAGGTTATGAGCATTACATCATGAAGTTGAAAACTAAGCATGTCTTGGGATCTTACTTGTTTAAGGTAGTGATAATGTGGCATGTGTGCTTAGTTAGGGAGAAGTGTGCAAGAAAGTTTGTTTGAGGACGAATAAAAGGTTAAGTTTGGGGATGTGATTACGTGTCAATAATTTGGTGTTTAATTGATCTACATGTTTGATTGTACAATATGAGTGTGGTGGAACAAGTTCAAGTTGTTTATGTTTTGGATTATAGGTGATTGGAGCTAAAGGAAGCTTATTTGGATGAAAAGATGCAAAATGGGAAACCAGAACTATGTTGGTGAAACATGAAGAGCAGGGAAGAAGCGGGATGGAAATCGGAGCCCGAGAAGTAAAGAAATGCAAAAACCGAAAGTTCAAGACCATGGTAACTTAAAATGGGCATACCATGGGCTACGAAAAGAGTTACGGGGCCCACTATAACACCCGGCCAATCACACCAACAATATTGTCCGCTTTGCCCACGAGGAATGGTCAAGAATGTCATCATCAAGCTAGGGGAGTTCTACTACCCAGTGGATTTTATGGTACTTGATTATGCACCTGTAAGGACGAATGAGCAACCAAAGGTAATATTAGGCCGCCCATTCTTGGCAACAGCTAAAGCTCAAATCAATTGCCGAGATGGAATCATGAACATGACATATGAAAGTCGTAAGTTGTTCTTTATTGTGTTTTCAAAATCAATTACATATATGGTTAATAATGAGTGTTCTAAAATAAATGCTACTAACGGGTGTGCTCTTCATTACATCTCACATGTAAGTGAGGACATCACTAAGGAAAATGGTTTTGATCCCTACAGGTTTGAGCTTGAGAATGAGGAAAAGGAGGAGAATGTGAAGATGGAGTCACAAAGGAATAATAAACCAAAAGGAAAGTTTAAAATGGGTAAGCCACCAGATGAGGAGAATGCATGGGGCAACGAAGAGATGTTTGACCCTTGTGGGAGCAAACATGAAAATCCATCAAGCAATGAGAAACAGTTCTACAAAGATAAATTTGGAGAAAAGCACTCAATATGACCACCATAAGTGGTCGCAGGTAAGGTCTGGCTGAAGACCTAAAACTTAGCGCTTGGGAGAGGCAACCCAAGAACTTTGTGGGTGTGTTCACTATAAACCCTCACGAGACTACAACTCGTCCACTCGGGTCTACTGAGGGGTTCAAAGGCTTGTTGCATATGCTAAATGCCAACCGTGATTCCTACGAAAGTGAGTTATACTTATTTTATTAGTTTTTGTGTCCTCTGTTTTGTTTTTCTAGCTAGTTCAATCATGCACAAAACGCAAGCACTCAAGTGTGGGGAGGCGCAAGTCCCTTACTATAAGCTCTCACTAATGATCAGGTCTATGTACTGCTTCCTTATCTTGCTTATTAATCATTACCATGTTTATTCATGTTGTAAAACCATACAATGGCGACAATGTATCCTAAGTGTGGGGATACGGGGATTGACTTGAAAAATTGACCTTTTTGAAAAATTTGGAAAAGTGAACAACTTTGAAAAATCCTTTAAGTATACTTAATTGTACATGAAACTCAAAAATTTACATACATAGTTTATTGTTACTAGTTTGTGCACTTATGGATCCTTTGGCATGTTTGTTATAAAAATTGAGTAATGCACCCTAATCATGAATCTTCATAAAAGTAGGTGGAAGTCCTAGGTGGTGTAACAAACCAATTGTAGATAACATACATGCTTCACATTGTATTACCTCTTTCCACCATTTTCGAGAGAGTTGAGCCTAATTGAGAAACTCATATTATGCTATGAGTCACTTTTATTCTTTGCTTAAAAGAGGGAATCCACGGTGTGCATCCGAGTTGGAACTCGTGTAGTTGATACATATCAAGATCATAGACGAATGTGTGCATACATATGATAGAGGCATTAGGATTGAGCCATTTGTGTAACCCCTTCTTTTCTAGTCCATACCCACAAAATCTCCCTATAAATACCATGTTGAGCTATAACCTAACCCAAGCTTAACATTACCATCCAATAAAGACCTCTTTTCAATTCCATATCCCTCTCAACCCCACCTTAACCCAAGCCTAACATTACCACCCAAGAAAGACCTCTTGATTTTTGTATTATACTATGTCAATTGATGACGATTTGATTAATATACGAGCTTATGATTTTTTGAGAGCTCCATAACATAATATATCATCACTAGTCCACAAAATAAACCGACAGGAGTGTTTATTGTGAGGAATGTGAAAGCATGAATGTTTGGAGCAAAAGGTAAGTATATGCCAACCAAAGATTTCAAATGAAAATTGTGTTGAATGATTAGGTTATGAGCATTACATCATGAAGTTGAAAACTAAGCATGTCTTGGGATCTTACTTGTTTAAGGTAGTGATAATGTGGCATGTGTGCTTAGTTAGGGAGAAGTGTGCAAGAAAGTTTGTTTGAGGACAAATAAAAGGTTAAGTGTGGGGATGTGATTACGTGTCAATAATTTGGTGTTTAATTGATCTAAATGTTTGATTGTACAACATGAGTGTGGTGGAACAAGTTCAAGTTGTTTATGTTTTGGATTATAGGTGATTAGAGCTAAAGGTAGCTTATTTTGGATGAAAAGATGCAAAACGGGAAACCAGAACTATGTTTGGTGAAACATGAAGAGCAGGGATGAAGCGGGATGGAAATCGAAGCCCGAGAAGTGAAGAAATGCATAAACCGAAAGTTCAAGACCATGGTAACTTAAAATGGGCATACCATGGGCTACGAAAAGAGTTACGGGGCCCACTGTAACACCCGGCCAATCACACCAACAATATAGTCCGCTTTGCCCACGAGGAGCTCACGGATTTGCTTTTGGTTGCCCGGGTGAAAACTTCCCAGGGAGGTCACCCATCCCTGGATTGCTCCCACCTAAGCACGCTTAACTGTGGAGTTCTCCTCTCATCCACAACCAATACACCCAAAACGCGTTGTTGATGTTAGAGACCGGACATTCCTTATGAACCAGGAATCTCTCCTGTCCACGGCCGATGTGAGATATGTGTAGGGTGTCACAAGCACCCCCTGTTTGGACTCATCGTCCTCGATGAGCCCGAGAAGTCACCATCCTTGGTGAGGTATGTCCCACATCCCGAACGGCACAGGAGTGGCTCTAATACCATTCTGTAACACCCGGCCAATCACACCAACAATATTGTCCGCTTTGCCCACGAGGAGTTCACGGATTTGCTTTTGGTTGCCCGGGTGAAAACTTCCCACGAAGGTCACCCATCCCTGGACTGCTCCCACCTGAGCACGCTTAACTATGGAGTTCTCCCCTCATCCACAGCCAATACACCCAAAACGCGTTGTTGATGTTAGAGACCAGACATTCCTTATGAACCAGGAATCTCTCCTGTCCACGGCCGATGTGAGATATGTGTAGGGTGTCACACCCACGACTAGTCAACAGAAAGATCGTGAAAAGTTACATCTGAAAATCAAAATTTCACAGGGGCCCGGCGTATGATACGCCGCCCTAGGCGTATCATACGCCGGCCGGCGTATTGATTGGCGTATTTAGGGGTGTATTGGCTAAAAATTCCAGAAGGTCGGCGTATGATACGCCGGGTATGGGCGTATGATACACCGGTGGCCTAACAAATCCTTGTTTTCATGGGACTTCAAGTTTATTTAAGCCAAAACAACCCTAATTCGATCTAGAACTTCTTGGAGACGAAAAGTGACAACCTTTAGGTGATTTTTGGTGTTCTAAGGCTCCTCAAATCATCCACAAACATTCTCCAAGTCATAATTGAAGATTGAATGAAGATAGTGCGTGGCTAGGTTCTCTTGATTGCTTTCGGGAGTACGATTCTTGTAAAGTGAGATGATTGGTATGATTGATTAGGTTTTTATATTAAACATTGATCTATTGAATGCAACATTATGTTTTGATTGATTTAAACGATTTGCTTATAAATAAAGTTGTTTGCTTGATTATTAGTTTTTCGGTTTCATTGCATCGTGAACTCATTAAGAAAAGTAGGCAATGTGATATAAGTGAACTGGTAACAGTGTGATTAAATGAGTCTTAAAAGATTGTTCTTTTGTTGTCACTTTAATTAAAAGCTAAGATTTTGAAGTATTGTTTCTTACAAACCCTAATTTAAATTACCAATTGTTGATTTTGCAGAATTGGAAAGACGAAAGTGATTGTTTCTAAATATTCAATCAAATTGATTATATATTTTGTTGCTTTATGCAATTGTTCTCATTACTTCTTTCAACGTTTTAAGTTATAGTTACAAAGTTTGAGTCATTTAGTTAGTTGAGTTGTATTCATTAAACACTTTCCATAGATTCCCTACAGAGACGACCTTCTTACCCTTATACAATAAAGGTAGCTAAGACCGATAAATTATATTATTTTTGATTGAGTCTCGACAAGCAGATCACTCATGCGCCTAAGTCAGCTAAGTGTTGGCCATGCGCCCATATAGTGCATAGTGTTCATGCGCCTAGAAAATTTACTCAGACGCCTAAGTGTTGGCCATGCGCCCATATAGTGCCCATGCGCCTAACTTTTCCCATACGCCTAAGTATTCATGCGCCCGCATAGTATTCATGTGCTTGCATAGTGCTCATGAGCCTAGAAACTTCCCATGCGCCTAAGTGTTCCCATACGCCTAAGCAGTCATGCGCCCGCATAGTGGCCATGCGCCTGCATAGTGCCCATTCGCCTAAGGACTTAGAAAATTTTCAGAATTTTTGAAATGAAAGGAATTTTAGGCTATGACTTAGGATGTTTCGGGTATGATGTATGTTGATGTTGTTGATGTTGTTATGTATGTTTATCGCATGTTTCTTTATGTTCCTTATTATGTATTATTTCGTGGCGTTACGTGGTGTGATTATGTTAATGAACGTAAAGTATTATCTTAACAAAGTAAAGGATTTAAGATAATGAAAGTGGAACGTAAAGAATGAATGAAAAGTCTTGCAAGCAAATTGAAAGGAGGTACACACCCAATGAAGGTGTTAGCTCAGCTGTGTGCGATTTAGCTAACCTATAAGGATGCACACAGGGGTCTAATCCTTATGATTGACCAAACGTATGGGACCCTTGTCGCTTGCCCCAGGTACTGGAGTTAGCTTCGTGCATAATGTTTATGGTCTATTTATAGACTACGGCCTAGTACTAGCTTCGTGCACAATGTTCGGGGTATAGCACATGGCATTGGTCCAGATGAAAGTGAAATATAATGATGAATGTATGAATATGCGATGCATACGAGAATGAAAAATGATGAAATATAATAATAAACATTATCAATGTGTACGTATGTTATGTGATCACGAACGAAAGTAAAGGAAAGGTTTTAAACGAAAGTAAAGTATAATATATTTTATAAAACTAGAACTAACTCAACAATGTTGACTTTTATGCATTTTCAGTTGGTAGGTAATGGTTGCTGAGGATGGCACGGGGAGAAGCTACTTGGCATGTTTTTGGATGGCATCCAATTTATGTAATAATGATATTTTTGGGTTGCAATGCAACCAAACGATGTTTTGTAATGTTAACAATGTTGTATTATTTGGCAACAGCAATTATTAATATATGAAATGGTTTTGTTAAATTATTCCGCTGCGTTGTTTAAATGAAAGTATGTGCATTTTTAAATATGATGTGCAATGATTATCCGACTATAAGCGTTCCGGAAACAAGGCCTTACAAGTTGGTATCAGAGCCAAAGTTTAAGAGAAATGGATAAATCATTTTTTAAAAAAAACCTAAACTTAAACTAAGAATGGGACCAAATGGAAGGATGCCAGTCCAAGTAGCTACGTGCTATCAGGTATTTTCTTTAATGTTGCATGTTATTTGATTTTTGTGCTCTTAGTAGATTTAGATAGTGATTTAGTCAGGATAGGAAATGCTTGGGGTATGAAGAGTAAAGTAAGTGGCTAATCACAACTGACCACTGTATTTGGGACTTACTATACTTGACATAAACTGATCTATTACCTTGAATGACCGTGTTGGTGTTTGAATCTTATAGTGTGTTTAGAGGATGGTTGATGGTAGATCTTTGAAGACTTCTCTAGTTGGAGGTCGTGGTGGAGGTGGTGCTGAACCGCGTGCCACAAGAGGCAGGGCTAAGGCTGCGGAAAGGGCACCTGAAGAGCCCGAGACCCATTACCCAGAAGGTAGTGATGAGAGTGCTAACCTGAGGGTGTCAGTTAAGGATGCTGTTGTTGAGGAGGTTCATCAGGTCATGCAGACGATTCTGTCGTATGCAGTGACTGAACTGATTCGTGCTGTACGGGAGGATGAGAAGAAGGAAAAGAAGAAGACCTCTGAGAGTGGAGAAAGGAAGCAACCGGAGACTGAGACGGTTGTCTCAAGTGACGTGGAGGAGGAAGAAGCTATGCCAGAAACAGCACGGGTGCTATAATTATGGGGCATTCTAGAGATGTAAGCCCCCGCTTTTGATGGCAATGGCAATGCTACTGCTGCTCACTGATGGGTGAGGGAGATGGAGGTAGTGTTAGATATCAATGAATGTAGAGATGATTAGAAGGGGAAGTTTGCCACTCACTTATTCGTGGACACGACCTTGTGTTGGCGGGACAATATCATCCAGCCCTAGGGTAGCAGGGCGATTGGAAGGATGAAGTGGGGTGAACAAAAGAAGCTGGTAATCGAGGAGTTATGTCCTCACAGAGAGCTCGACAAGATTGAGAGGGAGTTCCTACAACTGAAAGCGGGAACCATGACACATCTGTAGTACACCACCAAGTTCAATGAGATGGCGAGGCTTGTGCTAAACCAGGTGACACCTGTGTCACGTAAGATTAAAAGGTACATTTTTGGTTTGCTGGCGGATATGCGCAGGCACATGATCGCCGCCAGGCCAGGCACTTTTAGATCGGTGGTTGATCTGGTGGGGAGGCTGTATGGTGAACAAGAGGTGGCAGTGGTTGAGGTGACCAAAAAAGGTGGCGGTGAAAAGAACCAAAATGGGAAGCGGTTTGGACGTGGTGGTGTCCCTCCAAACAACAAGAGTGCATGGGTGGATGATCAGTGGGTCGCCACATTCGGTGTAGGGATGAAGAGGTGTGGCAAGTGAGGGAAGGAGCATACTTGAGAGTGTAGGTGGGGATCAAATGTATGCTTCAAGTGTGGGAAGCCCGGTCATATGGCAAGAGAGTATAGGGTGGCAAGATGTTTTAACTGTGGTGGAGAGGGTCACATGAGCAAGGACTGCATGAAGCCAAGGGCTGAGGGTTCCGGAGCGAAGAAGATGACCGGAAACGAAGGGCAGCGAGCAAGCGCCAGAGCCTTCACGATGACCCGGGAGGAGGCTAGGACGGACCCCGATGTTGTGTCAGGTACGTTTCTAGTAAACCAAACTCTTGCTTTTGTGTTATTTGATTCTGGTGATCGTAGGAGTTTCATTTCAACTGCCTTTTGTGCTAAGTTGCCTATTAGGAGTAAAAGCATTAATGAGCCCTTCGATGTAGAAACTGCCGTAGGTAAGTCTATCAGGATTTCTGATCAGATAGAAGGCTGTGACATAGAATTAGAAGGTCATAGGTTTCCCGCTGGACTGTTTGTGATGACTTTAGGCGGGTTCAATGTAGTCCTAGGGATGGACTGGCTAGCAGCCTATGAGGCAAATATTGTGTGTCGCAAGAAGATGATCCGACTGACAGCGCCTGACGGGAGTTTGGTGACGTTCTATGGTGATCGAGTTACTACGATCCCGAACGTGATTGAGATGGCGGTGGCGGGAAAGTACATGAGGCGTGGATGTAGCGCTTACCTGGCTCATGTGAAGGATGTGGACGCGTCAGTACCATAATTTTCTTATGTACCCGCTGTGTATGACTTTCCCGACGTGTTTCCAGAAGATTTACCACCGGATCGCAAGATTGAGTTTCAGAATCTAACCTGGCTTAGCAACGTTGACTTTTATGCATTTTCAAGTGGCAAGTAATGGTTGCTGAGGATGGCACGGGGTGAAGCTACTTGGAAAGTTTTTAGATGGCATCCACTTTATGTAATAATGATGTTTTTGTGTTGTAATGCAACCAAACGATATTTTGTCATGTTAACAATGTTGTATTATTTGGCAAATGCAATTATTAATATATGAAATGTTTTTGTTAAATTATTCCGTTGCGTTGTTTAAATGAAAGAATGTGCATTTTTAAATATGATGTGCATGATTATCCGACTGTAAGCGTTCCGGAAATGGGGCCTTGCAATATATATATGTTAGGGTATTAGATTCTTTTTATATTATTGATGATGCTTGTGATGATATGTTAGATTATTTTAGTGATGGATTACATGTGATTAGAGAATTATTTCCTAGAACGAATGATGCAATGTACTTCATGAGTCGGATCTAGGTATCACGACAATGGATTGAACTTATATTGTGTTTAATTTAAAAGTTGATGCTAATTTTCAACATTAACAATCAAAATGATAAAACCAATATGGCCTTAGAGTAGCAAGCGTTCCTAATTGAAACTTTATTTATCAGAATTAAGTGAAATTACCAAAAAATTGAATAAAGAACGGTAATTGAAATCTATTCACCGCATCAGTGATCTGTTACTATTCTTCGCATTTCTAGTTGTAGTACTTCAATATTTATCGCATTTCACAATTTAATATTACACTGTTCATTGCATCACTTGAAGATCTTATTGATTTTGACTTATTAGTTGACCATTGGGACTTATCATCAACCTAAAAATCTTTATCACCTAAGTTTGTAAGGATTCCTATAAGTCTGATGCAACCAAAACATCCAAAGTCTCTCTGCGTGCATGCACTAAAGAACAGAAGTAGAAATGCTTCAGAAGTTTTACACCATGCACTAGAAATATTCTAAGTGTAAAATCTTCCGAAGCCAAGACCAACATCTTCCGAAGCCAAAAGTGAAGTCTTCCGAAGATTCAAAGACAAAGTCTTCTGAAGCCAAAGAGTGAAGATAGATTTCTTCCGAAGACTTTTAAGGATATGCCTTTATCTGATGTACTTTACCATAAAGCTGGACCACCTTTCCGCTGCAACTTTGTAAAGTCACCAACTTACATGAGTTGGTGAAAAGGTCCATGCTTTTGGTAACTATACATTGAGGTCTTGAGTCCATGCTTTCTACTTTATTTACTTTTATCCTTTTTCTAATATATTAGATGTGAGCTATGGCCTGTCATAGTCACTAGTCAAAAGACAAATCTATCTTTTGACTCTACATTTGATTTTGTTATTGTCTAGTCAATTGTATCCAGTTGGCCTTCAAAGTATGGCCGACTATAGGATGTAGTATATGTATCTCAAGTACTTGTAACTTTCCTTTATGCTTTGTAACATTTGTAATAGAACTTGAGAAGCAATATATAGCATTCTTGAAAACCAATTACTTGTGTTGTTTGCCATCTTGTTCTGTCTCACATTTACTTGTATTCTTAGCATCTTTCACTAACAAGTTAACCAGTTTTCTATTTGATCTGTTAAGTGTTCTAAGCAACTCTCCTCATTGTGTTGTTGTGTTGTAAGTGCATACCCTTCACCGGTCCTGCATTTGGTATCAGAGCATTTCAGGATCTTGATATAAGATCTCACTATCTTAAGATCCCTAACACGCACAAAATACTTAACAACTCAAATGGCAGCTATTACCAAAGCTGATATGGAAACTGGAACTATGACAAAGTCTCCACTGATCACTCCTGAAGACTTTGATACTTGGTGTCAAAGAATGGAAGGCTCATCAAGTCTCAAGACTCCAGGATGGGGGACTTACATACCACGCACCACTTCTACTACTGGTGGTGGTATGATTCCTAAGGCTGTGGCTAATTACTCTGAAGCAGACAGGAAAAGAATAGAGATTGATCAGAAAGCCATGACAACCCTTCAAACTGCTCTTCCAAACTCCATTTACAGAGGCTTCAAGAAGTGCAAAACTGCCAAGCAACTATGGGAAGCACTTAAGCTGATGTATGAGGGGTCTACTGAAGCAAAGGAGAACAAGAAGGATCTCCTGAAGCAGCAGTGTGAAAACTTGACCTTTAAGGTAGGTGAAACCATGACTCAACAATACTTCAGGTATGTTGAGATTGTGGATACTCTAATGGATGTTGGAGTAACTCTTGAGAACAGGGACATTGTAAGGAAGTTTATGTCCTATCTTCCTTTACAATGGACACATTACTGTGTTTTTATCAAGAGGACTGAGAACCTTAAGACTCTTACTCTCACAGAGTTGTATGGTATTCTCAGTGGCTACCAGATGGACATGAACATGCAAAACTCTTCTGGTATCTCCAGCAATGAACTGAGTTCAGCCCTCCATGTGGTTGAAAGGGAAAGCATTGAACCACAACATCATCTTATATGCTTCCCTGACAACTCACAAAAGGGCCCTTTCATCACCTTCCCAGAGACTCGAAGGGAAAGCTACACTTAAGGAAGTCCTTTCCAAGAGACAAGTTCTTCTCATGCTTTTGTCTCTGCTGATGATACCTCAGGCAACTTTCTCTTCACCCTTGAAGATTTGGACTGTATCCATCCAGAAGATCTGGAGTACATGGAGATAGTCCAACAGATAGCTCTTCTCACTCACAGAGCCAAGAAGTTCTACAAGAGGACAGGGAGAAAGTTTCCAAGCAATGCAGCCAGTGGAAAGTTTGGGCTGGATAAAAGCAAGGTAAGGTGTTACAATTGTAACTAGATGGGACTCTTTGCAAGACAGTGTAAGGCACCAAGGACAAATGGTGGCCAAGCACAAACCAGACCAAACTACACTGAGAAAGCCCCCTAGAATGAGAAGCCAAAGCAGCAAGCTGCAGTTGCTGTTAAAGGAGGCTTTGACCGGAGCTTTCAGGTGGAAGATGCATCTCCAAACCAAGCACTCATGGCAGACCACAATGAAGCCAAGGTATTGGAACATCTTTATACTCCTTAATGCATTACTAAAGTCAATACATACACGTCCTATAATTTAGAAATGAGATCTGATATTGAGTCCTTAAATATCTTAAAAGCTGATTTTAAAAGAGCTGAAAATGATTATAAACTAAAGATAGAGGACTTAGAGAAAACCATTTCAACTCTTAAACATGAGCATACAAACTACAGGACTCAGATCAAAGACCTCCTTACTAAATTAACTGAATGCCAGGTTGAGCTTGTGATCAGCAAAGGCAGAAAAATGTGTTTTTGAAGAAAAGACCTTCAAGAACATAATATCCTCATCCTTGCATGCAAAAGTTTATTATCAAAATAAGCAGGGACTAGGATCTTGTGAGATAGCTCCTCCACACAGAATCCTATCTGTAAGATCTCCTAGGTATGGAACTTGTGAAGATGAGCTTCCCCTCATAGATCCTGTGACTGAAGAGGATGAAGAGAAGATGGTGGAGAATGGCTCTGAGAAGAGTGAAGAAGAGCATTCTAAGAAGGGTCATCATCCCTCTAAGGAGAGCAAAGCTGTTGGGATGACCAAGTCAAGAAGGAAGAACTTGATCAGGAAGGCCAAAAGAAAGTCCAAAAAGGCTTAAGAGATGAAGGCCACCTTCAATTCTGCACGGAAAAAAGTCTTCATCTCCACAGCATTTGAAGTGGTGAAGGCTGAAGACACCAACTTGAACTCCATCAACAAGAGTTCTGGTTCATGTCCAAATCATTCTATCATCAAGAAGAAGGCTGATCAGTTGTGCATCACTACTGTACAACCTGAACCATCCAGCTCCAAAGGTAGTTCTATCCCCACAAGAACTGCCACAGCATCTGCAAAGATGAAGATGGAGAAGGAAAGTGATCAAGTTTAGCCTTGTTTACAAAGGAAAGCTCCTATAAGGAAGAAAATGGATTGTGTTATGTGTGGGAGTACTTCTCATCTTGCTAATGATTGTGTTTACAATCCAAAGAGTACGCTCCACATGACCAAGAAAGAAACTTCTAAGACTTTGGAAGAGAAGAAGCAAGCTACGGAAGGAAAATCTGTTTCCTTCAGAAGCTCCAAAATGAAGAAGAAGACAAGTGGAAACTTGCCTTCGGAAGAAAACTTGGTCTCGGAAGAAAGGAATACTTCCGAAGCACTGAAGCCTGCTGCAGTGAAAGCAAGATCTTCTGAAGGTCCAGTCGTCAAAACATCCGACGTCATCAAAACTTCCGAAGTATTGAAGGTCAAGTCTAAGCTTCCAAAGGTGGTGTGGAAGTCAAAGAAGGACCAAGTGGCTGAAAGTTCTTCATCAACATCAACAAATGATCCCTCTAGCATGACTATAGGATCAATTACTGTTACATTGTCTTCAACTTCTTTTGATTAGCCCAAGACCAATGAGGCTTGGGTTTCCAAATGTAACTTACCATCTCTTTTGTGCAGGAACAACTCAAGACAACAGAAATGTATGGATCATTGATAGTGAATGTTCCAGGCACATGACATGCAATACGTCACTACTCCAAAAGTTTGAAAGAATTGATGGAGGACCAGTTGCTTTTGGAGGAGATACAGGAGGTTACATTACAGGAAGGGGCAAGGTCACAAATGGTAAGCTCAGCATTGAGAAGGTAAACTTTGTCAAGGAGCTTGGGTACAATCTTCTGAGTGTATCCTAATTTTGTGATCAGAGTCATAACATGCTCTTCACTGAGCATGAGTGCATTGTTCTCAGGCCCGGGGTGGTCATTCCTCATGAGCACATCCTACTCAGAGCCCCTAGGAAAGGGAACATGTACAAGATGGACTTGCAAGAAACATCTCCCTCAGGAGAAGTTTCATGCTTTCTGTCTAAAGCAAACAATGATGAATTTTTCCTCTTGCATAAAAAAATATGCCATTTAAACTTTATAAACATGAATAAATTAATTAAGAATGATTTGGTAACAGGAATACCAAACAAAGAGTTTACAAGTGATAACCACTGTGTTGCATGCCTGAAGGGGAAGCAACACAAGGTATTTCACAAGACAAAGGAAAGAAATTCCATCATTAATCCCCTACACTTATTACATATGGATCTCTTTGGCCCTACCAGTGTAATGAGTCTAGGAAGGACCTCTTATTGTTTGGTGATCACAGATGACTTTACAATATTCACTTGGGTTTTCTTTCTTAGAACTAAGGATGAGACCCCTAAGATTCAGAAGAATTTCATGTTAAATATTGAGAATCAATGTGATCACAAGGTCAAAACCATAAGATGTGATCACTAAACTGAGTTCAAGAATCAAATCCTTGATACATTTTGTGATGAAAATGGTATTACAAGACAATATAGTGCTCCCAGGACTCCTCAGCAAATTGGTGTTGCTGAGAAGAGAAACAGGACACTAATTAAAGCTGCAAGAACTATGTTGTCTGACTCTAAACTATCCATCACCTTCTGGGCAGTGGCAGTGAACACTGCTTGCTATGTGCAAAACAGAGTTTTAGTGGTTAAGACACATGGTAAGACTCCTTATGAACTTCGGCTCAAGAGAAAACATTTAGTGGTTAAACGATCTTGAATACCAAAGATCAAATTGCCAAGTTTGCTGAGAAATAAGATAATGGACACTTTATTGGATACTCTTCTCAAGCTAAAGCTTATAGAGTATACAATCTCAGAACTAGAATAGTTGAGGAGTCAGCCAATGTGACTTTCAATGAGCACACTCCTAGTGTGAAAGGTTCTGGTCCGGATTGGCTATTTGATCTTGATTTAATTACCAACTCTTTTAACAAATCTTGTGAGAATGATTCAGGATCTATAGATATACTACCTAAAGGTGATCCTAAACCAAGATATGAGCTAAGAAGACCTTCAAGTTACAGATCTTCAGCTCCAGTGGTAACTAATCCTGCAAATGAAGCTTCTACCAGCACATCAATGACAAATCCTACTGATACTTCTGAGATGCCTTCAAATTCCAGCTTAGAGGCACAAAACTCAGGAGAAGGAGCTTCAAATGTTGGAGAAAATGGTGGTGGTGAAAGTGATCAGGAATTTCTTGATGCTGATAACCACTCATGGGATCAAGTTAATCTTGATAAGTGTGCTGATGTAGAGGGTGAATCTTCTTTTCCAGATCAGACTTTCTCAAATTTAGATCTGTCTATGCAACTTGTTGTGATCCCTCAGCTAAGGATCCACAAGTCTCATCCTACCATAAACATCATTGGAGATGTTGATTCAGGGGTGAGAACAAGAGGACAAACCCATGAAGCAAATGTTTGTCTTCACTCTTGTTTCTTGTCCCAGATAGAGCCAAAGAAAATTGACGAGGCTCTAAAGGATGGAAGTTGGGTTGAAGCTATGTAAGAGGAGCTTCTTCAATTCAAAAGGCAAAAGGTTTGGAACCTATGTCCTCTTCCTCAAGGGAAGACTACCCTAGGAACCAAATGGGTTTTTAGGAATAAGAAGGATGATAGAGGACTTGTCATCAAGAACAAGGCAAGACTAGTTGTTCAAGGGTATACTCAAGAAGAAGGAATTGACTACACAGATGTTTTTGCTCCTGTACCAAAACTGAAGCTGTTAGGATATTCCTAGCTTTTACTGCATCCAAGAACTTCAAGTTCTACCAACTTGATGTCAAGTGTGATTTTCTTTATGGGGTGATTGATGAAGAGGTGCATGTCAGACAACCACCTGGGTTTGTAGATCCTGATCATCCTGATTATGTCTGCAGGCTTGATAAAGCTCTTTATGGGCTGCACCAAGCACAAAGGAAGTGGTATGAGACTCTATCTCAGTATCTCTGTCAACATGGCTAAGAAAGGGGTACTATAGATGGAACTCTTTTCATCAAAGGAACAGGAAATGACATAATACTAGTTCAAGTATATGTAGATGACATTATCTTTGGGTCAACTAATCCAAAGCTCTGCAAAGACTTTGAGAAGCTGATGAAAGACAGGTTTGAAATAAGTGCCATGGGGGAACTCAATTTCTTTTTAGGAATTCAAGTGAAACAAGTTGACAATGGCATCTTCATAAGTCAGTCAAAGTATGTACAAGACATACTTAAAAGGTTCAACATGACTGATTGTAAGGTTGCTAAGACACCCATAGCCAGAAATCACTCCCTTGGACCTGATCTTGAGGGGGAGTGTGTTGATGAGCATCTTTATAGGGCAATGATTGGGTCTATTATATACCTCACAGCTAGCAGGCTAGATATCATGTTTGCTACATCCATTTGTGCAAGATATCAAGCCAACCCCAAGATGTCACACTTGGTCACTGTCAAAAGAATTTTAAGATATCTCAAAGGTGCTCCATCACTTGGCCTTTGGTATCCAAAGAATTCTGACTTTAATCTGTATGCTTTTACAGATAATGACTATGGTGGGTGTAACATGACTGCAATGTCTACATCAGGGGGATGTCAAATTCTTGGTGGAAGAGTAGTCTCTTGGCAATGTAAGAAACAATCCTTTGTGTCTACATCAACTACAGAGGCTGAATACATTGCTGCTATGCTCAAGTGCTTTGGATTCAAAATCAGATGCTGGACTATGGATTGAACTTTAAAGTGACTACCATCCACATAGACAACAACAGTGCTATCTCCATCATAGAAAATCCTGTGGAGCACTCAAGGACAAAGCATATCAATATGAGGTATCATTTGATTAGAGATAACTTTGAAAAGGGATTAATCAAACTAGTCAAAGTTAACACAAATGAACAATATGCTGATCTGTTCACCAAAGCTTTTGATGAGCAGAGACTTAAATATCTTGTCTCAGCTATTAGGATGATTAACTTTGAATAGCTTTTCTTAAAACTTAATCATATTTATTTCTAAAACCTGTGTGTCCTAAGTTGTCTATTTTATCACCTTCATAAGCCCTTGTTTTCTTTGAAAGAATATCTTTTCAAAAGATTTTTCTTAGATTTTTGAAAATTTTGATCTCTTTCTTTTCGGAAGACTTAAAATTTCCTTCGGAAGAAATTTATGTCTTAGTAAACAAATAACTGCTTCAGTAATTTTACTTTCGGAAGAAATTTCTGAAATATCTTCCGAAGCTTAAAATCAACTTAAGTACTCTGTATGTTTTCAAACAACAATTTTCTTCCGAAAGTAATTTACCTTCGGAAGTTTTTATTCTCCTTAGAATAAAAATCTTTGTGTTAATTCACTTCCAAAGCAAAATTCTCAAAAACCTTTGAAATATCTTCCGAAGCCAATTTGCCTTCGAAAGGTTTTTCTTCAGAACTTCTGAAGCAAATAACCTTCAGAAGATTTCTCGACTTCCAATAAACCTACTTTTTGGGCAAAAGTAAACTACTTTTCAGAGGTGGGACCGACATCTGGATTTCAAAGTTTATCCTCTTTCATAAACTTTGTCTCAAATCCTTTTCACATAAATGCCCAACGGTTCCCCCCTCTTTCACTACTTAAATTACACAATTCCTTAAACCTAAATTCTCCCATACCGTCCTTTGTTCTTCATCTTTCTTCATACTTAAGCTTCTCAAATGGCCAACCTAAATCGCAAAAACAACCCATATTTCTCCATGCAACTTCACAGGCAACACAACCAGGTTGCTCTGTTAGACTCTGAGAATGATGAATGTTTCTCAGAGATTTGCCATTTCTTAGCTCTATCCAACTACTTCACCTCCCTAACCATTGATCCTACTCTCTATGAGGATCATCTGCTCGAATTCTGGAAGACATGCGAAGAGGTCATTATGGATGGGGAGAAGGCACTGTCTGCCACAGTGCAAGGGAGGACAATCTTTATCACTCCGGCCATCATCAACACTCACTTGCAGCTGGATGATGAAGAAGGTGAGTTGTCCTTCCCAAAGGAAGCTGTAAATCATTCCTTTGAGCAGATGGGCTATGAGGGAGATTTCTCTATAAAGACCTTCAGGAAAGGGAAGGTCTCATCCCAGTGGAAATACCTGCTTCATGTGGTTATCCACAGCTTGTCAAACAAGCATGGAGGGTGGGACCACATTCCTGAGGATCTTTCCTTCATAGTACATGGAATGGTTCAAGGGGTCAAGTTCAGGTACTCTCAGTTTGTATATACAAATTTGCTTGCTAACTTGGACTCCTTAGAGTATTATATGTTTCCTAGATATGTTCAACACATTCTAGACTGTGAACTGGGCTCACAGTTGAGGGAAACAGATAATATTCTTAAATTGGGACAGATGAAGCCCGACATCTTTAAAATTATGAAGAAGCCAACTGTAGGCTTCTCAGGGGTAGAAACAGCCCTTGTCCTAAAAATATAAGAGCTCATTACTCAAGGTGACAACCTAGCAACACAAGCTAGTGTTGAACCCACACCTTCTACCTCCCAACCACCAAAAAGACCACAAGTCACCGTCACCTACCAAACAAAATCCAAACGAACCCCTGCTCAAGCTATTGTTTCTATGCAGGCCCCCATATACTCACCCATACAGGAGGAAGTGGACACTAGAGCTCCCACTTCTCCTGAGGAGCAAACCACTTTCATCTTCTCAGGAATCAGGGATGAGGTTCCTCATGCTCACCCTGATGAGCTCATAAGCCAAACTACCTTAAGCCCTCACTCTGAGTCTCAACACTCAAGTGAACAACCTTCAGGGGACAGTAACCATCCCCAGCCTTTAGACTTAAATCCACCCATTCCCTACCTCTCATTCTATACTGGAGAAGACTTAGGTTTCAATGGGTACCATGAGTCTCTCTACTCTTTCCCTACTCAAAGAGAGATGGGTACTCCTGAGTCTCCTTTGTCTAGCCCACATCAGTCACCCATCACTGAGGTGGATACTTCTGAACCTGTTCAGGATATCCATATGGAAGAGGCTCTCACTTCGGCAAGTGATTACATCATTAAGACCTCAACCATGGCAACTCAGCCCATTGACACTTCAACTGAGGCTGTCAATGTGCAGAGGAAATCCAGTAGCCAAGAACCTGAAGCTGGTGGTGAGAGAGAGGACCTTAGTCCAATCATCTCATTCCCCAATGATTCTTCTGATGAAGATGAGGAGAATCTGAAACTAAAGGTGCAAAAACTGTCAAAAACATGCTCCTATTTAGTCTCTATGGTTAGTCACCTTGAATCTCAGGTGACTACCCTGCAAAATAGGATCAATGATCAGCAACTTACGATATCTTATCTCAGGGAAAAACTAGCTGGGAGACCATTAAAGGGAGCTCACCCAGGAACACAAGAACCTGTGCATGTGATTGATCCAACTCCTAGCTCACCTGTGCAAGAGGGTGATGCTACCAAAAAAGGGGAGAAAATCATTACAGTCACAAAACCTGAGAGTTCTTCAGGGAGTATGGACATTGAGGACTCACCATCCTCACTTGCAATTGTGCATACTCAGAAACTTCCTCAAGTTCACATTGATGAGGACATTATAGACTCTATCATTAGGAGTCTCTTTGAGGAAGGAATTCCAAGGGCTATGTCATTCCAAGGGCTATGCCAGAGGGTGATGCTACCAAAAAGGGGGGGAAAGTCATTACAAACATAGAACCTGGGAGTTCTTCAGAGAGTATGGACATTGAGGACTCACCATCCTCACTTGCAATTGTGCATACTCAGCAACTTCCTCAAGTTCACATTAATGTGGACTCTATAGACTCAATCGCCAGGAGTCTCTTTGAGGAAGGTATACCAAGGGCTATGTCATCCCCACCTCAAGGAACTTTATACTACATCATTGGGTGGAGGTATGATGCTGATAGAATAGCCCTCATTCTTTCAAGGGCACAAGAAGTTTTCAATTTTCAGACCTTGAACTACTATGAAGGTCTTGACCTGATCAACATGCCACTTGTCAACCCAAGTCAATCAAGTAAAGCTGACAGGTTAGCACTCAGGATTTAAGACAGAATTATTGAAGAATTCAGCCTTAGAAGGAGACAAAGGCAATTAGGTAATGTCATTGGTTAACTGGATGTTGAGGCACACCCTGAGAATAGCTTCAAAGGGAAAACCTTAGCTGATGGCCCAGTGATAGAGCCTAAGAGCCCTGTCACACCAACAACTGCTTCAGAAATTCATTCCCTTAGTTAAACACCTTCTAGTGAAGGTGTCTCACAACCTCTCTCTGGCTAGAGCTTGGATGCTACACCAAGCAATAAAGGCCAAAGCTCTCTCCACCCTGTGTCACAAAGGTCTGTGGGTGACAAAGGGAAAATGATTCTAACTCCTGAGGAGATTTAGGAGGAGGAGAGAGAGAGGAAGAGGAAGCTAAGGGGAGAAAGTTCCTCTGGGTCTTAAGGCTTTATGCAAGCTGCAATCAAGGCTGCCCCCAGACCAAACACTCAAGATGATGAGTTGAGGGCAGTCAGGATTACTTACCTGCAGACCAGGAACTATGACATAGATGAGATTATATCTCTCCCCTTAGAGCAATTAAATGAACTGGCTGACATGGAAGTGTCAAGAGAGATGAAGGAAGCAGAGGATGCAAAGCTACTTTTCCAATCCAAAGAGGAGAAGAGACAGAAAAGGTTATACAAGCATGTTTCAACTCTCTCCCCAGTTCAAGAAAGCCCTGTGCAAGAGGCTGTGGCAGCTACACAAGAACCTCAGGTAGACAAGGAAACAAATAGGCAAAACATGATCAACTACCTGAGTGCCACAGGTCTCTACAAGGCATCTGCATTTCTTCCCTTGTCCTTTGAGTACATTGAGTTTGAGTATCTCAAACAGCTTGAACTTCAAGTGCTCAAAGAACAAAAGGCAACAAAGAAAAAGATGAGAGAAGATGCTGCAAAGTCAAGAGCCATCATCCAAAAGAGTATGAAGAAGTCTGCTTACAGACAAAGGATGATGCGCTTCTTGAAGCTGTATGGATTCTCCGGAAGGAGACTTGGCCCTATGTCTCTATTCACAATGGATGAGCATATCAGGGTAATCAAGCAGAAGATCAAGAGTGGAGAGCTTATTGACTTACACTCCTCTCCAAGTCAAGTCCCACCTGAAGTGGATGTTAAGGTTGAACAACCTCAGACAACACAACCTGGACCTCCTGCTGAGCCTCAGCAAGCTTCATCTTCTGATCCACAGCAGAGTCAAACTCCCTCTCCTTCTGAACCTGTGAGGTAGGAACACCCAATTGAGAAAGACAAGGATGATCAACAAGGTGCTGCAGACTAGTCTTCTCAGTTGAAGTCTTCTAAGAGGAAGAAGAGGATGGCTTCCAAACCAATGTCAAAGAAGAAGAATAGAAGAAGAAGAAGAGGATGGCTTCCAAACCAATGTCAAAGAAGAAGAAGCCTGAATCATCCACCTCTACACCTCAGGTTGAGTCAGATCAACCTGAGGAAGTGCATGAAGAGGCAACCCAATCAACTACAATTTAAGTGGCTCCTCTTGGAGCTAAGAGACCCATCTTATCCTGGACCTTCACAACTAATCCAGAAAGATGGCATGTGATCAGAGATCAAGGTGTTGAGAATGTCTACGCATGGCAAGACTTAATCAACTTACCTCTGCATGATCTCTTTGAGATGAGAAGATATTATGAGAGTCTGAGTGATACTGACCCTCTGATGAAGAAGGGCATGGTCATCATCATCCTGAAGACTACCAACATCTGATGATCTTCTAAATGTCTTGGTAGCATCAGCCTAGGGGGAGTTTGTAAGGATTCCTATAAGTATAATGCAACCAAAACATCCAAAGTTTCTCTGCATGCATGCACTAAAGAATATAAGTAGAAATGCTTCGGAAGTTTTACACCATGCACTAGAAATATTCTAAGTGTAAAATCTTCCGAAGCCAAGACCAACATCTTCCGAAGCGAAAAGTGAAGTCTTCTGAAGCTTCAAAGACAAAGTCTTAAGAAGCCAAAGAGTGAAGACAAATTTCTTCCGAAGACTTTTGAGGATATGCCTTTATCTGATGTACTTTACCATAAAGCTGGACCACCTTTCCGCTGCAACTCTATAAAGTCACCAACTTACATGAGTTGGTGAAAAGGTCCATGCTTTTGGTAACTGTGCATTGAGGTCTTGAGTCCATGCTTTCTACTTTATGTACTTTTATCCTTTTTGTAACATATTAGGATGTGAGCTATGGCATGTCATAGTCACTAGTCAAAAGGCAAATCTGCCTTTTGACTCTACATTTGATTTTGTAGTTGTCTAGACAATTGTATCCAGCTGGCCTTCAAACTATGGCCGGCTTTAGGATGTAGTATATGTATCTCAAGTACTTGTAACATTCCTTTATGCTTTGTAACATTTGTAATAGAACTTGAGAAGCAATATATAGCATTCTTCAAAACCAATTACTTGTGTTGTTTGCCATCTTGTTCTGTCTCATATTAACTTGTGTTCTTAGCATCTTTCACTAACTAGTTAACCAGTTCCCTATTTGATCTCTTAAGTGTTCTAAGAAACTCTCTTCATTGTGTTGTTGTGTTGTAAGTGCATACCCTTCACCGGTCCTGTAAAGTTTAAAACCAATCTAATCAATATTCAGCAAGTTAAAATAAAGAAACTAAGAATAGACACTCTAAGTTCCTTTGAACTTGGACATAATCCAAAACCCCCGGTTTTAAGCCAAATATTTGAATCTAAAAAATGGAAGATTAGTTTCATAACCTACATCACCTCTATTGATATTGATTATTGGATCTCAATCTATAAAGGTCTATACATTTATACTCCATTGATACTAATCAATACAGAAATGTGCAAATTCCTGTTGAATATCCCTCAATGGATCTTGAAAGAAGAATATTCCTGTTGAAACGACTTAAAAAGTATAGCAGAACCAAAGGTGTTTGGGTGTCTGAAGGAAGTAATAAGGTGAGAAAGATCAACAAAGATGGAATTGTGAACTACTATAAAACCTTTCATTATGTCAAAGGTGAATTTATCTAAATACAACTGCATATGTTTTCTAGTAGAGCAATGATATATAAATTATGTATGTTAACTACAAGAGAAAGAGGTAAATAAGAATACGCTACATTCTCTACCTTAAAGTTGGAGACAAAGTGTCATAATGATCAAGAACACTCTCGATCTTGAAAGTACAAGCGTTGACAATATGGTTGCCAAAATTGAAGCTTTGGAGTTGGATGAAAAATGAAGAATCATTAGAGGACCACAAGTCATTAAAGCTTATCAGTTTCCCACTAACACATATTCTGTTGAAAATGCTTTTATCTTTAAAGAAGATAAATGCATGACACCTTAAGAAACTCCAAAAGTGTCAGCATTTGTTTCATTTCCTCAATTAAAGAATTCAAAGATCACAACATGCACAAAATTTCAACCATTACCAGATCCATGTGATTACATTAATAAAGAATAAAAGGCCACATAAAATGCATTTGTATCAAGCTTTCTAGCTTTGGTCGGTATTTATATCAGCATTGGTAAGAGCTGCCATTTGAGTTGGTAAGTGTTTATGAACCTAAAGGGGTTTAAGATGGTGAGATCTTACAATCAAGAGCAATAAAAGCTCTGATACCAATTACAGGATAGTTGAAGGGGGTTAATGTCACAAGGTGGAGAAAGTTGAACACTTAACAAATCAAATAGGGAACAGGCTTAAAGTGAAATAATGAACACCAGTAAGAACATAACAGTACTAGAACACAATAATATGGTTTTCAAGAATGATGTATATTGCTCTCTAGTTCTTCTACAAAGTGTTACAAAGCTAGGTTCTAATGACAAGTACATGAGATACTTTATACTACATCCTACAGCCAGCCATACTTTGAAGGGCAGTACGAAATACTAATCTAGACAACAACATCAATGTAAAATTATAAGGCGGGTTTCCTTTTGTCTAGTGACTATGACATGGCATAGCTGACATCCTTATCTATTACAAAAAGGATAAAAGTACAAAAGTAGAAAGTCACAGACTCAAGACCTGAATCTACAGTTGATAAAGTATGGACTTTTCACCAACTCATACAAGTTGGTGAGTCTTCAGAGATAGAAACAAAAAGGTAATTCAACTTTTGTCACCATGTCAGAGAAGACATGCCTTCTCAGTCTTCGGAAGATATTATTCTTGGGTTCGAAACACTTTGTCTTTGAAACTTCGGAAGAATTCATTTTTGGCTTCCGAAGATTTGGTCTTTTCGCTTTGGAAGATTTGATACGTAGTGAAATTCTGTTGGTCCATTTGATCGTATTACAGTACAAATGAGATGAAGAATCGTTCAATATCAAGCACACAATCTAAACAAGATGAACAATGTAGATTGAACACAATAAAAACTCATTTAATAATAGAACAATGAAGATCATAACATTCAATAACAACGAAGCACAATGATATTTCTATGTAATAACTGCTTAGAAATGATAACTTACAACAAAGATCAACGATTAGGGTTTTGCAAGCTTAGCCACAATGAAAATGAACATACGTATATATCGTAGTCTTAGTTTCGCAGACAGTTTCGCTGTCAGCGAAACTGTTCTGCCGAAACTGTAGTTTCGCCCGGCCGAAGCAGCAGTTTCACCCGGATAACTAAACAGCTGACTGTGAGTGAAACTATAGTTTCGCTTACAGTTTCGCTGCACTTCAAAACTATATAAAGCTAATTACATACAAAAGGAAACTAACATAAGACCTATTACAAGCAAAAATAAGCATTCTAATCTAAGGTGAGTCCAACCTATGCATGATCTTCAATACTCCCCCTAGGTTGGACCTCACCACCTTTACCCGTCTTGATTTATCTCGTCAGCTCCAGTTTCCTCCACTGCTTTTGATTTGTCTTCTACACCTCCTGCAGCAACTTCCTTGGGGACTTCAGCAAATGATTCACCTTGGTCTCTTCCTACTTCATTAGCCCCTTCAAGATGAGCACTGGCTTGCCCAAACTGTCTGCCCAGATCCTATATGTCCATGTTTAAATCATCTTGGGCCCTCACTTTCTCTTCAAGTCGCTTGACTTATGCTCTAACACCTCTAATCTTATTTGCCACAGTCATAAACAGACTAGCTTCTTTCCTTGTCTCTTCCCCTGCCCCAGCCTTGATATGATTCTCACACAAAACCAGCAAATCTTCATCACAAAAACTCAAAAGCTCCATAAGGTCAAAGACTTTGAATTCTTTACCATTCTCCACTTTTATAACCACCTCCCCCGTGTTATTATCGTAAAACCATTTCTCAAAATTCTCTAGTTGTTAGGGAAGGGGATCTGCCAACCTGACTTTATTCACTGTCTTTGGTGGTTTTACCCTTAGGACAATTCTTCCTTTTCCAGTCTCCCAATCTTTGTCTTTCTTTGATCGTCTTCTCTCTGCTTTCATGTATCCAAAAGACTCAAAGTTATCGTTTAAACCATTTTTATCTCTTTCTCTAAAAGTAAGGCTCGTTCATTAAGATTGGCATTCAGTAACGGCAATGCTGTTAGCCTCCTTAAATCCTATTTTGGCAAGGTCGTGAATGCCTTCCTCTTCTTCAAGTAAGAAATACCACCCCTCTCCTTTTAATCATGAACATCCTTAGGTTGGAGTTGTAACACCAGCTAATTATCCTCTTATCAGCTTCCTTCTTGCTCAACCCTTCCAAGTTTTGGAATAGGGGAGTCAGCTCTTCAGGCTCCTTTTCTCTAACAAACCATTCTTCTCTAGCCATCTCGAAGACATCTTCATTTAGTTTTCCCTTTTTGGCTACATATGTCAGTGGTCTCTCATCAACTTCATAAAAATCTGGCTCAGAATCATAGTCAATCAACTGCTCATCATCTTCCTCTTCATCTATTAGCCCTTTGCCTTTTTCAGCATCCTTTTCAGCACTTCTCTTTACTATCACCTCTTCACCCAGCAAATCCTTCTCAAAATCAAACTGCATACTGACAAACCTAGCTTCAATAATCTCCTCCTTATTTTCCCTACCTTCATCTTCATGTCTTATTTCATGACCTTTAGCACCAGCAGATGATGCACCAGATGTGCCCTCTCCTGCCCTGGAAGAAGTACTCACGTTCAAGAACGGGTATTTAGAAGTGTCAGTTAAATCATCTAACTCAGATTGAAATAGTTGACTGGGCGGGCCGGCAGCAGTTTTCAATTGATTAACTTCTTCAAACAACTTCTTTAGTAGTAAGTTTTGATCTACCAGCAACTTCTTCATTCCCTCCATCACCTCATCTTTTTGCTTCTTTTGTATCTCTTGGTTGGTGAGTTTGGTCTTTATCATGCTCAGTTCATTTGCCAAAGAACTGTTAAGGTTACGAATCATATCCTCATCTAAGCTTTCTCTTTCGTCGCTCCTTGGTGTTTTAGTAAATGCTTGATGTCTCTGTTTAGTTCTCCACTCTGATTCTTCTACATCAGCTTTCTTCTTCAATCTCTTCTCCTTTTCAACTCTTATTTCATCAGCCCTTTCATTTACTTCTTCTTCAAAATCATAGTCGTTCTTTTTTGCATATCACTTTCTCTTCTTGGCTGCATCAGTCTGTTATGCCCTAGTTTCTTTAGCACGTTTATTCTCCGACTCGTCCACCCTTCTAATATAGTTCCATCTTTTGGTGGGTACATGTTTTCCCACAGTTGGGTGATCTTTCCACTAAAGTCATGTCGGATGGCACAACAGTCTGCAAAAATACGTGGGTTCATCTGCACCAACCTTTTCACCTCCCCTTGACATGGCACATTTGGAATTAGGTCAACAAATATCATCTGAAGAAATCGAGGATATAAAAGCCACTTATCATTCTTCAGGGCCATCACATTCTCTGCCATGCAAGCAAATATTAGTCTCGCAATGTTTGCCTTTTCCCCTCTACAGCATAACACCATAGCCTTTGCCCAGTCATTGTTTAGCCCATCTGATCCACCTTTACGGTGATCTAAACACATAATGAAGACGTGGGCAATGAATCTCCATTCCTTAGTGAGAAAGGACTTCTTGATCTCTTTTCGGGAACCAAAAGCTGGCCCCTCATATCCCATGCTCCGGAATGCTGCAAACACCTCAGTATCGGACATGGTAACCTCTTCTCTAGAATCCTCCTCTAGCCTCAGTCCTAGAAACTGTCTCAGCAGTAATAGTCACCTCATTCTCTAAGACTTTGGCAGTGATCCTTTGGGTGTTCCCTCTCGTATCATATTCAGCAGATCTCCAAAAGTCTCTGATGTGGAGATCATATATGGTGGTGGAATGAGAGATAGCATAAGCTATGGGGGATCTTTGCAGCCACCGAATACAGTCTCTAAACCCTGCAGCTTTGGGATGTGTATCATCTAGAATGGTGGTGATGTTGTTTCGCTCATCGAACTTTAGATTAGCCAATTATACCTGAAATACAAATGAAATACATTAGAATAAAGTATTAAGTACTAAAATAATAAAAAAATAAGAAAAGAATAAAGAATAAACAACAATTAAAATAAATTCGCTAGCCGAAATTATAGTTTCCCAGAAAGATATATAGATTCGGCAAGCGAAAGTATAGTTTCGCCAGCAAATGCACATTAGTTTCACCAAGACAGTGAGGTAGATTCGACAAGCCGAAACAATAGTTTCAGCACAGCGAAAATGAAAATTAGTCAGCGAAACTGTTAAGTTCCCTCGGACAGCATAACCTCACAGTTTCGCTGAGAACTCAAGAACTTTAGTTCAGTTTCGCTGGACTATCGGTAATTTCACTGGAAGAACAGCGAAGGCACCGAAGTCTCGATCAAATAAACTCACAATGTGAATGATTTAACGAGATAAAGAGATGGTCCTGGGTTCGAAACTCACTTGCGAACAATAAACAACGGTTACTCGATAACAAAATCACGAAAATGTCAAAGTCGCCTTTGGAGTTCACGGAACAACCCTAGAAAGACTAAGCGTTCGATTGTGTGAAAACGAAAAGTTAATTTCGCAAACTGACTTTAATAGCATATAGTTTCGCAGGTAGCGAAACTATATTTTCGCCAGACGAATTTACAATTTCGCCAAGCGAAGCTGCAATTTCGCCAAGCGATACACAGATCAAAAATGACCTCGCATAGAATGAGATAGCAGAGCGAAATTGCAATTTCGTCTAGCAAAACAAACAGCGAAAGTATAGTTTCACATTTATTATTATTATTATTATTATTATTATTATTATTATTATTATTATTATTATTATTATTATTATTATTATTATTATTATTATTATTATTATTATTATTATTATTTTTATTATCAAAAGCTAAGATCTAAATCAATCAGGGATCACATCCTCAAGATATGCATTAGCACAAAGATGACTTTAATCATCGACCGGCAATGAGATCATACTAATAGCTGAATCTGATCACAGTCTTCAAAGGAACTGTTGAAATTCAGAAACAAATCAATAATGATTGCTGATATATTTGTCCACTTAAACCCATGCCTTATCTTTTTCAACAAACAACATATGATTTGTTAAGGTTCGATTAAGTACTTTAGAATGCTAGGACCCCACAATCATATGGCAAAAACCCTCACCCAACCTCAGGTTTTCTTGAATTTTGTAATGATCTTTATAAAGCAGGGCATGTGCATTAGTGTGCCAGTGATTATTAACAGAATATTGCATTCTTTAATGAATTGATAATTTAGATGATTTGACACAACTTAGATAGAGATGGTGAGAGCTCCAGGTCTATACTCACGTATAACAAAGGAGATGACCATTTAATCAAGTGCCGATGAGAGCTCCAAGTTAGTACTACCGTACAGCAGAGGAGATCATCAGTCCAGGTTTGTACTACCGTACAGCAGAGGAGATGGGCACAAGTACAAGATATATAAATACACCAGACATGATTCAAAGATATGGCTTATAAGATTTGTATCATGGTGGGTGAAAGATCAATTCTCAACCCAATTTTTGTCAGGACTCAGTTTTCGTGAAGGCCAAAATGATCGCGTAAATCCAGACATCCTTAAGCATAGATGTTGGATCTAGAGAGGCTCTTGCAACCAAAACCATATCACTTAGAAGATTTTGAGTACCGCATACAAAGGACTTCCGAAGCCAAGTGTGGGACTTCCGAAGGAAGAAGGAGCTCTTCCAAAGTTTAAGTGTAAAACACACTTCCGAAGGAGAACTCCAACTTCCGAAGATAAAGAAGCTACTTCCGAAGAATCAAGACTTGAAGACAAAGTTCTGAAGTCAACTTCCGAAGTATAAAGAAGTCATTAAAACCTCGGAAGCATAGAAGCATCTTCCGAATTATAAGTGGCTTCGGAAGAACTTGTTCTTCCGAAGCCAGTTAACCTTCGGAAGACACTTCTATTATCCAGTAGACATAAGTATGGTCTGTCTGACAGTCCGCTGCAAATCTCTGATATACTGCATGGCGTTTTCTCAAAAGCCATGTAGTTGACCATACTTTAATCTACTGTTTACCTTTTATGTTAAGTACAGTTGCCATCTTTAGTTGGTGACAAAAGGTAAGTCATGGACATGTCATGACTACCATATCTTAGATAATACTTTATCTAAGATACCTTAACTATAGCATTGTAGTATATGCTTTAGTCGTAGGTTTCCAGCTGGTATCAAGTATAACCGGCTGTAGGATCTAGTATATATAGTTTCTCATTGTAACTCATGTTCTATGCTTGTAAGTGTCTTGTAATCTTGAGTTGAGAAGTAATATATACAAGTACCTTGAAAATACTCCTGCTTGTTGCTTTGATTACTTATTATATTATTATCAACTCTTGTTAAAGGCATTGCTTCATCTTGTTTGAGTGATATTATAAGTGAGTTTGAGAGAATTACAAGCGTTAAGTGACAAAACACGATCCTACAATTGGTATCAGAGCATTTTAGGCTCTTGATTGTGAGATCTTACCATCCTAATCAACCAGTTTTTCACTCCTCCTTATACCTCACTCAAAATGGCCCTCATCAAATCTGAAGTTGAAATGGGAACGATGACCAAAGCTCCCATCATCGATCCTGAAAACTTCAGGTCTTGGAGCAGAAGAATGGAAGGCTTCATCAGATACCAGGATAGCAAGATGTGGCAGTCCATCGTTAATGGCCCGTACAAGCCAAAAGTTGCTGGTGGAAACGGTGCCATGATCGAGAAGGCTGTTGAAGACTACTCCGATGAAGACAGGAAGAAGCTTGACATTGACAGCAATGCTATGACTGTTCTCATGACTGCAATCCTAAACTCCATCATGGTGGGGTTTGATCATTGTAAGTCAGCCAAAGAACTCTTTGATGCACTTGCTCAAATGTACTCGAGCTCTAATGATTCAAAGAAGGACTCACTGATGCAGCAGTTTGAGAACTTCACCTATGTTGCTGGAGAAACTTTTAGCCAGCAATATTTCAGGTATATGGATCTTATCTCCTCCCTCCAATCTGTGGGAATCACTCAAGAACTTAGAGACCTTACCAGAAAGTTCATGAGTGCTCTACCCAATGAGTGGACTTTCTACTGTGTCTCCATTAAGAGAACAGAGAATTTAAACACTCTCACCATGACCGAACTTTATGGGATCCTTGATGGATACCGTTTGGAAATGGAAAGTAAGAAGGGTCACCAAGCAAGCAGACCCTTGAGCCTTCCTGCTAGCAACGCTTTAATGGTTGCTGAAGGCTCAGGTATCTCCCAGTCTCAGCAGTACCTGTCATACACCTAGCAGCCATCTTGTTCATCTGGGCCTTATATTACATTCCCCGAGACTCCAAGGTCTCATCAAGCTCAGCAAAGCTCCTTTCAGGAGGGCTGTGCGTTTGTCTCAGGGAGTGGACACTCCAATGATCATCAGTTTTGCTTTGATGATCTTGAGTGCTTCAGTCCAGATGACATAGAGTATGTGGACATTGTCCAGCAAATGGCTCTCCTTACCTACAGAGTGAAGAAGTTCTTTAAGAGAACTGGAAGGCAATTCCCTCAAAACCCAATCACTAGCAAGTTTGGGTTTGACAAAAGCAAGGCTAAGTGTTACAACTATAACCAGCTTGGCCATTTTGCAAGGGAATGCAAGGCTCCCAAGTCCAACCCGGGAACCTCACAGGCCTCCACACATCCTTCTACACCAAAGCCCAATGGGAAGTCAACTGAAACTGCAGCTATGGCTCAAGAAGTTGACTGGAGCTTTATGGTTCAAGATGTGACTCCTGTTCAAGCACTCATGGCAGGAACAGATGAAAACAAGGTATATGAACATCTCTGTACCCCTGCTTGTATTGCTAAGGTTAAGTTGTACCAGGACTACAATATGGAGATTAAATCCGATATTGAGTCTTTAAATGTGCTAAAATCTGACTTTAAAAGAGCTGAATCTGACTACCAAAAGAAAATTGAGGAGTTAGAGAAACTGTATCTCTTTTAAAACATGAACACACCAACTACAAGACTCAAATCAAGGATTTATTATCCAAATTGACTGAGGCTCAAGCCCAGCTTGTCACAGCTGAGGCTCAAGCCAGGAAGTATGCTATTGCTGAGCAAAACTTCCAAGCCATACTTGCATCATCCTCTCACTCCAAACTTTGCTATCAAAACAAAAGTGGGTTGGGAACCAATGAAATTGCTCCACCACACTCTTATGAGTCTGTTAGACAACCAAGATGTGGTACTGAAGAGCAAGAGGTTCCATCTGTTGACCCACCTTGTAAAGAGTCAAAGAGTGATGCAACTGTGGAAACCATGACCATCACAGGGAAGGAACAGGTAATTGATCCCTCCCAGACCAATGATGATCAAACCCTGACCACCAAAGCCAGAAGAAGCAGGGCTAAAGCAGCCAGAAAAACTGCCAAGAAGGTGGCTGAATCCAAGATGAAGATAAACCCAAAGCAAAAGGATGTATTCATATCAGCAGGATTCCAGGTGGTTGGACCTTCTGATTCAGGAAAGGAGTATAGTACCAGTACTCCTATCCTACCAAAGGATCAGAAGTTAAAGGGAAAGGTTGCTGATGAGGAGAAAAAGAACAAGAAACAGCAACCCTCCAATTCCCAGAAAATTAACATTGCATGCATAATGTGTGGTCTGCAAAACCACATGGCTAAAGATTGTTACTACAATCCTGCTAGCACACATTATGCAAATAATGTTAAAAGAGAAGAGTCAGGGAAGGTTTCACATTTGGACCATATCAAATGGTTCAAGTGATGAAAAAGGGAAGGCTTGTTTCCGAAGCAAGGCTTGTCTCGGAAGAAAACTCTTCTTCCGAGAGGAAAAAGGCTTCGGAAGTGAAAGCTGCAAAGACTCACAAAAGAGTCCCCTTGAAACCATCCCAGAAGAAGACTGCTTCGGAAGAAAAGGTGGTGAAGGTCTCTTCCGAAAAGAAAGAAGCTTCGGAAGAATGCCAAGCTACAAAAGCTTCATCAAGCTCATCTTCTATGATCAACCAAGGGATGGAATGAAGATCAAGGAAGATGCTGTAGCCCAAACCTCTTCTTCAAAGACATCCATTGAACCCCCATGCATAAATTTTGGTTCAATCATGTCACTCTCATTGGAAGAACCCAAGACCAATAAGGCTTGGGTTTCCAATCAAAACTAATATCTCACCTTATGTGTAGGGACATCCATATGACAAGAATAACAACATTTGGATTGTAGATAGTGGATGCTCCAGGCACATGACAGGGAACAGATCTCTCCTTCAACAATTTCAACATTATGATGGAGGTCCTGTCCAGTTTGGAGGTGAGGCCGGAGGATATATTTCTGGCAGAGGGAGTATATCCAACGGAAAGTTAAAAGTTGACAAAGTTAATTTTGTCAAACAGCTTGAACACAACCTGTTAAGTGTTTCTCAGTTTTGTGATCAAAAGCATCAAATGCTTTTCACAGAACATGAGTGCATCATCCTCAAACCTGGGATGACAATTCCTCAGGAATTGGTGCTTCTTAGATCTCCCAGGAGAGGGGATATGTACAAGCTTGATATGAACAATGCTTCCCCAATGGGAGAAGTATCATGCTTTCTTTCCAAAGCTGATAATGATGAGTCAACACTATGGCATAAACGAATGTGTCATGTCAATTTTAAGACAATGAATAAATTGGCTAAAAATAACTTGGTACATGGTTTGCCTAAAAAGGAATTTTTCTGCAAAGATAACTGTGTTGCTTGCCTGAAAGGGAAACAACACAGGTCTTCTCATAAATCCAAAGTTGTTAACTCCATCACTACTCCATTACACTTATTGCACATGGATCTATTTGGTCCCACAAGTATAATGAGCATTGGAAGGAAATCATATTGCCTTGTGATAGTTGATGATTTTACTAGATTTACATGGGTATTCTTTTTAAGAACTAAAGATGAAACTGCTGAAACTTTAAAATTTTTATTCTTAAAATAGAAAATCAAGTTGATCACAAGGTTAAAATAATTAGAAGTGATCAAGGGACTGAGTTTAAGAACTTTGTTCTTGACTCATTCTGTAACTCAAAAGGGATTGCCAGACAATACAGTGCTCCTAGAACTCCTCAACAAAATGGTGTTGCTGAGAGGAGAAATAGGACACTTATTGAGGCTGCTCGGACTATGTTAGCTGATTCAAAGCTGCCTCTAACATTCTGGGCAGAGGCAGTCAGCACTGCATGCTATGTGCAGAACAGAGTTCTTGTAGTTAAGCCACATGGAAAGACCCCTTATGAGCTATGGAACAAGAGGCCACCGTTCATTGGCTTTCTAAGGTCCTTTGGCAGCAGGTGTACCATACTTAACACAAAAGACAATTTGGCAAAATTTGCTGAAAAGTCAGACGATGCTATCTTTGTTGGATATTCCTCCCATTCTAAAGCTTACAGGGTTTATAATATTAAAAACCAACAATTTGAGGAATCCTCCAACATTGTAGTTAATGAGCACACTCCTTGTGTTAGGGGGAATGGCCCTGATCATATTTTTGATTTAGAATTGTTTCCAAACTATTCTAAACCATCTTGTGAGAATGTTTCAGCTGGAACAGGTGCTCAAGGCAATTCTGATGAAGATCAATTATTTGAGCTTCCCAGACCTGCTCCAAGTTCTCCAAGAACAACAAATCAAGTTCCCACTATTGAAAGATCTGACAGTATAACCATTTCAAGAAATAGTGGAACTTCAACAAGGGATTCACCTGATGATCTTCATGTCTCCTCAGGTGATCCTACACAACACCAAGCTGATGAAAGCAGCATTTTGAAGGAACAGGCAACTGTTAATGATGCTTCACAGCAAAGAAATGATGATGTTTCTCTTTCATTCAATCAGTCCTCATTGAATGAGATTGAAACAACAGCTGGACCAAGTATTCAAGCTCCAGAGCAAAATATGTCCAACTTGGACCATCTTTGCAACTGGAGGTGATTCCAAGACTCAGAATTCACAATACTCATCCAGCTGAAAACATTATAGGGGAAGTCTCTGAGGGTGTGAGAACAAGGGGACAAACTCACAATGGGAATGTCTGCTTGTACTCATGCTTCTTATCCCAAATGGAACCCAAGAAGGTGGAAGATGCCTTAAAGGATAGTAGCTGGGTTGAATCAATGCAAGAGGAGCTGCTTCAATTCAAAAGACAAAAGGTTTGGAACCTATGTCCGCTACCATCTGGTCAAGTACCTATAGGCACCAAGTGGGTTTTCAGAAACAAAAGAGATGACAGAGGCTTGATTATCAAGAACAAGGCAAGACTGGTGGTTCAAGGATACACTCAAGAGGAAGGAATTGATTATACTATGTCTTTGCACCTGTTGCAAGACTTGAGGCAGTTAGGATCTTCCTTGCTTATGCTGCATCCAAGAATTTCACTGTCTACCAGCTTGATGTCAAGTGTGCCTTTCTATATGGGGATATAGATAGGGAAGTCTATGTATGCCAGCCTCCAGGATTTGAAGACCCACAGCATCCAAACTATGTGTGCAAGTTGGATAAAGCTCTATATGGGCTGCACCAAGCACCTAGGCTGTGGTATGAGACATTGTCTCAATTTCTTCTGAAGAATGGTTATACTAAAGGAACCATTGACAAGACACTCTTCATCAGAAAGTCTAGGAAAGACATTTTGCTAGTTCAAGTCTATGTCGATGACATCATATTTGGTTCTTCAAATGACCAAATGTGCAAAGACTTTGAGAGCATTATGAAGAAGAAGTTCGAAATGAGTTCTATGGGAAAAATGGACTTTTTCCTTGGAATTCAGGTAAAGCAACTGAAGGAAGGGTTTTTCATCAATCAATCTAAGTATGTCAATGATATCTTAGAGAGATTTGATATGAAGATTGTAAAGCAGCAAAGACACCCATACCCAGAAACCATGATTTATGCCCTGATTCTGAGGGAGAGGATACTGATCAACATCAGTATAGAGCAATCATTGGTTCTCTGATGTATCTCACAGCAAGTAGACCTGATATCATGTTTGCAACCTGCATTTGTGCAAGATATCAGGCTGCTCCAAAGGTGTCTCACCTAATTGCTGTCAAGAGAATCCTCAGATACCTCAAAGGAGCACCTAAGTTAGGTCTTTGGTATCCAAGAAATAGTGATTTTAATCTCTATGGTTACTCTGATAGTGATTATGGTGGCTGCAACATCAACAAGAAATCAACATCCGGTGGATGTCAATTTCTTGGTGGAAGGATCATCTCATGGCAATGCAAAAAGCAATCCTGTGTTTCTATATCAACTGCTGAAGCTGAATACATTGCTGTTGCAAGTTGCTGTGCTCAGCTGCTGTGGATTCAAAACTAGATGATTGACTATGGATTCAACTTCATGAGCACTCCTATCCACATTGACAACAACAGTGCTATATCCATCACTGAAAATCCAGTAAAGCACTCAAAGACAAAGCATATTGACATCAGGTATCATTTCATTAGAGATATTCATGAGAAAAATCTTATAAAACTAATCAAAGTTGATTCAAATGAACAATATGCTGATCTGTTCACCAAAGCATTTGATGAACAAAGATTTAAATATCTCATTACAGCTATTGGGATGATAAACATTGACTAGTTAATCTCATTTGAAAACCTTTTCAATGTGTAAAGTCGTATGTCAATACAATCTAAGCCCTGTTACAAAAGATCCTTTCTTATTTAACTAAGTATAAGTTCTTCCGAAGAGAAACTTGCCTTCGGAAGATATCCAGTATAACTTCCGAAGCAAATTTCTCATAGGATAATATTCTTCTCGGAAGTGTGCTAAGTTTCGGAAGAAGCGATTGAGGTTATCTCAGATCTACTTCCGAAGCACTTAATACTTTCCACTTGAAAGCAACATGTATCTTCGGAAGCAATTTATTTACCTTCGGAAGTACATTTGCCTTCGGAAGAACTTTACCTTCGGAAATGCCTTATACTCGGAAGAAAGATTTTACTGTGTAACGGAAATCTTTTGGGCCCCACTTTGTAAAAAGTAAAGATTTTGTTAATGATGTCGGATTATTTAAATGGCTTAACCTTACCGCCCCTGTCACATCATCCTCTGAACCCTCACATCATCTTATCCAAACCACCCTTTAAACCGCCATTTCACCCATTTAAATACTTCCGGTTAATCACTTACACTCTTTTTACCAAATTCACTGCCCTAAAAGCTTTCTTCTTCTCCAATTTACCTCTCTCTCAAGAACTTTTCCTCTGCTATCTTTCTCAAATGGCTCTAAACCCTCAGCACAACCAGGTCGCACTCCTTGACTCTTCAAGGGATGCTGACTTCTCTGATATTATCTCTTTCTTAGCCCAATCTTCATACTACACAGCACTGACCGTAAACCCTACCATTTACTCCAACCAAATGTCCGAATTTTGGGCAAATGGTCGGATTGAAACCCTAAATGGGGTTCGTGCTATCAGGTCAAGTGTTTGTGGCCAAGAGTTGGTCATTACTGAACAAATCATCAGGGAGCATCTTGAGCTCCATGATGAAGGCGCACCGACGGAATTCCCCAAGTCTGAGTTAGATAACTCTTATCTCCAAATGGGATATGGTGGAGATGTAAGCAGGTCTACAGTCTACAAATTCAACTTCTCTGACAGGATCAACGAACACAAGTTTGAAGTATTAGAGTGTAATGCAGCGGAATGAAGAGAAGAATTAGTCAAATTATAGCAAGAGTATGTTATTTGTAACCAAATGCGAGAGAATATTTTTCTGTGATTTGGAATGTTTCAATAATGCCCAATATTATTGCTAAATCATTCACGGTTACAATAAGGTTGGCACTCCTTATATAGAGTGCAATCACTGCTGCAATCACGGGATGGTGATTACTAGCAGATCTAATACAAAAATAACTAATCCTTAATAAACTACTGAAATGTTCACAACTACTGAGAACATGTCAGAGTGCTAAGTATAAAACATGAAACAACTGAAAAGAAACTACTGATACTACAACGACTGAAGAACAAACTCTTCAGTCGTTTTACAAAACTACTGAAAGAGAAAATATAAAACTACTGAAAGCAAACCGTCACAACTACTGAAGAAGTCCTCTTCAGCTGTTGTGACAACGTCTGATACTTTGTCTTCAGCACTTGTCTTCAGACTTTGTCTTCAGCACTTGTGCCTTCAGACTTTGTCTTCAGCACTTGTCTTCAGACTTTGTCTTCAGCACTTGTGTCTTCAGACTTTGTAATCAGTTGTTGTCTTCAGCTGTTGTGGACTTCAGTAGTTGTTGTGACGTCTGTGGGACTTAAAGGTTTTTCTGATCCGGCTCATTGGTTCTTTTGGTCCAACAAACTCCCCCTGAACCAATGCAGCCAAAACCTTTAACTTTATTGAGGTCCCACTTATTGTTGGCAAAATGGATGGTCTTTTTCCTTCTTGATCAGTTGAGAAGATGACCCATATAAGCACCGGCCTGGAAGTAAGTCTCTGATGATTTGGTTGGCAAAGTATGGATGGGAGCTCTGTATTGGGGAATTGGACACTGAGCTGTTCCCCCATCCATGAAACTCACTTCCCATGTATAAGCCTGTAGGATTCTCTGGTGTATGCTCTGAGAAACATGATTTGTTCTTCCATAGTAAGATTCTCTGGTTCCACCATCGAACAATCCTTCACGCCCATACAGCTCTGAGATGTATTTGGCTGTTTTGCCATTTTTGAGCTCAACTGTTGTGATCTGTCTGTAGGCAACTCATCTGGGTGATTACCTTCAGTAACAGATGAGCTCATTTTGTTTGAAGTTCTCAAGCTTCTTGTAGACTAACCCCCTTCTTGATCACTCTATTTCCAACATCTTTTGGGGAGGCTGTTTAGTCTCATAAGCCTTCTTGAAGTCTTCTACAATCTCCCAGGGTGATACTACAAGACCACTGTGATCTCTTCATCTACGATCCTTTTTATCTGGCCCTTGTATCGTGCAGGAATGTCCTTCTTCACAATTCTGTGAGCCACCCTAGATCAGGCCACATCCTCACCTTTTCTTTTGATATTGAAATGTGTTGGCAAGGGTGTACAGTCTCAGAGCTTCTTTCTTCATACTTATTATTGATGAAGAAGCAGCATAAGTTTTATCTATACTCTTAGCATCTCTTCATCATGAAGCCTTTGCAGTTTGCTCTTCTTCGAATCTTTACTCTCACAGTTTCCATCTGTGAGGTGGGAGTGATGGGCATAGATTTGGCTTTAGGCAAAGTTAGGACTGCAGAAAGAGGCAGCCTATCTTCTTCCTCATCATCCTCTTCTTCTTCTTCTTCTAGCCTCAACATCCTTCTCTTCTTCTTCTTGGATGCATCATCGGCTGTTGGTTTTGAGGGTAAAGGAGTTGGTTTAATGGGTTGTGGTAGTGGTGATTTTGAAGTGGTAGGTTTTGCAGGTTGTTCTAGCATTCTTGTAATGAGTGAGGCTTTGGAGTATTTTGCTAGTTCGTTTCTGTTTCCAGCACCTGCTTCATTTAATGCTTCAATCACTAATCCCTTTGTGTATGCTTCAGACGTACAGATCTTGGTGGTTATTGCCAAGATACTGTCCCTGGTCCATGACTTAATCTCTATCAATGATCTTCCAAGATACTTTGCAATGAATCTGATCATGATCTCCAGTCTTTCTCTTTCTAGCACATCATAACTTGCCCATCTTGAGTTAATTTCTTCAACTTCAAGTCTTCTAATCTCTGAGTCAAGCTGTGCAGTATCGAACCCTTGTCTGTATAGTTGGTCAATAATGGAGTCCATAGATTTACTATGTGTAGCATCCGCCATTTTGACCATCTCATCAAGCTGGAGTTCTTTTTCTTTTCTTTCATCTTCCTCTTCTTATATGTGATGTGAAAGTCTTTGTGACTTTCACTCACTTGATCAGTGTCAGCTCCCTTCACATACTCTTCCTCCTTCTCAGTCTCTTTCACAACAACCTCTTCTTCCTCCTGTTCTCTCTCTATCAATATGCTCTTCCCTTTGTCTTTCACTGACTGACTCTCCCCCTTTTTGGTTGCATTGGTTGCAAGGGTTTGAGTAGTAGAAAGCCTTGTGCTCACAATCTCCTCCACCAGTGGCTGTATGATTGAGGGAAGTTTGTCATCCAAGGTTTTGATCACAATGTCGGTGATCATTGGGGTGATGAGAGGTAGGGATTTGTGGAATATAGCAGCTGTTTGCTCAGAGGGGTTCTGTCCCTGAGAAACAGTGCCAGAAGTAGAGGCTGGTGGATTGAATGTTTTTAGTGGCTGAGTGTTTAGGAGACCTTCAGGTGAAGGTGCCATCTGTGGGTGTATGGTGGTATCAGATGGACTTGCTTCTTGAGAGAATTGGTCAAGTAGTCTTTGTAGTCTACTGACTTCTTCCTCAAGAATTGTGTTCTGGGCTAGAACATCATAAAAGAAGCCCAGGTCATCATCAGCAGATGCTGAATCACCTGACCTCCTGCTAGTAGCAAGATGTACATGCTCTGGGTGTAGACCAGATGTAGCATGTGCCCCTTTTTCTTGGAACTGGGGACTTCCAGCCTCAGGACGATGTCCTTCATCAGCTGTTGCCTCTGATGAGGTCTTAGCCATGTTACCAGCCTCAGTCTGATCATGTGCTGATGCAGAAGAGGTGGCAGCCTCACCAGATATTCTTGTCTCCGTATCTACACTAGGAGACTGAACATTTAAACCCCTGTGCTGTGGGTTGTCAGAAGCATGTTGATCCTCTACCTCAATATCTGTGGTTTTCCCTTTAGGTGGTTGTCGGGGAGGAGGAGAGGCATGCAGCTGAGTCAGCACATTTGCAATTATAAGTGTTGGACTTTGGGGGGCATTTTCATTGGAGATAGGGTATTATGCACCTGGGGAGAATGGTGAGTTTCAATGGCAATCTCCTCAAATGAGGAAGATTCCAGATTTGTGGGTACCCCTTCTTTGGTTGCTTCAGGTTCCTTTTGAGAGGAATCCTGAGCGGCTGTGGCTGGGTGAGTCTCTGATACTACTGGGGGGTTTACACCAGTAAGTATATCCTGTCTTGGTGGTACAGGAGCATCTTCAGGGGACTCATCTTCCTGAATAGCTGTTTTGGTTCGTTTTGTTTTTGGTTTGGTGGGGACTTTGGATTTTGTGGTGGTGGCTGTGGGTTCCAGCTGCGTGGGTTTGCGCAGCTTGGCAGCCATTTTGAGTGATTGGTCAGAGTTGTGCCGGGAGTATACTTCAGGCAATACAGCCATAGCAGGGACTCCCAGGCCAACAAGTCCCTCAGCTTGAAGCTGGTTTTCAATTATGGCCATTATAAACCGAGGATATAATATCCAACGGTTAGAAAGTTGTTTTTGGGCCATATCCTTGAGCTCTAAGAATAATATTTCAGAAAAATTTAAAGGTTGTTGCTCAAGGATAGAGTACAATACCTGTTGCCACCTTGTGGACATTTGATCCCATGATGAAGTCTTTGGAGCCAGGCAGACATTTACCATATGAAAGATAAGCCGTTCAGCATCCTGGAAATGTTTCTTCAATATGGTAGAGGCACTCAGGTTGCCTTCGTATCCATGGTGGGCAAATGATAGATCAGTGGTGCCCTTTGGATAGCTGGTCGGGAAAGTGGCATCATCCAGATTGAGGGTTTGGCGAAGAATCTCTGGATTGATGACCACCTTTTGGCTATGGACAAACGAATGAAGTGACTCTGTGTCATTCTCCTCAGAGACAAGAGTGACGTTTGTCCAGAATTGGCTAAGGGATTCGGCATATATGGTGGGGTTTATCAGAAAGGCTGTTTGGTAAGGTGACTGGACCATTAAATCAATGGCGTTGTGAAACTTGGTCCAGAATGGTGATTTAGTAAGGTGAGCGACACAGTTGTGTCGAGGTTTTAGTTGCATGGTCGCCATGGATGAAGAGAGGGTACAGAGTTTTTGAACGTTAGGTTTGAGAGTAAAGGTGAGAAAAACTCTGGTGAGATAAGGGATTTATAGGGTAGGGTTATGAACCGACTGAAGGTTTTGGTGAGTCATCATTTGGTGAAACTGGTGATGACGTGGCATTAACTTTTAGAGGTTGAAATGACTGACCGTATTGGTGTGATCATCAGTTGTTATAAAACAACTGAAGACTTGGTTTTAACCGTCAGACATTGAAACAGCTGAAGTCTTTGATTTAGTCTTCAGTAGTTATAAAACTACTGAGGACAATTCCGACTTCAGGTGGTGAAACAACTGAGGACATGGTGTTTGTCATCAGTTGGTGTAAACAGTGAAGACTTAGTGGTAGTCTTCAGTAGTTGTAAACTACTGAAGACATAGCTGTGGCTTCAGTTGTTTAGAAACAGCAGTTGTAAAAACAACTGAAGAGAAATTACTCATCAGCTGTTGTCGTCAATTCTTAGCTTTTCAGCTGTTTCAGTCTGACCTCCACATTTAAATCCGAGTTTGTTTCATTGGTCATCAGTACTTATCTGCATTTCTGACATCAGCAGTTGTAGTTACATCAGCTGTTGTGATTTCATCAGCTGTTATAACTACATCAGCTGTTTTAACAAATGAAGTACTTATATATGACATGGTTACCAATGATCATCAGTATTTATTACTGAGATTATCGGTAGTTGTCACTTATTCTAGCTGCAGCATACCAAGCCTTAACACCAGGTTGTGGAAAGTTGAACTATCCAAAGGCTTAGTAAAAATGTCTGCAAGCTCATCAGCACTAGGAACAAATTTTGGATCAATCAGACCTTTTTCAAAACAATCTCTAATAAAGTGATGTCTGATTTCAATATGTTTAGTCCTAGAGTGCTGGACAGGATTCTTGACAATACAAAGAGCTGAAGAACTGTCCATTAACAATGGAGTCTTAGTCTCAGTTATGCCATAATCCAATAATTGGTTTTGAAGCCATAATACCTGAGATGTACAACTTGCAGCAGCAATGTACTCGGCTTCAGCAGTTGATGTAGCAACTGAGGTTTGTTTCTTACTCTGCCAAGAAATCAAACAGTTGCCTAGGAATTGGCATCCACCAGAAGTTGATTTCCTGGTCAACTTACACCCTGCATAGTCACTGTCAGAAAAAGCAACTAATTTACCAGAATGTCTAGTAGAATACCATAAACCTAGAGATGGAGTGCCTTGCAAATATCTAAAGATCCTCTTGACTGCAATCAAATGAGACTCCTTAGGTGCAGCCTGAAATCTAGCACAAACACATGTAGCAAACATAATATCTGGTCTAGAAGCTGTTAGGTACATCAAGGACCCAATCATACATCTGTAAAGTGTTTCATCAACCACTTTACCTTTCTGATCTGTATCCAGTTGTGTGGTGTTGCACATGGGAGTAGAACAGGGTTTACAATTTTGTAAATCAAATTTTTCCAAAAGATTTTTTGTATATTTGGACTGATGAATGAAAATTCCATCAGCCTTTTGTTTGATTTGCAAACCCAGAAAGAATTGTAATTCCCCCATTGCACTCATTTCAAACTTTTGTTGCATCAGCTTTGTAAAGTCATCACACAACTGTGGATCAGAGGATGCAAAAATAATATCATCTACATAAATTTGAACAAGTAGATTATGCTGCCCTGCTTTCTTAATGAACAAAGTTTTATCTATGGTGCCTCTAGTAAAATTATTTTCAAGAAGAAAGTTTGATAATGTCTCATACCAGGCCCTAGGAGCTTGTTTCAACCCATAAAGAGCCTTATCAAGCTTATACACCCAATTAGGATGTTTGTTGTCCTCAAAACCTGGTGGTTGACATACATAAACCTCTTCTTTAATTTTCCCATACAGAAAAGCACTTTTGACATCCATTTGAAAAACTTTAAGATTTTGATAAGCAGCATAAGCTAAAAACAATCGAATTGCTTCCAGTCTGGCTACAGGAGCAAAGGTTTCATCATAATCAATACCTTCTTCTTGTGCAAACCCCTGAACCACCAGTCTGGCCTTGTTCTTAACAATAAGCCCATTTTCATCAGTCTTATTCCTAAACACCCATTTAGTGCCTATTGCACACTTACCTGGAGGTAGAGGAACAAGTTCCCACACTTGTTGTTTCTTGAACTGAAGAAGCTCAAGCTGCATGGCATCAACCCATCCATTGTCCTTTAAAGCAATGTGATAATTCTTTGGCTCTTGCTGACTAATGAAGAGAGCATAGAAGCAGAAATTTGACAATTGACTTCTTGTTGATACCCAGCAGTGATATCACCAATGATTTGAGACATAGGGTGATTCTTCAGATCTTGATACACAATGAGATCAGTGCAAGTGTTTGTAGCAGGCTCAGCAGCAACAGATGGTGATGGTGAAGAATTTCCTTGAAACCAATCAGTTGATGGTAGTTCAAAGGAAGTTGAAGTTGTAGAAATCTCATCAGCATTTGTTGTGGATTGTGCTGCTGGAGCTGCAGGAACATCAGGTCTAGCTGAATCAGGCAGTTGATCAGTAAATCTGAAGAGGTGAGTACTACTATCATCATCATCAGCACCAGCAGTACCACCAGGTGGAGAACTGTTGACATGAGCAACAGCAGGAGTTTGATGAGGAGCATATTGTAGTATGTCCAAATCAAATATCTCCACAGGATTTTGTGGAATCTTGTCCTTTGGAGATTCATTAAACTTAACATGTAGAGTCTCTTCAACCATCTTTGTTCTACAGTTGAAGACTCTGTATGCTTTGCAAGTTGATGAATAACCAACAAAATATCCTGCATCCACCTTAGAATCAAATTTCTGGAGTTGATCCCTTGTGTTGAGAATGAAACAAGGACATCCAAAAGCTCTAAAGAATGAAATTAGAGGGGCCAAATGATGAAGAACTTCATATGGAGTTTTCATCAACCTCTTATTCACTAGAGCTCTATTTTGTACATAACAAGCAGTATTGATAGCTTCAGCCCAAAAAGTCATTGGCAATCCAGAGTCAGCCAACATGGACCTTGCAGCTTCAATAAGGGTCCTGTTCTTTCTCTCCACTACTCCATTTTGTTCAGGAGTTCTTGGAATGCTAAAATGCCTCTTGATTCCCTTTGAGAGGTAGAACTCATCAAGTGTATTGTTTCTAAATTCAGTTCCATTATCACTTCTAATACACTTGACTGAGAGGGAATACTGCTTCTCAACATACAACACAAAGTTGATAATCTTCTGAGGTGCTTCATCCTTTGAATGCAAAAAGAAAGTCCATACAAATCTGGAGTAATCATCCACAATTACTAGACAGTATTTCTTCTTAGCCATACTCATCACTCTCACAGGACCAAAGAGATCCATGTGAAGAAGCTGTAAGCAGGCTGTGGACTTAGGTTCTTCTATGGAAGGAAATGAAACTTTGTGCTGTTTTCCTTTTAGACAAGCAGTGCAGTCATCTTCACATTTAAACTCCTTCATAGGCAATCCCCTTACTAAACCATGGTTAATCAGCTGATTTATGTTTTTGAGATTAACATGACCCAGCCTTCTATGCCATAGTGTAGATTCTTGAGGGGAAGCCTTGGAAAATAGGCAAGGATGGCCTTTGAGATCTATTTTTTAGAAAGATCTAAGGCATACACTCTTCCTGTCCTGTTGGCCTTAAGGAGAGTGTGTTTATCCAACACCTTGTCAATCAAACTCAGAACTTTGGATGACAGAATCCGGCAGTTCTGACTTGTGAAAAGAGCAACATGGCCTTTGTCACACATTTGACTGACACTCAAGAGGTTGTACTTGAGATTTTCCACATGGTTAACATCATCAAACTTTATTTCCCCATTGGAAACAAAGCCTTTGCCGATGATGTAACCCTTTGCATCATTGCCAAAAGATACAAATCCCTTCCTTCCTTGAGAGTAGTCATTAAGAAGTGATCTGTTTCCTGTCATATGCATGGATCCTCCACTGTCTACATACCAGATGCCTCTGTGGCATGTTGAAGAACCCTGCAGAACAAAGCAAATTAGTTAGATTTTGAGACCCAAACCTTTTTGGTTTTGGGCCTATTCACATCAACAGATGGTGGACTAACAAGTTTGCTAGAAATAACAGCTTGAGAGGAAGAAGATGGTGGAAAAGAGGAATCCTTTGGCTTGGACCTCCTTTTCTGTGGATTCAACATAGGAACATCTAATTGGTTGACTCTTCCCAATAGATGTTGAACCATCATAACCAGCTGTGTCTGATTTTGTGATAAAGCTTTCAGCTCTTCAGACACATTAGCACTGGAGTTTGATAAGTTCTTATGTTGCACCTTCTTCTTTTGAGCAACCTCAGCTGTTACCTGTTTAACCCCTTCCTTTTTGGATTTCTTTTTGGACTTAAGGATTACAGGATTTGATGTTGCTGGTACAAATGTGGCTTTAAACTCATTTTTCATTTTAACCATTTTCTCTTTAATTTCATCTTTATGTTTGAGTTTGGATCCTCTTTTGTACCAACAATCATCAGTGAGATGATTAAACAAACCACATACTTCACATGGTTTCTTTTTCATCTTATGTTGATCATCAACTAAAGAGGATGAAACTACTGAAGACTTGCTCTTCAGTACTTTGGAAGCACTATTTGCTTTCTTGACTTCCTCTTTAGTAGTCTTCAAACTCTTTCTACTGACAGTTTTCTTCTTTTCAGTGCTGTCAGTAGTTGGAGCTTGAACTTCAGGAGTTAAATCTTGCTCTCCAGTCCTTTCAGGACTTTCAGAAATAACTCCTGAGTTGACCAACTCTTTGATCATGTGAGTGTCAGCAATTGAACTATCAACATTAGCTGATAGGTTCTGAGAGGGCTTATTGCTGACTTCAACTTTTGATGATGCTTTATCAGAAAGTGAATCACATGATGAGGTGGATTGGTTATTGCTTTCTCCATCAGATTTCACCTCTACTCTTGGAGCAAAATCTGTAGGAGGAGCAGTGTGATTATAACCAATGCCAAACTTCACATTGGAAGCTGATTGCTTACTAAGAAGCATCTCAAAACCTTTGCATGATTGCACCCATCGATCACACTCTACTTGGGTGACTGCAAGGGTTTCTTTAAGACTTTTCTGGTCCTCCAGAATAACCTCTAGCTTAGCCTTTTCATCATTTAATTGGCATTTAAGCTTATAAATCTCATCATTTTTACTATTAAGAGCAGACTCATACTCAGCTTGTCTTTTGGAAATTGTTTTCTCAAACTCAAGTTTTTCATTTATTAATGCTACATTTGCCTCTCTAATAGAGACAAAGGCAGCAATGCAAGATTCAGAACATAACTTGGCTTTGGCCTCTGAAGATACCTGAGTTACCTGTGAAGATGATGCAGTTGAGCAGGAACCCTCAGTTGATTCCAGAGCCATAAGTGCCAGATTTCCAAAAGGACTATCACCACCATGTTGATCAGCACTTGTGAACAGTTGTTCATGACCAGACATGTCATCTGGCAAGCTGCTCCAATCAACAACTTCTGGGGTGAAGAAGCTATGTTGTTGAGGTTGAGGGGGTTGATGAGATGGTTGAGGTTCTGGAAGTGCATGAGGTTGTGGTACCATAGGAGCTTGAACTTGACTGGTTTGTGGCATGTAATAACACGGGTAAGGGTAAGGCATTTGACCCTGAGGAACAAAATATGCAGGAGATTGTAGTTGAGACTGATGACTAGAATTGACAGGATGTTGCCCTTTGTTTTGTTGACTATTGCTAGGAAAAGTCACAAAAGGTGCAGAGGAATTAGATCCAGATGATCTACATTCTCTAGCAAAGTGTCCAAGCCTTTGGCATCTGTGACACCTCAACTTACTCTTGTCAAAACCAACTTTGGTTTTGCCAGAGAGTCCTGGGAACTTTCTTCCAGTTCTTTTGTAGAACTTCTGAGATCTGATATTTATCAAGGCCATTTGGCTCAAAATATCCATCTCTTCTAAGTCATCATCAGCAATCCCTTGAGATCATCCATGATGAAGCATAGATTGTCATTATTACACCCAGAAAATTGACTATCAACACTCACAAATGCTGAATCAGAAATGTTTGAAGAGAAATCAATATGCTCATCATACTGGCATTCAGATGAAGCATATTCTGACTCATGACTAACCAGAGCAGTGTTGCCTGGTACAAAGTCCTCAGTGAGCTTACCAGATGAAGACAGTTTTCTCTTTTGTTCTATCTCTCTCTCAAATGTGAGCAATTTCCCATGAAGTTGGGTGAGAGATAGTTTGTCCAAATTTGCACTGGAGCGTAGGACAATGGTATATGTATCCCATCTCTCAGGCAGTGATCTGAGAAATCTGTTATTCATCTGAATATTAGTATACTCATGTTTGACCATTTTCAATTCAGAGATCAAACAAGAGAACCGCTCAAACTGTTGAGTCAGTGTCTCACCCTTCCTATGAGAGAATGTCTCATATTGTTGGGCAAGGATCTCTCTATTATTTGCCAAGACCTCATCTGTTCCTCCAAATTGTTCTTTCAAGGCATTCCAGAGGTCATGGGCAGATTCATAATGCATTAGCCCAGAATAAATTTCATTGGGTAGTGCCATGGCCAGAATTCCATGAGCTTTTGCATCTATCTCAAACAATTTCTTATCCTCATCTGAGTATTGATCCTTCCTCTTCGGAACCATTTGATTGGTTTCCGGGTTATTCACCATAGGCTTGTGTGGACCATGTACCACTGATGTCCAACAACCTGAGCTGTTAACAGACAGGTGATGGAGCATACGACGTTGCCATATGTTATACTCATTCCTAACCAGCATTGGAGGCTTGGTTGAGGAACCAGTATTGTGAGGATCATTGGAAGGAGTAGTCATTTTGAAACTAAAAACAATTTTATTCAAGCAAAATTTAGACACACCACAACAAACTCAATGAAAACCAAGAATAAGTCTCAGGATGAATGATTAAAAGCACAGAAAATTCAATCTCTAACAGTTTCTTGCAAAAGAATGCTAATTCACTCAAACTTGGATCTTGAAGAGCAGTTTCAATGATCAATTATTAGATCGATCAATGATTAACCTGCTCTGATACCAATTGACAGGATCAACGATCACAAGTTTGAAGTATTAGAGTGTAATGCAGCGGAATGAAGAGAAGAATTAGTCAAATTATAGCAAGAGTATGTTATTTGTAACCAAATGCGAGAGAATATTTTTCTGTGATTTGGAATGTTTCAATAATGCCCAATATTATTGCTAAATCATTCACGGTTACAATAAGGTTGGCACTCCTTATATAGAGTGCAATCACTGCTGCAATCACGGGATGGTGATTACTAGCAGATCTAATACAAAAATAACTAATCCTTAATAAACTACTGAAATGTTCACAACTACTGAGAACATGTCAGAGTGCTAAGTATAAAACATGAAACAACTGAAAAGAAACTACTGATACTACAACGACTGAAGAACAAACTCTTCAGTCGTTTTACAAAACTACTGAGAAGAGAAAATATAAAACTACTGAAAGCAAACCGTCACAACTACTGAAGAAGTCCTCTTCAGCTGTTGTGACAACGTCTGATACTTTGTCTTCAGCACTTGTCTTCAGACTTTGTCTTCAGCACTTGTGCCTTCAGACTTTGTCTTCAGCACTTGTCTTCAGACTTTGTCTTCAGCGCTTGTGTCTTCAGACTTTGTAATCAGTTGTTGTCTTCAGCTGTTGTGGACTTCAGTAGTTGTTGTGACGTCTGTGGGACTTAAAGGTTTTTCTGATCTGGCTCATTGGTTCTTTTGGTCCAACATTCTCCTACAAGTGGAAGTTCCTGCTACATGTGGTTCTTCACTGCCTATCTAACAAATCCGGGGGATGGGATCAAATTCCCTATGAACTCGGGTGCCTAGTTCATGGGTTGGTACAAGGCCTGCGCTTCAACTACTCCAGGTTTGTGCTGATTAACCTCATGGGAAATCTGCAAAGGGACACATTCTTTATGTATCCCAGATTTCTACAGCACATAATCAACTGCGTGCTAGATCAGGGTAAGCTTGTCTGTGCAGCTGCTCTGTCTGCTCCCCAAATGAGGCCGACCATCTTCAAAGTCTTGAAGAGAGTGTCTACCAACTACACTGGAAGGGATACCGCACTACTTCCAGGTATGATTGAGCCAATGGCTCCTGGTGACATCCCTGTTAACCCCACAGGTGATGAACCCACACCAGCAACTACCCTCACCATTCCAAATCTACGCTCTCCTCTAATCACTGTCACCTACCAGAGACGTACCAAACGAACCCTTGTTCAATCTACTCTGATTGAACAAGCCCCTCCCCTTCAAACCAAAAAGGCTAGATTGGAACAAGGGGCTCCCACTCAGCCAGAGGTCCACCAATCCTTCACTATTGACCTCAATATGGGTCTTGAGTCTCCTCAGTCTCAGACCCATGAGCCCATAATCCCAGCTGATAGCCCTCAGGGTGAGTCTCTATACTCCCCTGAACAGCCACCAAGGGACAGCTCAATGCCTTTTGACATTGATCAAAGTCCCGGGTCCTTAGGTCTTCATTCCTTTTCTTTTACTGACCTATTGACCGGAGCTGGTGAAGAGACTATGTCTCTCAAAGGCGATGAAGTTGATCCACAACACCCAATTAAGGATCAACAGAGCCTAGAGAAACCTCTTGTCTCTAGCCCACACCAGCAAAGCCCTACTGAGGTGAGTCCCACTGATGTGGAGGGGACTCATGTAGATTCAGCTGCCACTACTGAAGGAGCCTCATTGGATCCTTAGGACATTGGTAACGATAGTCAGACTGAATCTACGGCAACCATGCCCTATGATGCCTCTGAAAGAGACATCATTGTGCAAGGGAAACCAGGGTGCCAAGAAACCACATCTGGTGGTGAGGATGAACATACTAGGTATGTTACCTCATCTCCCCGTGATTCTTCAAAGGAAGATGAGGGAAGAATGCAACTCACAATAAGAGACCTACTTTCTAAAGTCTCAAACCTTGAATCAAAGGTTAAGACTTTAGAGGATAGGTCTGCCACTCAGCAACTTGAGATTGAAAGTCTCAAGGTCCAACTAGCTGAGAAATAGATTGAGAGATCTGTTAGGCATGTACCAGTTCAAGTCTACTTGACCTCTTCCTCTAGCTCATCTACCTCTCAAGATGATGCTACCAAAAAGGGGGAGAATGTTGAGGAACTAAGCCAAAGACAGGATTCCATCAGTCAAGCTCTCACTTCTTTGAGCTCAAGACAACAAGCTGCCATCTTCCCTGAGCCTGCTCCAGTTGTGTTTAAAGTGGATCAAAGGATGCTTCAGGATCTAAATAGGATCTTCAACAAGTTCCTGTTAGAGTCCCTAATTGATCAACCCAGTCCAGATATGTCTGTGATTTACTTTGGAGCTCAAGAGCTTCAAAGGTTGAATGCACCTCCTACCACTGTTGAGGAAGTTGGTCAACCGAAGGCCCAAGTGGAACCTGAGATTGATTTCGAAGGGGAAACTAGGACTGATGGCCCAGCAACTGAAACAGTTGGGATAGAAGGTGTATTTTCACAGGCTTCCGAAGCACAATTCGAAGCCTCGGAAGAACCAACTCAAACTTCCGAAGCTGAAATTGCTGCTGCGGAAGGACTGTTTTCTCTTTCCGATGATCTAATAGTCACAGATGCAATTCTGGAACTTGCATCTGAGGTTAATAGGGAGGACTTTCTCAGCCAACCACTAGCTATTACATCTGCATTGACCTCAGCTCCTACCTCCACCATCCAACTTGAATCTTCTACCCAAGAACCACCAAAGTCTAGCACTTCCGAAGACATTAAAGGCAAAAGGAAGATGACTTCGGAAGAGCTTCAGGAAGAAGAAAGGTTGGAGAAACTTAAAAGGAAAGGAAGACTGCCAACTGGGAAACTGTTAGCTGCAAGTTCAAAAGCAGCTACAGCCAACCAAGAGGCAATCAACAATAGAAGAAGGGTGGAGGTAATTGATAGACTTGTCAGTCTAGGGGCTGCTTCGGAAGATGTACTCCTGCTACCATTAGAGGAGCTGATAGAGCTTGAAAAGGCAACCTTGCTGCAAAGACAGCAAAAAGAAGAAGCTGCAAGGTTGGCCTTGGAAGAAGAAAGGCTGAGAAAAGAAAAAGAAGCTGATCTGCAGCTCAGGAGAGAAAGGATCACTTTCCTACTCTCCAGAGGATTCTCTCAAGAGGAGTTGTCTCCACACAATAGTGACACGATCTTATGGCTCTTTAACAAAGAGGAAGATCAAATGGAGAAGGAGAGAAAGAGAGCTGCAAGGGAGAAGCTGGTAGAGAAGAAGAAGAAAAAAGAAGAGGCTGGACTGTCTGCCGCCAAGAAGATAGGTGAGAAAGCTTGGATGAAAAACTATCTTAAAGCTCATGGCTTATCTGGCAGGCAAGTGGGTCCAATGTCTGAGAAGACTCTCCAACGACATGTCAGTGACATCAAGGCTGACATTCGTGCTGGGAGAAGAAAGGAGATGTATAGAAGGGGACAGGGGATGACCTTCAAAGCCACCCCTCAGCCCAATATCCAAACCCAACATCAACCTGAACCAATACCCTTTCCCTTCCCAATCAAAACTGAACCTGAACCTTTCACCCCTGAACCTACACCATCACAACTACCAACTCCCTCACCTCAACCACCTAAACTACCCATCATCCAACCTAAAACCTTACCCAGAACCCAAACTCCTAAACCTACCCAACAACCAATCAAACCATCCCCTCAGCCTTCTAAACATCTCTCTATGGAGGAATTCAAGGCGATCAAAACCAAGCTCATCAACTGCACTACTCTGAGCGACATCTCATGTGAGGAGGATACAGTCAACCTGACTTATGTTGATGGATCCTCAAGTTCCCTCACTAGAGATGAGTTTCTTGATCTGCCAAGAGGAACTTTGGACCAAGCAGCAAGACTTCTTGGCCTCAATTCAGATACATTGAATGAGGAAGAAAAGAAGCTGAGGAGAAGGCTGGTGACTCTGCTGGACACAAAGAAAGGAGATAGGGTACCAAGACAACCTCTTGTACCCAGAAAGAAGATAGTCCAGTGGAGGTTCGAAGACTCTTCTCACAACTTTGTTGTTGAGAGAGAGAATGGTGAGATTAACAGGCTGAATGCCTCATCTCTGCTACACTTAAGCAGATTTGATATTGCTGAGTTAGCAGAGAAACCATTCTCCAACCCCTCAAACTCCGATGTAGCTGCCCACATCAGAAATCATCTTGGTAGCCTTCACATGGCCGAGCTCACTGCCAGAAGCAAGGTCGAAGAGGAGTCAAAACTGAGAGAGGAGGAGGAAAGGAAAGGATCAGCAACCAAAGGCAAAGCCTTTCTTCAAATGGTTGAAGGTCCTGAACTTGAGTCCATAGTTAGATGGGAGTATGACTACAACTCCCGTCAACTAACTCTCTTCAGGGGGTCACAACAAAGGGTGCATGTCATTCAAAGTGATAGACTGGATCTCCTATCCACGAATGACTTGTACAAGCTTCTCAGCACCACTTCCGGAAAGAACAGAGAGACAGACAAATATCTGTTGTCCCTGGTGCTGAAGACTTTGAGAAGTAGAAATAAGTGAAGTTTTGGTAGCATCAGCCTAGGGGGAGTTTGTTGGATCTAGAGAGGCTGTTGCAACCAAAACCATATCACTTAGAAGATTTTGAGTACCGCATACAAAGGACTTCCGAAGCCAAGTGTGGGACTTCCGAAGGAAGAAGGAGCTCTTCCGAAGTTTAAGTGTAAAACACACTTCCGAAGGAGAACTCCAACTTCCGAAGATAAAGAAGCTACTTCCGAAGAATCAAGACTTGAAGACAAAGTTCTGAAGTCAACTTCCGAAGTATAAAGAAGTCATTAAAGCCTCGGAAGTATAGAAGCATCTTCCGAAGTATAAGTGGCTTCGGAAGAACTTGTTCTTCCGAAGCCAGTTAACCTTCGAAAGACACTTCTATTATCCAGTAGACATAAGTATGGTCTGTCTAACAGTCCGCTGCAAATCTCTGATATACTGCATGGCGTTTTCTCAAAAGCCATGTAGTTGACCATACTTTAATCTACTGTTTACCTTTTATGTTAAGTACAGTTGCCATCTTTAGTTGGTGACAAAAGGTAAGTCATGGACATGTCATGACTACCATATCTTAGATAATACTTTATCTAAGATACCTTAACTATAGCATTGTAGTATATGCTTTAGTCGTAGGTTTCCAGCTGGTATCAAGTATAACCGGCTGTAGGATCTAGTATATATAGTTTCTCATTGTAACTCATGTTCTATGCTTGTAAGTGTCTTGTAATCTTGAGTTGAGAAGTAATATATACAAGTACCTTGAAAATACTCCTGCTTGTTGCTTTGATTACTTATTATATTATTATCAACTCTTGTTAAAGGCATTGCTTCATCTTGTTTGAGTGATATTATAAGTGAGTTTGAGAGAATTACAAGCGTTAAGTGACAAAACCCGATCCTGCAATAGATTTTAATATAAATCATATTGATGCTGTATACTTTATTCTTCAGACTGAGTCTACCAGACATATCGTTTAAAGAATCTGTTTAATTAACTTTTATATGCAATGAAAAATAAGATGTAAATCAGAGAGAAGCATCAGTTACTATCATTTCTCATTTTCAAAGCCAGTCATGGTTCATATCTAGAAAATATACAATCATTTCTCGTCATTTCAAATTCAACTCCCAGTTTATTTCAAATATACAATCATTTCTCGTCATTTCAAATTTATTTTTATATAAATAAAAGAAAAGAAAAGAGGTTTAAAAAGTTATTAACCCTAGCATAGAGATCAATTCATAAAAACGAGGTTTATCAAAAGTTTATGTGAAAAGATCTGCCTTTTGATTTTTAGTGTCAATGGGAATAATATCGATAAAACCCTTTTCCTGTGCATCACGAATTGCATGAATCCGTGTTTCGATGTGCTTGGTTCGTAAATGATGAATAGGATTTTTTGCAATCCCGATGGCTGCTTCGTTGTCACAAAACAACGGTGTGTGGAGAAAATTGATTCCATATTCAATCATCTAGTGTTGTATCCAAAGAACTTGTGAACAAAAACTAGAGGCAGCAATGTATTCTGCTTCACCTGTAGAGAGGGAAACAGTGGTCTGTTTCTTGCTTTGCCATGAAACCATACAATTGCCCAGGTATTGACATCCTCTAGTCACCGATTTCCTGTTTAACCTGCAACCATTAGAATCACTGTCAGAATAAGCGTGTAAATCAAAATTCCCATCATAAGGATACCAAAGATCTAAACGAGATGAGCCTTTGAGAAAACGAAAAATTCTCTTGATGGCTTTTTCATGAGACTCTTTTGGAGCCGAATGGTAATGAGCACAATATCCTACAACAAAATTGATGTCTGGATGACTTGTTGTAAGATACATAAGGGAACCGATCATAGATCTGTAAAGATGAGGAGCAACAAGTTTCCCGTTCTCATCAGGAGTGAGGCACGTTTGAGCAGTAAAAGGAGTCATTTCAGGAGACGCGCCATCCATCTGGAATTTCTTCAAAATTTCTTTAACATACTTCTCCTAATGAATGAGAATGCCTTCTGGCTTTTGTTCTACTTGTAATCCTAGAAAAAAGCACATTTCTCCCATCATACTCATTTCAAACCAATTACGCATCACCTCTTCGAACTCCCGACATAGTTGTGAATTGGTAGCCAAAAATAATATAATCGACATAAACTTGGACAATCAACATTTCACCATTCACTTCTCTCTTGAATAAAGTCATATCGATGGTGCCACGAGAGAAACCATTGCTTAAGAGGTACTGTGTGAGGGTCTCATACCAGATCCTAGGTGCCTGATGAAGACCATAAAGAGACTTGTCAAGCTTAAAAACTTTATCGAGAAAATCAGGATCATCAAAACCTGGGGGTTTACACACATATATCTCCTTATCAATGTCTCCATAAAAGAAAGCTCACTTGACATCCATCTGATAGACCTTGAACTGTTTATGAGCAGCATGAGCGAGAAAAATCCTTATTGCTTCAAGACGAGCGACTGGAGCAAAAACTTTAGTATAATCAATCCCTTCTTCTTGAGCAAATCCTTGCACAACCAATCTTGATTTGTTACGCACCACAACACCACGATTATCTGTTTTGTTCTTAAAAACACATTTTGTACCAATTGGGCATTTGTTTGGAGGCAAGTCAACCAAAGTTCATACTTTGAGTTTTCTGAATTGTTGAAGCTCCAATTGCATTGATTCCACCCAGCAAGGATCCTGGAGAGCGACGTGCATGTTTTTTAGGACAGATTGAGAGATAAAACAAGAGAAGAGACAAATATTAATAAAACCAAATTGACTCCCCATCCGTACACCATCAGTGATAGATCCAATAATGTTATCATGAGGATGATCTTTCAAAGTCTTGAAATCTGTGGATAAAGGCAAGAAGTTTGGAGCAGTTTCGCTGACAGATTGTGAATGAGTAGATGAGGGTGAGAGAGATGGAACAGGCTGTGGTGGGATAGATGTTGGTGATGAACGAAGAGATGTAGAAACAGGTATCGATGAAAGATCAAATGATGGAGAAGATGATCCAACATCAACTGACGTGGCATCATTTGCTGAAGAAGTGGAATGGACAGGCGATGGGGTTGAGGAAATAATATTTGTTTGAACATTTGAGATGGACGTATCATCGTCAAAAACTGGAAGATCAAAAGAATTAAACACAGTATCAAAGTCAAGAACCATGCTTGTTCAGATTGAACATCAGAAGAGTTAGACTCTTGCCAATCAACATAGAACGACTCTTGAACGATACATGTTCTCTTGTTATATACTCGATAAGCCTTATGAGAAAAAGAATAACCGACAAAGTAACACTCGTCAGACACGGCACCGAACTTTGTCTTTTGGGATTGAGTATTCAAAAGAGTGCATGAACAACCAAAAGGTCGAAAGAAGTCAATTAAAGGTTTCCGCTTATGAAAAAGTTCATAAGGAGTCTTCATTCTGTCCTTGACTATCAACACCCGGTTTAAAACGTATGAAGCATAATTTACCGCTTCAGCCCAACAGATAATGGGTAACGATGATTCTATCAGCATTGTACGGGCGGCTTCAATAAGAGTGTGATTCTTTCGTTCAGCTACACCATTCTGTTGAGGTGTCCTTGCAGCACTAAATTTTGTCGTAATTCCTTTTTGAGCACAAAATGAATCAAGAATCTGATTTTTAAATTCAGTACCGTTGTCACTTCTCAGGGCCAGAACCTTTCTCTTGCTAATCGTCTCGGTGGAAAGTATTAACTTCTGCAATTCCTCAGCAACCTCTCCCTTGTGAGCAAGAAATCTCACCCATGAATATCTTGAGAAATCATCTGTAACAACAAGACAAAAGGATTGTTTAGCAATTGATTTAACGCTGATTGGGCCAAACAAATCAGTATTAACAACTCGAGAGGACATGTTATGCTATTTTCAAGTTTGAGCTTATGTGGTTTTTTGTGTTGTTGCCCTTGGCACAAGCCATACATTTTTCGTTCATAGAGAAATCTTTTAAAGGAAGTCCTCTAACAAGATTGTTTTTGACTAATTTTTTATTATTTTAAAATTAACATGGCCAAATCGGCGATGCCATAACTGAGACTCAAAGGTTGAAGCTTTTGAAAGAAGACAGGTTGCAGTAGACGTTGACTCCCTTAAGTTCATATCAAAAAGATATGTATCATGCTTTCTTGGAGCATGCATAAGAACCAAATCATCTGGAATATCATTATCTGATTTTAAAAATAGACATTCATCGGATTTAAACAAGACTGGAATGTCTTTATCGCAGATTTGAGAGACACTCAAGAGATTAAACGCGAGCTCAGGGACATAGTTGACTTTCTCCAAAGATAAAGAACCATTGGAAACTTCTCCTTGACCAATCATCTTTCCGCCCTTTTTGTCACCAGCAAAAGCAACGTATCCTCCGTTTTTAATCCGATAATTGGTCAACAAGTCTTTCAACCCGGTCATATGTCTAGAGCATCCACTATCTACATGCCATACGCTGTTTACAATCTTAGTGGATGACTCCTGTGATCAAATAAAGAACAGATTAACCCGGTGTAATAGGAACCCAAGTTTAAATAGATTTATCTTTAGAAGAAGCAGATTTTTTGCAAAATAAATTATTAACTAATTTTGGTAATTTATTTCCAAAATAGTTTCTATTTAAATGAGCATGAAAAAGTGTAGGACAATTCTTGACAAGATGATCCTCTTGACCACACCTGAAACAATGTGGTTTGTGTCTAGGTCTGTGATGTGATGAGATAAGAATATGATCAATGTGAATTTCCTCATCACATTCAGACACACTAGAATAAATGTCACTAAATGTATCATACATGCCACAAGGTCGAAGTTTATGTGAACAAGAATTATTATTTATAAAAGTAGATGAATGATCATCTGAAGTACAAGTGGAACTAGTACCACTTGTGCTAGCTTCAGATGAAGTAACAGTTCTTCAATTTGATAAGGAAATATTTAATGGAGTAAAAGATGGAATAGGATGAGAAAAGAATTTATCAAAACAATTAGTTTTAAGTCTCTCGTTAGTCTTTGTAGAGAGATCAGTTGCACCATTATCATCATCAGAACAAAAAGCATCACCATTGAGTACAGAATTTAAAGATGAAATAGGAACATCATGAGAACATGATGCGACAGTGTCGGTTACAGGTGTACTAGAAACAAAGACAGAATTTAAACTAGACTTATGATCTAAAACAGACTGCTAAAAATGAGGTGAACTAATACTAATGCATCCAAGCCCACTAGTTGGTCCGTAGTCGTAGTCCTCACGAACGTGCTTAGAATTAACACCCTCTAAACCCGCAGACTACTGTCAGTATCTGTTTTGATTAAATCATTAGATGGATGAGGAACAGGCATAGGAGAATAACAGTATGTACTAGGCGGAGGATTCACCTTTACATTTTCATATCCCAATCCCGTTTTAATCCTAGCTCGCCGTTGAGATTTACATAAATCATCATGTTTCATTCCTGATATGGTCCATTTGTCTAACTTTGACTGAAGTTTGCTCGTTTCAAATTCAGCAAGAGCAACTCTTTCAGTCAAAGTGTTAATCTCAACATTTCGTTCCAAAACAATTTGTTTTAAATGATCATTTTCTTTCAAAGCCTCATTTAATTTAACAAAATATGTTGATTCGTTGATTTTAAGTTCCTCATTAATTCGTTTTAAATCTTTTTCATTATCAGTTAACAACCGATTAGCTTTATAAATCCCAAATAATCTTATTTTGCAAGCAGATGAACACATATCCTGAATTACCTCATATGGAAGTCCCATCACCACCTTTTCTGCTGCTAAAGCCTTTTTACATTGGCACACCGGAGTACTTGACTTGCTTTTCTCAACAGTGATAGTAGCATCATCATAATCCTTTCCTTGCTCAGTGGATGAACTTCCTTCCTGCTTTAGTTCTTCAGACTTACCTTCTCTCATTCTCCCATCTTTCTCTTCTTTCTCTTTCACAGACAACTCATCCTCCTCTTTGAATTCCTTAAAAGGATCAAATCCATCTTCACTTTCTTCCTTCCCTTTTTCTTTAACAAACTCAACCACCAAAGCATGATTTATCTCAGTCCTTGTCTCTTCAACCTCTGCACTCCAATCAAAGTTGGAAATCAAGGCTGTCTCCTTTTTGTGATTCATATCTTCCTTCTACCTCTCAATGGTTAATCTTGGAACTCCTAAACTACTGGAATCTTTGACAATTGGTGATGGACATTCACGTTTGAAATGTCCCAATTGTTTACAGTTGTAACATCTCAGCTTGGACTTATCAAATCCCAGTTTTGAATTAGAGGTTTGACCGCTGAAGTTCTTTCGTCCAGTGCGCTCCATAAATCTTCGAGCCCTAAGAGTCAACATTGCCATTTGCCACTGAATGTCAGTTTCTTCAAGATCATCAGGATCTACCTGATACCAGTCTTCCATTTTCATACCTTTCCCTTTCAACTCTCCAGCAACAAGTGCTTCATAGCTTTGAACAAACATTCGAAAAAGAGCCATTGTTTCTGATGGAACTGAAGTTTCAACATTCACCTTAGAACTAGCCTGTTCTCTTCCTACACTAACGTTTCCTCCTGAAAAATTGTATGTATTAAATCCTCCTTGAAATGAATTTTGTATTTGAGAGCTTGCAGTGGATGATAATAAAGCAGCATTTTGAGTAAAACAAGATGTAGGCATCATGGTCTGGTTAAATTCCCGTCTCTTCATATCCAACTCAAAAGATTTAAGCTTATTGATAATATCCATCAACTTGTAATCTGTGAACCCTCTTTCTTGCTTTAGCATTCTTACCTGTAGGCTCCACTAAGGTGGGAGAGGGTCTAGTAACCTGTTTACTTGTTCACTGTTGGAGAGCTTTTCATCGTATTTCTTTAAGGAGCTTGAAACTGTTAAGAAGCGATTTATGAGATCTGTCAAACTCTCATTTTTGTATCCAACAAAAGAGTTGAATTCCTTCTCTGCTTGAATGCTCTTATCCTTTACCAGTTCATCGTTACCATCATAGAACTCACATAGGGCATCGTAAAGGGACTTAGCATTTTTATGCTCTGCAAAACGATTATAGATGTCTGGTGCCAGGCATAGTGTTAATGCACCAAAAGCTTTCTGGTCACGATTGATTAGCTTCAGATCCTTTTCAGTGAAAGTATATGGGTCCTTATTTTGAGAGACAACATCACCAACAGTGACAGTTGGTATGTGAGGACTAGATATAATAGATTGCCATTGGTTGTGCTCAGTCTAAAAGAAGAAAGCTTTGAGACATCTCTTCCAATCTTTGAAATTATCTCCGTTAATGAGTCTCGGTTGTCTATTCGGAGCAACACTTTCAAGATCGGCAAGAGTAAGAGATGTTAACTTTCGCTGAAAATTTGATAAGTTTCGGCAAGAGAAGAGACAATTTCGCTGAAAATGCAGTAGTTTCACAGAAGACATGCAAATTCGCAGACAGTTTCGCTGAGAAGGATAATTACGTTGAGCTGTGTAATTTCGCTGACAATTTCGGCAGCAGTTTCGCTAGCCGAATGTCACAAATAGCTTAGTTTCACCGATAAGTTTGCACGAAACAAGCTTGAACTTTCGTTCCAAATTACTTTCGGCAGCAATTTCACTTGTTAAACCTTCACAACCACCGGTGAACTTTCGTTCAAAGATACTAGTTTCGCAGAACTACAAGAAACAATTTCAATAGAGATAACATCAGTAGTTTCGCTGAAAGAACTTCACAGTTTCGCTGAAAGAACACTAGTTTCGCTGGTCGAACCTTGAACCCTTTTTCAACACAAAATCAATCTGAAATCATCAAAAACTCAAGAATTTGAAAACTGATGATTAACAGAGCTTCTCCGATCAATAACTAGCAAAACTCAATCAATTTCCATGTCAAATACACACTATTTTGAACTAAAAATTGATGGAAACTTGATATAGAACTAAAACAACCAAAAACTCAACAAATCGTGAGCACTAAGGCTCTAATACCATATTGTTGGTCCATTTGATCGTATTACAGTACAAATGAGATGAAGAATCGTTCAATATCAAGCACACAATCTAAATAAGATGAACAATGAAGATTGAACACAATAATAACTCATTTAATAATAGAACAATGAAGATCATAACATTTAATAACAACGAAGCACAATGATATTTATGTGTAATAACTGCTTAGAAATGATAACTTGCAACAAAGATCAACGGGGTACTGAAGCAGTTCCTGTCTCATGGTTTATAGGTTTCATTTACTGGGCCTTTAATTAAGGTTTCCCCTTCGAAGATAATCTTCAGGTATACCTTAGTATCTAGTTGACCAACACCTGCTAGCCTCTATCTATATAAATAGGATCTCTTTCCAAACTCTTCGAGCACCGTTTGCTGAATCCTTTCAACTATCGTATTAGGTTACCTAGTTTGACTTGGGTTGGCAAGTGTCAGGTCAACAAAAAAAATGTTCTCATCGTATCTAAATGTCTGAAAGTTGAAGACTTCTTGCTTCCTTCAAGATCTAATGAGTACCAGGGCTATTCTATCATCATCATACCTCCATCCTATTATTGGATTATCAATAGGATAGGATAGGGTAGACATAGCCCTTGGTATGACCTACTCAAATAGCCTTTGAATCGACTATTAGGGTATCCATATCAATGTGGCCTGAGGAGGTTGCTGAGTATGGACAACTGCAAGTGAGGGTGGTGTGTAACACCCGGATATTTATTATTTTGAAGCCGACGAAGGAAGAAAAAAAAACAAAGTCCAAAGTCGAGGGACCAAACTCGCCAACGAAAGAAAGACGGGTGAGTGGGAGTATTTAAGGGAGAGGGCAGCCCTTACCCTCTCCCCCACACTCATATTTCAGCCATATTGAGAGCAGAAGAGAGAAAGAAGAAGAAAAGAGGAAAAAGGGTCAGTTCGGGTTATTCGGGTGGCCAAACTCGTTGTGTAGCAAGCCAAATCGAAGCCCTTGTCGTTGTGCTCGTTTGTGTGAGTTCTAGGACCCCATTTTTACTTTTTTTCAACTGATTTTTGGGGCTGGAAAGCATCAAAAACCCATTTTTTGTGAGTATGTGCTTGACCCATTTGGGTGTGATGTGTGTGATGCGTTTCGTGTATGTTTTCGGGCTTGTGTGTGCTTGTATGGTGTTGTGGTATGCATTCCTAAGGTCTAGGATGGTTAATTTAGGCTTAGAATGGGTTTGGATGAGCTTGAAGGACGAAAATGGCAGATTGGGTTCGGGATGAACTCCATTCTGCATCAGCTAGGGCTACGCGACCGAATGGAGGTCATACGGCCGATTGAGAGGCGATTGAGGGTCATTCGCACGATTGAGATTCATTCGCACGATTGAGGGTTCAATCGCATGACTAAGGTTTAATTCGCACGACTGGGAGTCCAGTCACATGGGGAGTCATGCGACTGAGGGTTCAGTCGCATAGTGCTTAGTCGCATGAGTTCATTCGCATTAGATCAGTCGCATAGGTGCTCATTTGCATTAGTTCCATCCGCATGAGGTCCATACACACGACTGGATGTCCATTCGCATAGATGTTCATCCGCCTGAGTCCAATCGCATGATGTTCAGTCGCATAAAGGCCATGCGACTGAAGGGTGTCCATAAGCACGAATAGAGCTGTTGCACCCGAAGAAAAGTGTGGTTAGACTTCTGGCTTTCGGGGGAAAGTACAGATGTAAGTTGACGTAAAGGTTCCCGTAAAAGCATGTAAGATGACTGTTATGGCCTTAGAAAGCATGTAGGGCTTAGTGATGATGATGTTGCATGTTTATGCATGATGCATGTTATGTATATATGATGTTGCCCTGTATGATGTGATGTTGATGCATCTTAATGCTCCTTAGTATGATATATGTTTATCTTTCCTATGGCTTTACGTGTTATTATAATGAATGAAATGAAGTATTATGTAACGTAAAGTGGAAAGAAATGAAACGTCTTGCATGCATCGGATAACGGGTCCTCTTTGTGATTGACCATTAATGTAGAACCTCTACCGCTTACCCCTAGTACTGTGGCATACGTTTAGCTGTTCATTTATTGACTTCGGCCCTGTAGCTAAGACTGATCGGGGTGTAGCATATGGTATTGGTACGGTTGATGTTCGATGCGCAAGTAAAGTTATATGGAATGAATGAATGAAAGAATGAATGAAGAAGATAATAATGATATTATCTATGCGTACGTATGATGTGTGATCATGCAAAAGTAATGAATGGTTTTAAATGAAAGTAAAGTATGTTTATAATAAAACTAGAACTCACTCAGCAACGCTGACTTTTTATATGTTTTCTAGTTGGCAGGTAATGTTTGCTGAGGGTGGCACCGCGAGGCTACTCAGCTCTTTTGGGATGGCATCCATTTATAAAGCTTTTGTGTTATGATGCAAGCATGTATTTTGTAATCGGATAATGATGTATTATTGGGCAAAAGTGTTTATAATGAAAAGTGATGTCATTTTTGAATGTTTCCACTGCAATATTTTTATGAGACAAATGTAATTATATGTTTTATGCGCGATGAATGACCAACTGTAAGCGTCCCGGGAACGGGGCCTTACAAGTTGGTATCAGAGCCAAAATTAAGTGAAATGGGTAATTTTCAAAATAAACCTTAACTTAAACTAAAATTGGGACGGAAAGGGGAATGGGATGCCAATCTGAGTAGTTGCGTGCCATCAAGTATTTTCTTAAAGTTAATCGGTTTTATGTGCGCATGGTACGTGGTTATGTGTTGTATGTAGATTTAAATACTGATGTAGTCAGGACAGGTAATACTTGGGGTATGAAGAGTAAAGTAAGTGGCTAATCACAACTGGCCACTGTAATTAGGGACTTACTATACTTGACATAAACTGAGTTGTTTCCTTGAATGACCGTGTTGGTGTTTGAATCTTTCAGTGTGAGTTAGAGAATGGCTGGAGGTAAATCTTCCAAAGCATCTAGGGGTGGAGGCCGTGGCGGGCCTGATGTTGAGCCGCGACCCAAGAGAGGAAGACCAAGGGTCGAGAAGGTGGTACCTGAGGAACCAGAGACTCCTCATCCGGAAGCTGGGATGAGAGTGCGAACCTGAGGGCCTCGGTAAAGGAGGCTGTTGTTGAAGAAGTACACCAGGTCATGCAGACAATCTTACCATCTGTGGTGACCGAAGTCATTAAAGCGGTGAAGGAAGGAGAAAGGAAGGAGAGAAACAGGCCTTCGGGGGAACGAGAACAACCGGAGCCCGAAACGATTTTCTCTGATAACGAAGACGAGGAAGAGGAAGATGAGCCTGTGCGAGTGGTGGCACGAGGCTGTAACTATGGGGTGTTCATGAGATGCAAGCCCCCTACTTTTTACGGTAATGGCAATGCTGCGGCTGCATCAGCGAGTGCCGAGAAGATCAGAAAGTGAAGTTTGCCACTCATTCATTTGTGGACTCGGGACTATGGTGGTGGGACAACATTGTCCAAGTGGAGGGTAACCGGGCAATCAGGAGAATGAGATGGCCCGAACTGAAAAAGATGGTGATTGAGGAGTTCTGTCCTCACAGGGAGATGGATAAGATAGAGAGGGAGTTCCTGCAGCTGGAGGTGGGATCCATGACACACCAGCAATACACTACCAAGTTCAATGAGATGACACGGTTGGTGCCGGATCAGGTGACGCCTCTTCCTCGGAAGATCAAGAGGTACATTCAGGGCTTATCGGTGGATGTTCGCCGGCATATGATCGCCGCCCGGCCAAGTACGTTTAGGTCGGCGTTCGATTTGGCCGGAAGACTATATGATGAGAGGGAAGTGGTGGTGGTTGAAGCGAATAAGAAGGGTGGTGGTGATCGGAACTGGAACGGGAAAAGGTTTGGTCGGGGTGATGCCTCGACGGGTAACAAAAAGGCACGGGTGGATGACCGCCGCGTGGCCACACCGGGAGCGGGATCGGGGAGGTGTGGCAAGTGTGGAAAGGAGCATGCGGGAGACTGTAGGATGGGATTGAATGTGTGCTTCAAGTGTGGGAAGACAGGGCATATGGCAAAGGATTGCCTGTCGGGCAAATGTTTTAACTGTAGGGAAACTGGTCACATGAGCAGGGATTGTAAGAAGCCGAGGGCTGAGAGTTCCGGGGCGAAGAGGACGGGAGGTGATGGACCGATGGCGAACGCCAGGGCATTCACTATGACACAGGAGGAAGCTAGGACGGACCCTGATGTTGTGTCCGGTATGTTTCTAGTGAACCAAACTTTAGCTTCTGTGTTATTTGATTCTGGTGCTAGAAAGAGTTTTATTTCTGCTGCTTTCTGTTCTAAGCTGCCTGTTAGTAGTAGACATGTTGATGCGCCCTTTGATGTAGAAACTGCCATAGGTAAGTCTACCAGGATTTCTGAGATGATAGAGAATTGTGATGTGGAACTTGAGGGTCATAAGTTTCCTGTTAGACCGTTCGTGATGACCTTAGGCGGTTTTGATTTGGTTCTTGGGATGGATTGGTTAGCGGACTACGAGGCGAACATTGTGTGTCGCAAGAAGATGATTCGGTTGTCGGCGCCTGACGGTAGTTCAGTGACGGTTTATGGTGATCGGGTTACAACAATTCCGAAGGTGATCTCGATGGCGGTGGCGGGAAAGTTTATGAGGCGTGGATGTAATGCCTACTTGGCCTATGTAAAGGATGTGGATACGCCAACACCTCAACTAGCCGATGTACCGGTTGTGTGTGATTTCCCAGATGTGTTCCCAGAAGACTTATCAGGAGTGCCACCTGACAGAGAGATTGAATTTCAGATTGATCTGATACCGGGTGCCCAACCTGTCGCCAAAGCACCGTATCGGTTGGCTCCGACCGAGATGAAAGAGTTGATGGAGCAGTTGCAAGAGCTGCTTGATAAGGGGTTCATTAGACTGAGTATCTCTCTTTGGGGTGCTCCGGTCCTGTTTGTAAAGACGAAGGACGGTAGTATAAGGATGTGCATCGACTACCGCGAGCTGAACAAGTTGACGGTGAAGAACCGATACCCCTTACCGTGGATAGATGATTTGTTCGATCAGCTTCAGGGTGCCAGTTGGTTTTTAAGGATAGATCTTCGATCTGGTTAACATCAGTTGAAGGTGAAGGAGCAAGATATTCCTAAAACAGCTTTCCGTACGCGCTATGGTCACTACGAGTTCCTCGTCATGTCTTTTGGTTTGACCAATGCGCCAGCTGCTTTTATGGATCTAATGAATCGAGTGTGTCGGCCGATGTTGCATAAATCAATGATCGTGTTTATTGATGATATCCTGATTTACTCGAGGAGCGAAGCAGAGCATGACGGTCATATTCGGGAGGTTCTAGAGACGTTGAGAAGGGAGAAGTTGTATGCTAAATTCTCCAAGTGCGCGTTTTGGTTGCGCGAAGTTCAGTTTTTGGGTCATGTGGTGAATCCCGACGGGATTATGGTAGACCCGACGAAAGTGGAGGCGGTTATGCAATGGAAGTCACCAAAGACGCCATCCGAGATTCGTAGTTTCTTGGGTTTGGCGGGCTACTATAGAAGATTTATCCAAGACTTCTCTAAGATTGCTTCTCCACTAACTAAGTTGACCCGAAAAGACGTAATGTTCGTATGGGGTCAAGCTCAAGAGAAGGCGTTCGAGGAACTGAAGGCGAGGTTGACTCAAGCTCCAGTTCTGTCCTTACCTGATGGAAGTGAAAATCTGGTGGTTTATTCTGATGCTTCCTACTCGGGGTTGGGGTGCGTGTTAATGCAAAGAGGAAAGGTTATAGCCTATGCATCGCGACAGCTGAAGGTTCATGAGATCAATTATCCTACTCATGACTTGGAGCTAGCAGCTGTGGTCTTTGCGTTGAAGATTTGGAGGCACTATCTTTACAGAACGAAGTGCACCATATTCACCGACCACAAGAGTCTGAAATACTTCTTTGAGCAGAAGGATTTGAACATGAGGCAGAGATGATGGTTGGAGCTCATAAAAGACTATGATTGCGAGATCCATTACCATTCGGGCAAAGCCAACGTGGTGGCGGATGCCCTTAGCCGAAAGGAGAGACCCGAGCCGATTCGGGTGAAAGCATACCAGCTGATTATGACCTCGGATGTGATGAAACAGGTCAAAGAGTTCCAAGATGAGGCATTGAAAGGAGATCATCTTAACTCTGAAAGAATGAGAGGTCTGGTTGGGGAATTGGGTGAAAACACGCTTGGTGTTAGAACCCGATTCGGTCGTGTGTGGATTCCTCGTTTTGGCGATCTACGGATGAAGATCATGGATGAAGCTCACAAGACTCGGTACTCCATTCATCCTGGTGCCACGAAAATGTACCATGATATGAAGAAAGATTATTGGTGGCCGGGCATGAAGCGCGATGTGGTGGAGTATGTGAGAAAGTGCCTTACTTTCTTACAGGTGAAGGCCGAGCATCAGAAGCCGTATGGGAAGATACAACCCTTGGATATACCGGAAAGGAAGTGGGAGCACATCACCATGATTTTATTACAAAGCTGCCGCGTACCCCGAAAGGGTACGATGCCATATGGGTGATAGTTGACCAGTTGAGGAAGAGTGCCCACTTTCTACCGATCCGCGAGACGTATTCATCCGAGAGGTTGCCTGATCTGTTCATCAAGGAAATTGTAACTTGTCATGGTGTGCCGGTGTCTATTGTGTCAGATTGCGACACCCGATTTACATCTAAATTTTAGAAGAAATTCCACGACGTAATGGGGACGAGGTTACTATCAGCACGGCTTATCATCCTCAGACTGATGGTCAGTCAGAAAGGACCATTCAGACACTGGAAGAAATGCTTCAGGCATGTGTGATTGATTTTGGTGGAAGTTGGGATGACCACTTACCGTTAGCCGAATTCTCATACAACAACAGCTATCACGCCAGCATTGGCATTCCTCCCTATGAGATGCTATACGGTAGGAGATGCAGAACACCAGTTTGTTGGGGTGATATTGGTCAGAAGGAGTTGGGGAGTGTCGGGGTAATCGAAGCTACGATTGAGAAGCTTGAGAAGATTAAAGCCTTCATGAAGGTAGCCAAATATAGACAGAAGTCGTATGCTGATAAACGACGCAGGTCGATTGAGTTCCAGGTGGGTGACCGGGTTATGTTGAAGGTCTCACCTTGGAAGGGTATCATTCGCTTCCGAAAGCGGGGCAAATTGAGCCCAAGGTATATAGGCCCTTTCCGAATCATTGCTCGAGTAGGAGAGGTGGCCTATAGACTAGAATTACCGGATGAGTTAAGTGAAATTCACCCGACATTCCATGTATCTCATCTGTGGAAGTGTTTGGCAGATGAAGATATGGTTGTTCCATTGGAAGATATCGAAGTAGAAGAACGGCTCAATTATGTGGAGCAACCAGTGGCAATCATCGACCGAAAGGAGAAAAGACTGAGAAATAAAGTGGTTCCTCTTGTGCGTGTCCAATGGAAGCACATGAAGGGATCTGAGTCAACGTGGGAGACTGAGGAAGAAATGAGATAGCATTATCCACGTTTGTTCGTAGAATAACAGGTTTTGGGGACGAAACCTATTTAAGGGGGGTGGACTTGTAACACCCGGATATTTATTATTTTGAAGCCACCGAAGGAAGAAAAAGAAATAAAGTCCAAAGTCGAGAGACCAAACTCGCCAACGAAAGAAAGACGGGTGAGTGGGAGTATTTAAGGGAGAGGGCAGCCCTTACCCTCTCCCCCACACTCATATTTCAGCCATATAGAGAGGAGAAGAGAGAAAGAAGAAGAAAAGAGGAAAAAGGGTCGGTTCGGGTGATTCGGGTGGCCAAACTCGTTGTGTAGCAAGCCAAATCAAAGCCCTTGTCGTTGTGCTCGTTTGTGTGAGTTCTAGGACCCCATTTTTACTTGTTTTCAACTGATTTTGGGGCTGGAAAGCATCAAAAACCCGTTTTTGTGTGAGTATGTGCTTGACCCCTTTGGGTGTGATGTGTGTGATGCGTTTCATGTATGTTTTCGGGCTTGTGTGTGCTTGTATGGTGTTGTGGTATGTGCAGGACCGTTTAAGGGCTTTAACACAATTACAACACAACAACACAATGAGGAGATTAACTAAACTTTAATCAAACAGTGAACTGGGTAACCAAAGTGATACAAAGAACACAAGTAAAGCAAGAGACAGAACAAGAGAGTATGGGTTTCAAGGAGGCAGTATATTGTTTTCTCAAGTTCTTTTACAAGTGTTACAAAGCATAAAGAAAGATACAAGAACTTGGAATACTTATACTACAACCTACAGCCGGCTATACTTTGAAAGCCAGCTGGATACAATTGACTAGACACTAACAAAATCAATTGTAGGATCAAAAGGCATATCTGCCTTTTGACCTTGTGACTATGACATGCCATAGCTCACATCCTTATACATTACAAAAAGGATAAAGTACATAAAGTGGAAAGTTACAGACTCAAGACCTCAATGTACAGTTACCAAAAGCAAGGCCCTTTTCACCAACTCATGTAAGTTGGTGACTTTACAGAGATGCAGCGGAAAAGGTGCTTTATGGAACAGTACATCAGATAAAGCATGTGTACTAAAAGTCTTCGGAAGAAATCTGTCTTCATAGGTTGAAGCTTCGGAAGACTTTGTCTCTGAAGCTTCGGAAGACTTCATGTTTGGCTTCGGAAGATATTGGTCTTAGCTTCGGAAGATTTTACACTTAGAGTATTTTCTAATGCTTTGTGTAAAACTTCCGAAGCATTCTTCACTTCAGTACTTAGTGCATGTTGCTGAGACACTTAGGCTGTTTTGGGTTGCATCAGACTTCAGGAATCCTTACAGTATGCATTCCTAAGGTCTAGGATAGTTAATTTAGGCTTAGAATGGGTTTGGATGAGCTTGGAGGCCGAAAATGGCAGATTGGGTTCGGGATGAACTCCATTCTGCATCAGCTAGAGCTAGGCGACCGAATGGAGGTCAAACGGCCGCTTGAGAGGCGATTGAGGGTCATTCGCACGATTGGGAGTCATTCGCACGATTGAGGGTTCAATCGCACGACTAAGGTTTCATTCGCACGACTGGGAGTCCAGTCGCATGGGGAGTCATGCGACTGAGGGTTCAGTCGCATAGTGCTTAGTCGCATGAGTTCATTCGCATTAGATCAGTCGCATAGGTTCTCATTCGCATTAGTTCCATCCGCATGAGGTCCATACGCACGACTGGATGTCCATTCGCATAGATGTTCATCCGCCTGAGTCCAATTACATGATGTTCAGTCGCATAAAGGCCATGTGACTGAAGGGTGTCCATACGCACGAATAGAGCTGTTGCACCCGAAGGAAAGTGTGGTTAGACTTCTGGCTTTCGGGGGAAAGTACAGATGTAAGTTTGAGGTAAAGGTTCCCGTAAGAGCATGTAAGATGACTGTTATGGCCTTAGAAAGCATGTAGGGCATAGTGATGATGATGTTGCATGTTTATGCATGATGCATGTTATGTATGTATGATGTTGCCCTGTATGTTGTGATGTTGAAGCATGTTAATGCTCCATAGTATGATATATGTTTATCTTTCCTATGGCTTTACGTGTTATTATAATGAATGAAATGAAGTATTATGTAACGTAAAGTGGAAAGAAATGAAACGTCTTGCATGCATCGGATAACGGGTCCTCTTTGTGATTGACCATTAATGTAGAACCTCTACCGCTTACCCCTAGTACTGTGGCAGACGTTTAGCTGTTCATTTATTGACTTCGGCCCAGTAGCTAAGACTGATCGGGGTGTAGCATATGGTATTGGTACGGATTATGTCCGATGCGCAAGTAAAGTTATATGGAATGAATGAATGAAAGAATGAATGAAGAAGATAATAATGATATTATCTATCCGTACGTATGATGTGTGATCATGCAAAAGTAACGATTGGTTTTAAATGAAAGTAAAGTATGTTTATAATAAAACTAGAACTCACTCAGCAACGCTGACTTTTTAAATGTTTTCCAGTTGGCAGGTAATGTTTGCTGAGTTTGGGACCGCGAGGCTACTCAGCTCTTTTGGGATGACATCCATTTATAAAGCTTTTGTGTTATAATGCAAGCATGTATTTTGTAATCGGATAATGTGATGTCATTTTTGAATGTTTCCACTGCAATATTTTTATGAGACAAATGTAATTATATGTTTTATGCGCGATGAATGACCAACTGTAAGCGTCCCGGGAACGGGGCCTTACATGGTGAATCCTCTATGTCCATACTCCGGGTAGAACTCCCAAGTTCTGTGATTGTAGGTAGGGCTTTCTCCTCTTTTTTGGTAGTATCACCCTCTTGCAAAAGGGAACTAAGGGTTAGGTCTACCACATCCACAGGTTCTTGGGGACCTATTAAGTTTGCCTGATAGGTCTCCCAGCTAACTTGCCCTCAAGATTGGTGATCTCAAGTTACTGATCAACAATCTGTCTTTGCAAGGTAACTAGCTAATATTCAAAGTTATTTACCTTTGAAACTAAATAGGTGCATGTTTTTGATAGTTTCTGCACCTTTAGTTGTAGACTCCCCTCATCTTCATCAGAAGAATCAGGGGGGATGAGAGAATAGGACCAAAGTCTTCTTACTCACCACCAGCTTAGGGTTCTTGGCTGCTAGATTTCCCTTGCACTATGATAGTTTCAACATAACTGTCAATAGGCTAGGTTGTCATGGTTGAGGTCTTAATGATGTAATCTGATGGGTGCGGATAGTATATATATTTTAATAAAGATTTATTCCAGTTTTAATTGGTTATTACTAATACTAAACCACACACACAAAAGGTAGTGTACCTATCGTGTGGTAATATAGTGTTGCTAAGAACCGAGTATCAATCCGTGGACACACCTAGCCTACTCAACAAACTTGATGTTTGACTATCAGATTTGGTTTTTGTTAAAGAAAGTGATAATTTGCATTGGAAAGATTTTTAGGGTTTAAAAATAAACAATAATTGAAAGAAAGTAAACTAAGATTTGAAGCGTTTGGATTTAAAACCAGGGAATAAAACTTATCATCCTAATTGGACTCCACTTATGTAACCGTGATGAATTGGCGGTGTGATTTAAGATATGGATTAATGTAATTATGTTAATGTTTATAAAGATGAGTTGGCGCGATTTCTCGTCTATCCTGCTGCCATAGTGACTTGATTCTGTCAGGCTGAGTTTACTGCTCAGATCAAAGCCCTAGTAATGTAGGTAAATCTTTTGTGACCCATTTGACATATGATTTCTGAAAACATAATTTAATGTTAAAAAGAGAGTTGATCAGGTTCCTTCCTAACATACCATTAATTGTGGAAGTAACAATTACTGAAGATTTCTCAAACTTTTAAAAGGGAACCCGCAAATGATTAGAAAGTTAAAGTGATATGATTTCTAATAACCATTTCTAGTTCATTAGCCATGGATTTATTATGAAGACCGGTTTCGCGAATGAAAGTTAATCATACGGTTTTCAACCTTGTATGACAATCACAATCACAACTCATAAAGTTATAACTTTCCGTTCAAATGTAAATGCTACCCATTAATAGTTTTCCCAAGACCACCATAACATTAACATAATATTTATCACACCATTAGTTCATCACAAATTACATAAGTTTCATCCGACTAGGATGATAAATAAAGTTTAGCTCATAATGAGCTTGAACATAACAACAGATAACAAAGAAGATAGATATGTAATCATCGGTGAAATGGAACAATCAAGCCGATAATCCACAATGGATGACGTTTAGACGATCCCAAGCTTCTTCCAAGTGTTGTATGCACCTCCCGAGCCTCCCAATGATCTTGAAGTCTTGATTCCCGAGAGAATTATGCAGAGTAACTCTCCCACCAAAGCATACCAAAAATGGTGAACTTAGGCTTCTATTTATAGGCTTTCTGGAGTGTTTAAGCACGGCCTCGTGCCTAAAAGGCACGGCCCCGTGCTAGTACAATGCTTACGAAAGTTGGTAGGCTCGTACATGCAGGTTGTGTCAGGCACGGCCCCGTGCTAAATGGGGACGACCCCGTGTTGGAGGTGGGGACGACCCCGTTCCTTATGGGGCATGGCCCCGTGTCTACTTTTAGGGGACAATACTTTTGTCCTTGTCAAATGTCCAAGCACGGAGGTGTGTTAATTTAGCACGGGGGTGTGTTTCTGGCAAGGCATGGGGGCGTGCTTAATGAGGCACGGCCCATGCTTGGACTCCAAAGCTCGGATCACTTCAATTTCTTGTTAAATATGCTTCTTTTGTCCATCTTGCCCTTTTAAACACCTGAAAACACAATTTAACACTTTTAAGTACATTTTCATCATTTTAAGGAAGATAGTGAGTAATAATTGATGTGCTTGTTCTCAAGTAAAAATCACTTAAACTGACAATTCCACCAAAAACCAAATAAATCAAATTATAAACATGTGTTTCGAGAAATACGCAAGTAAACATTATTTTCATCCAAATATAAATATTCTAAGCACATGTAAAATGATATCCAAGCAAGCAATAGGTTGGTTAGTAAAAATCATTATCATGTAAAAATCCACACTTCTCACAAGATGCACTCACACTCGGCTAAATATATGGAGTCATAATAAAGATTAAGTATGACTAATACACTCAATTGCCTAGTATGCATACGTGTGAAATCATATGCTTGTTAAGGGATCAAATCTCCACTTAATTAGATATTTACTTGCATATATCATTAGGTCTTTGATGAGTTGTAACTTGGCTCGGGCTCGGGTATGGAATATTTGGAAAAAGTGGCTAATTGCTAAAGACGACGGTCTTGGCTTAATTTTCTAACATAAACTACAAGGAAAGCAATAAAGGTTCCGTACACAATACTTCAAGCTAGAAGGGATATGCTAGCTTGAGGACTCGTTTAAGGTAAGATTGTCAAGACCGTATTTTGCTTTCATGAACCGTACTTCATCTTTTACCCGAAAATACACAAACGGATTAGTTCTGTGTATTCGTTTTGAGATTCAGTTTGATTCTTTTTGCATTTTCCATTATGGGACCAATTTCCACGAATCGGGCATCTTTCATATCTTTTTGCTCGTCTCTTTATAACACTTTTTGAAATCCCACAAAATGGTGGAACTTGTTCGTTTCTTCGCCATTTCTTTCTTGCTTCAAACGTGAGATTGAAAATTTGTTCGCGGATTTCCGGGGGAAGTCCCGGTTTTGCGTGATGAAGGCAACAAAGCAAATTGAAATCAAAAGAATGCATTCCAGTTCTTTAAGGTCTGTCGGTAAAAGATCAATTTTTTTAAGCCAAAAACGTGTCTTTAACGAAAACGGGTTTTGTTGAAGGCTTTTTGGCTAAATGACTTGGTGGTTTGGGTGATTGAAGGATAAAAACGTTTAAGCTCAACGGGGCTAACTAGGGTTGATGTTCGGGTAAGGAAAATTAAAGAAAATGGTTGGGGCTCGAGTGGTTAAGGTTTCCTAGTGCCTAACTCATTTTTATGCAACAAATACTAATTAAGGTCTTGAAATGTATACCCAAAGCAAGTTCTAATCACAAGTATCATATGGCACCCTCAATTAAATCCAGAATAAAAGTAGAATTGCAATTTGCAAAAGCTTGTTTAAGGCTCAAAAATAAACTCACATACGGATGGAATTAGGTAAAAGTGTTTCATTTTACATGATTAAATATTTTACTAGATCATTGCTTTTAAGGATATCATAAAAAAAATTTAATTTTATTTGGACGTCATGGATTTACTTCTTTATTTCCCGAAAACGTATATTTATAATTTGGTATATCAAAAATTATATTAAATTAATTATATTAAATTTTTTGTTTCTTGTCACAAAAATTACTTGGTGAGTGATCTTTTCTTAAAAGTTTTAAATTTGGACCTTTTTAGCAAAGTCAAATGCATTACTCCCATCCCCACACTTAAAACTCACATTGTCCTTAATGTGATTAACATATTCAAGATCGAGAAAGGGTAATGAAACAACTTCCCTAAAAATGATGAATTTTTCACTTGTGTTTGGTTGCCCTTGCGTTGTTAGAATCATCGGTATCACCTGAAATGTCACCAATTTATTGAAAGCATTAAAATTCTAAACACACAAAATAAAAACAAAACGACCTAAATTAAAAGATAGATTGGCAGAACAACTGTGTTGGGGCCCCGAAAATGATACGGTTTTCAAGGGCTTTGTGGTGGGATATCCCCCACTCATGGTACATTCGGTTCCTGATGTACGTGACATCATTGCACAGGTCATCGACTCGGGAATGTAGATTTTCGACTCGGTTGAAGGCTCGTTGGGCATATTCAAATGATCGCATTGCATGGTCGCTGGTAGTTTGGATTGGCTCATAAAGGTCTAACATGGTTGGGAATTCTCTTGTACGTGAACTTGAAGATCTAGCTCCGGCTCCTTCCGGTTGTATCGGCATGTCGAGGTCCATGATTATTTTTTTGGGATCCGCCGGATCCCAGATTTGTCCCTTCTTATCCATGAATCTCGGCTGCCCATTTGGTAGGCTTGTCACGACGTACATACTTGTGCAAATGCTCAAGTCTAACAGTCTCGGCATCACTCCTACGGTTCCCTCCGTGTTATAACCATAGCTTTTGTATAAGTTCAAAATCCAGCTTCCTCCAAACATGGGTGTTGGAGCACCTGCAATTGCATTACTGGCAAAAAGATTACAAAACAAATACCCAATATTACATGGCAAATGATTGACCATACAATATAAAATGAACAAGTCCCTCAAATTAACAACTCTCTCGCTTTGACCACGAGCTTTTATTGAAAGACTAAGTAACCGATAAATGTATCGCAACAATGGGTCTCGTATCTGATTGCTTTTTGTTTTACCCGAGTTGAACCCTCCGGTTCCAATCCGCTCCCAAAATGATTTCCTCATTGCACCACTTTCCGCGTCTTTACTTTCCTCGTCCGTGAAGGTATGGTACGCCGACATTCCAGATATTGCCTCCTCCTCCATTTCTTGTTCCGTGTAGATTCCGAGATAGACACCGAACAAGGCAATGGATGTTTTATGCCAATGCCCAGCTACTCTGAATGAAACTATACTATCATCCCAAGGGTCAGAGTCTTTCATGCTAAATTTGAAAGATGCTAAAAATTCAAGAGTTAGTTCATAAACGGAAGGTCTATTTTGTGAGAATAACGCTTCCACTGAACATTCAATAAATTATTATATCTTTCTAGCTGTCCGACTGCCGCTAGTGTTTCTTCATCTGCTTGTAAGTGGGATCTTTCAACCCTTTGTAACAGTCTTTGAAGTCTATCATGACACCATCTCTCGCGGCTCCCTTCAAAATGTAAGTAGGGATGATCCATGATCCTGAAATTTTATAAATAAGTTAATCTAGACAAGATGAATTTCTTGAGCAGTTTCATGATGTTAGTGAAAACCATGTGTTTTTCAAGACATAACATCATAATGATTCAAGTCATGTTCAAAAATAGTTAAACATTTATCATCCAAGGAAAAATTTTTGAACATGGGGGTGCGCTTTGTAAAACGTGGGGGTGCGGTTAACATGTTTAGGCATCAAAATCTTGACTCGAGCAAGCATGGTTTTGTTTGTAAACCTTTGATTAAGCATGGGTTTAACGTTTTCTTGCTTTAAAAATCAAAGATTATACGTTTAACATTTTAATCATTTGTGAATAATTCAAGATACTCAAAATATATATATTGTTTTACACCACTTGTGAATTCTTGTAACTTGAACATGATTAACAAAGATTTCACCACGAATTATGAAGATAGTCTTGTTAACAATAAAAGAAAACAAACTAATTAACTAACTAAACATACTAATAACTAACTAAACATACTAATTAACACTAATCTACTATAAGAATAGCATGAACAAGTATGTTAAAAGCATTCATCATTCCATAATACGTTAAAGAACAAGTTTTTACACATAATTGCTAGGATTCCGGTTGTTTAGATACCTAATCACCTAACTACATGTAAATGACTTTCATAATCATAGGAATTAGCATAATAACCTCTTGATCAAAAACTCTTGAAAGAACTCTTCAAAAGATGAAAGAAAAATGGAAAACAAGGTGAAAATGAAAGCGGATACGACTTTGCAGGGAATTGAGGTCGGTATTTATCATGCAAAATTGAAGAGGAACAAGCAAAGGCTGAAATATGTCAGCTTGTGTCATTTTTTGTCAAACACAGGGGCGTGCCACCTTAAGCACGGGGTCGTGTTCATGTATTGTTGTTTGGTTTCAGCCTTTTGTTGTTCCATTTTCAGTTTCGTGTGTTATGTAATTTTCCCGGTTAAGTTTTATCACTTCCAAATCATCATAAAAGATACGAAAATAGTTCTAGAGTTAAATAACACAAGCCAAATTGAAAATTACATTTCCTAGGGTCCTACGGTTACACGATACGTTAAAAGCCGAGAATCTGAAACAGCAAAACCAGACTCTTTAACGCGCAACAGCGTACTTAGCACATCACGAAATGCTTCTAAAAGAAACCTCCACATATTTCGTGTGGAAGGTTCGGGATGGGATAGTGAGAAGTGCGGTTGCTCAATTCCGCGAGCTGCCAGTTAATGGAAATGAGTTCCTCGCTCATCTGTTGAACTTTTTGATAAGTTCAGCTAAGCGTTGGGATGCAACGAGGTTCATTTCAGTTAGTTGCTTGATTAGTTCATGCAGCTTGAAGAAATATTCTTGAGTTGTTGGCTGTCGCGTTTCAGAACGTGGTTTCTTCGCAGGATTCCAGCTAGAACTTACGTGACTTGATTCTTTCATTTTTTCAGAAGTTTTTAAGCAGGAATGGGTGTGATGAAAGAATGGAACAAGTGAGGTATTTATATACAGGTCGTGAAAAGTGAAAACAGGGGCGTGCTTTGCTAGGCATGACCCCGTGCTTGTCAGAATTCATCTTAAATTCGACCTGCAACGTTCAAGAGTCGTCAGCGGAGATCGTGGAAAAAATTTGTCAAAGACACGAGGGCGTGCTTCATGAGGCACGACCCTATGCTTGTGCTTGTGAAGTCCTAAAAATTGTTAAAAAGTAAGAAAAATTTATGTGCAGGTGTCGCGTTTAAGTTTCGGGTCTTCGGCATGACCCTTCCCCACACTTAGTTTTCGTCGGGGCGGAGGTGTAATTCCTCCGAAGGAATCTTGGTTGGTCCATCGTTATACGGTTTCAAACGATGACCATTTAATTTGAAACTTACACCTGCGTGGTTATAAATTTCAATGGCACCATTCAGAAACACGTTTTTTATCATATAAGGTCCAGACCAACGTGATTTCAGTTTTCCGGGAAATAAACGTAAACGAGAGTTACATAGTAAGATACGTTCTCCCACATGAAATCGTTTTGTGTTCTTTAATCGAGCGTCGTGGAATTTCTTTCTCTTTTCTTTGTAAACCCTAGCGTTTTCGTACGCTTGTTTTCTCAATTCTTCCAATTCGTGAATTTGTAGGAATTGATTCTTTCCTACAAGGTCTTGGTCCAGGTTTGCTGCTTTAAGTGCCCAAAAGGCCTTATGCTCTAGTTCCACAAGTAGATGACACGACTTCCCATAAACTAGTTTAAACGGTGTTGTGCCGATTGGAGTCTTATAGGCTGTTCGAAAAGCCCATAATGCATCATCTAACTTGGTAGACCAGTCCTTGTGGTTTTGACCTACATTTTTCTCAAGGATTTGTTTGATACCTCGGTTAGTGACTTCAGCTTGCCCATTCGCTTGTGGATGGTAAGCAGTTGTAAAGCGATGGTGAACTCCATAACGTGCCATTGCTCTTTCAAGCTGATTGTTACAGTAATGAGTTCCTCGGTCACTAATTAGAGCTTTGGGGGCACCGAAACGAGAAAATAGTTTCTTAAGGAATTTGACAACGTTCCTGACATCATTAGTAGGCAGGGCTTGAGCTTCAGCCCATTTTGAAACGTAATCAACTGCTACCAAGATGTAACGATTGCCAAATGACACCGGGAATGGCCCCATGAAATCAATACCCCATATATCAAATACTTCGCGTACTTGAACCGGTTGAGGCATCTCATCCCGTGTTGAGATATTGGTTGCTCTTTGACATGCATCACAGGTGCGTACCATGTTGTGAGCATCTTTGAAGATCGTGGGCCAGTAAAATCCAGAGTCAAATACTTTCTTTGCTGTTAAGGTTGCTCCATGGTGTCTTCCTGTGGGTCTTTCATGACAGTGCCTTAGAATTTGTTCTGCTTCACTTCCGTATACATATCTTCGAATGAGTTGGTCTGCACCGATTCTGAACAAATACCGGTCCTCGCAATAGTAATGTTTGATATCAGTAAAGAACTTCTTCTTTTCCTGATAAGTCATTCCTTTGAGAATGATTCCGCTTGCTAAGTAATTTGCAAAATCGGCGAACCAAGGATGTTCATCAATTGAGGATTGAATGTGCATAAGAAATTTGTGAGGAAAATTGTCGTTTATTATGTCTTCCTCAGTTTGTGAAGGACTTGCATCCTCAAGACGCGAGAGATGATCGGCCGCTAGATTTTCCGCTCCTTTCTTATCCCGAATTTTGATATCAAATTCTTGAAGCAGAAGAATCCAACGAATCAATCTCGGCTTTGCATCTTGTTTGTTGAACAAATAACGAAGGGCTGCATGATCGGTGTAAACAATTGTTTTTGAAAGGATTAGATACGAGCGGAATTTGTCAAATGCGAAAACTACCGCAAGAAGTTCTTTTTCGGTGGTAGTGTTAGTTTTCTTGTGCGTCGTTTAGGGTTTTGCTCGCATAATGAATTGGGTGAAATTGCTTGTCTTTCCTCTGTCCTAATACAGCTTCTACCGTGAAATCGCTTGCGTCGCACATGAGTTCAAATGGTAGCGTCCAATTTGGGGAAACCATGCTTGGAGTAGTTACCAGTCTCTCCTTAAGCAATTTGAATGCACTAATGCTGTGACAACCGACCTCCAGGTTGTTACCCTAACCCTAAATTACTTGCATCATTATCCATGTTATGAGTGCTAATAATTAAAACTATTCAACCCTACTATAAAATTGGAAACAATTCTTACTACTTGATTCAAATTATGGTTTTATGTGATTTTTATTATTGACTTTTAGCTAATTTAGGTTTCTACCTTTTAAAAATTTGTGTTCCAGGAATGTCAACTAGTCACCCTTACAAAATTTAAATTCAAGTGAAGGCAATTAAAATGTGTGGCATACACACTCCTCAAATATACCATCCACTAAATAATACATTATACCCAGTACTACAAAACTACACTACATAATAACAATTTACAATTAAAATTTAATTCAAAAATCACCCACTACACTCCAAGAATCGGCCGCCCCCCCTCTCCACTCCTCTCCTCTCTACACCACCACCACACCACCCACTAGCATTGCATGCAACTCTCTCCCTCTCTCCCTCTCTCCCTCTTATTCGAAACCACCAGCTGAAACACACACCCTCACCTCACAACTCACTCAAAGCAAATTCTCTCCAAGTCTTGCACAAGAAATTCGAAGAACATCACCAAGCATCATTCGGCCAAGTGCAAACCGCAAGGAGGTGGCCTAGTTCGCGAGTTTTGGTCACACAACCACACTTGTTCCACCTTTCCAGCCTTGGTTCGAGCTTATACAGTCAAGTCCAAGGAGTTTCTAGCCATCCACGACCATCAACACCTTCTAACCCGTGAGTTACATCAAGTGTAAGCTCATGTTGTCGGTTTTGGGACATGTCACTTGTTTTCTTCATTTTTCACCTAAAAACCTTGCTTATTCCTTGTTGTAGTAGAAACTTCTCACCATCACCTTGTTCTTAAGGAGTTCCCAACGTTCTTGAAGGTAAACCTCATGTTATGTTAGTCATTCTTGAGGTGGAAACCGATTTCCACCATGAAAACCCTCTTTTTGGGTGTTTTGGTAATCATCTAGCTTGTGAAAGTTGCAACTCTTGTAAACCAAACTTGTGACCTGCATTTTTATGACTTAATGGACTCCCAAGAACCTGTTTTAAAAAGTTCCAAAAGGCTACATACTCGAAACCACGGTTAATACATGGATTACACCTTGAAACCCTTCTTTCTACATGTAACAACACCCTTTTAAGCATTTGTTTGAAAAATCCTTTCAACCAAGACCCATAACCTACTCATGAACGACTTAATAACACCTTAATAATCTGTTTATGAAGTTAAATGAAGTGTTGGTAACGTTTAAACTCAAGTTAAGATGATTTACACAAGTGTTATGGTCGGTTATGACATTTTCTACATATTTGAAGCATATGGATGTATAGAACAACTAGGCAACTCGTTGGGACTGAAATTTCAGTAGGTTTTAATGAATATTAGATGTGTTAGTAATGTTTAATCTCTGAAATAAAGGACATGTTGTGATTTACCCTCTTTTAGTCACTTTCGGGACCCGAAAACATGGTATAATGACTTTAAAAATAGTAAGAATATGAAAGTAACACTCTTGAAAAGTATTCCAGGCTCAAAACTGATAAATAAAGTGTTCTTGAGTCAATGGATAATTTAAATGGTCAAAGAAACAAATAAATGACGTTTTAACTAAAAACGGATACAAACCGAGCATCGTTTTTGAGAAAAATCCATAAAAATAGAGTTCGAAGCTAAAATTTATAAAAATCATATGATTTCAGTAAGATAAGTAATAAAAGACTTAAAGGATTTGAAAAATTGGTCAAACAAGCTTTAAATGGTCAAACCCGGTCAAAACCGCGTTTTAACGGGTCAAACGTAAAAACGAGATTTTCAACTATAAAAGGCCAATTTTCAAAATTTAGGGACTTAAAAATTTATAAGGATATCTTTTAAAAAATACCTACTGGTCCAAGATTCAAATATATGAAAACTCCAATTTACGGTTAAAACTATCCGGCTTTTACCGTAACCGGGAGCGTTAAACGCACAGTTTTTAAATCGGACCCGTAAACTAAAATTTTGAAACACTTACTCCATAATAAGTATAATATGACTCTAAGAATCTGATTTTTGGTCTTAAATGACATAAAGGGCAAGAAAATAAACTTGAGGGTAGAAACTGTCAATTTTGAAACTTGAGAGACCAAACTGTAAAATTTCTCCAAACCTGACAACCGACTTCCAGGAAGCTAATAATCACTTGAACAAAAAAATTACTTAATATACTTAACCTAATGAAGTGAAAATCCTAATTTTCATGAAGACACCTTGACTTGCCATAAAAGGAAACTTTTATACAAACATTCGCGAAACCAAAGCCTTAACCAATAGCTAAACTCTTGACACCATTGCTGCACCTTAAATGAGTTTAGGGCAGTAGCTTATTACTTAATATGTACATGTTAAGGTGCTAGACTTGAGACACTTCCCGGTACACCAAGAGACTTTTGACTGGACACCTAAGGTGAGTTCTAGTGATCCCCCTTTTTACTATTGTTTTGGGATGAAACATGCTCTACTTTATATGAACTATGATTGTGCTTTACTTGATGATTGTATGTGGGATTTGTGGTTACCTGCTGATTCTTATATCATGATCATTAATTCTTTCGTGAACCGCTTGTTTTATATGGATAGATCTATTTGGGGAATCCCCCACACACAGTGGCTTCCGTTCCAGGAAGGTTACCCCACTGAGACCCTAAGGGGTCGTTTGTGGCATGTAACAAGTTTTGTTAAGATACTATGGTGAACCATCCGGGCAGGTAGGGTTCACTGGTTTGGGGCTCAGTTCTTCCTTCGGGAATATCCGGTTAAACACAACTTTAGAAGAGGCCAACCGGGACTCAGTGCAGGGTTGATTATGATTTTTCCCATTATGATGAACAATGATTATTTTCTTTTAATCAAAGAAGGATTTGTTAACTCCTTTTGTTTTTAAACTTTAAGCACTTGAATTCACCAACTTTTTAGTTGACACAATTTTCTTTTGAGCATGTTTCAGGTAATGTATGAAGAGATCCTAGCTGTTGTGAAGACCTAGACTTATCCCGTGACCATGGCATTGGCATATTTCCTCAATGAAACATTTAAACAATTTCATATTTGTGTTGAACAAGCACAATTTATTTTTATGGATGATTGTAAAACTGATTTGGGGGCTTGATTTGTTCCTAGCCCCGTTATCTTTTTAAAAACATTAATGCCATGTGATAATCTCTCCTTTGAGCTCGTGTAATGGTTTGTTTCCGCTGCCATATGTTGTTGCTAGTCTGTGACGTCCCACCCTACCTGGGCCCGGGGTGTGACAAATGCATTCATCAGAAAATACGAATTGCGCGTCTTTCTCCAGAAGTTGAGTCATTGGTCGAGCGATTTTTGAGAAATCTTTGATGAAACGATGGTAGAATCCTGCATGTCCTAGGAAACTTCTGATGTCTTTCACGGTTGTGGGATGCGGAAGTTTAGAAATAGTGTCGACTTTGGCTTGATCGACTTCAAGCCCCGCTCGAGAGATTTTGTGTCCTAAAACTATTCCTTCCGTAACCATGAAGTGGCAGTTTTCCCAATTTAAAACAAGGTTGGAGTCTTCACATCTAACCAGCATCTTTTCCAGATCTTCAAGACATTGCCCGAATGAGTTTCCAAGGATGGAGAAATCATCTATGAAAACTTCCATTGAGTGTTCAATCATGTCATAAAAAATTGCTACCATGCATCTTTGAAATGTAGCAGGAGCGTTACACAATCCAAAGGGCATTCGCCGATAAGCAAATGTGCCATATGGACAGGTGAATGTCGTCTTCTCTTGATCTTCGGGAGCAATAGGAATTTGAAAATAACCTGAGAAACCGTCCAGGAAACAATAGAACATTTTTTCAGACCATCTCTCAAGCATTTGGTCGATGAAAGGAAGAGGGAAGTGATCTTTCCTTGTGGCGTCATTGAGTTTGCGATAGTCTATGCAAACTCTCCATCCTGTAACCGTACGAGTGATAATAAGCTCATTCTTCTTGTTAGTTACAACAGTCATTCCTCCTTTCTTTGGAACAACTTGGACGGGGCGAAGGCGAATGATTTGGTTTCATCAACTTCAAGTTCTTGAGTGATTTGGTTTTCACAGATGGGTTTGGTGATTTGGACTTCTATTAATTGAGTGTTGCAAGCTTCATTTTGAAGGGTTTCCTTCAAATGACGGCTTATGATCGAATCGCAAGCATCAACGTAATAGAGTGAGTCATCATGATGTTGAGGGTGTTTCATGGATTGGCCTATATCGAAAGTTACTTCCTCCTCGTCTACTCTAAGCGTGAGTTTGCCTGTACAAACATCAATGAGGGCTCGAGCAGTCGCTAAGAAAGGTCGACCTAGGATAAGAGGAACATTTTTGTCCTCATCCATTTCAAGGATCACAAAATCAACGGGAAAGAAATACGAATTTGTCAATTTTAACTAAGAGATTTTCAGCGATGCCCCTCGGATATTTGACAAAATGGTCAGCTAGCTGGATGCTCATACGGGTAGGTCTAGGTTCACCTAGGTTTAATTTTTCAAAAACCGCATAAGGCATAAGGTTAATGCTTGCACCTAAATCAGCTAACGCATTACTGACAGAAAGATTTCCTATTAGGCAAGGTATGGTGAAACTTCCTGGATCAGTCATCTTTTGAGGTAGTTTGTTTTGAAGAACTGCAGAGCATTCCTCATTCAAAACTACGTGTGATAACTCTTATAGCTTCTTTTTGTTTGACAAGACACCTTTTGGAAACTTAGCGTAGTTTGGCATTTGTGCTAAGGCCTCCACCAAGGGCAGATTGATGTGGAGTTGCTTGAACAACCCAAGGAATTTGCCATATTGTGCCTCCATTCTTTGTTATCTCAAACGACCTGGATATGGAGGTGGTGGAACATAAGGTGGTGGTGGAACATATTTCTTTGCTGGTTCTTCAATAACAACAGGTTGCTTTTGCTTATCGCTCGCATTACTTGGAGTTTCAATTTCTACTTCTTCAAGGATGGGTTGTAATGCGGGTGCATCACCTTGAGTGGTTTTGCCACTCCTGGTGGTGATGGCTTTGACTTGAGCATTAGGGTTTGTCATAGTGTTGCTGGGCAAAGCTCCTTGAGGTCTTTCAGATAGTTGTTGTGCAATTTGACTTACTTGATGCTCTATGGTCTGTAATGATGTTTTGTTGCTTTCGATGTCAGCTTCGTTTCTTTGGAACCTCTCCTCATTTCTTCGATTAGATTTCCAGATGACTCATATGTGGCTTGTGTGGTTAACAACAATTGCTGCAATAAGTCTTCCATTGATGATGCTCCACTGTCTTGGTTACTACTGCTAGGACCTTGGTATGGTGGTTTTTATTGTTTGTAAGGTGGCCTTCGGTTGAATCTAGATGATTGTTGGTTATTGCCAGCATCTCTGTAATTCGAGTTGCTTATCCAATTTGAATTGTATGAGTTGTTTGGGCCTCCCACGTAGTCAACATCTTCAACCATCATAATGCCTTGTGGGCACTCGCTGGTCTTGTGTTAATTTCCACATGTGTTGCATGGTGTTGGAGTTTTCTTTAGCTCGCTTTGCAATTGTTCAAAGTTTTTGGTTAGAGCTTCTAATTGGGCTGCAATTAGGGTTTCAGAGTCTACTTGATGAATACCTTTAGAACTGGGTTTGGTTATTAAGGGATTGTAAGCAAAGCTCTTCTTAGCTGCTCTTTCTAAGGCTTGGTATGCTTCTGTTGGCGTGACACTTCCGAAATCTCCTCCCGCACTTTGGTCAACCGCTTGCTTGTGGGTTCCGCTGATTGCCTCGTAAAAGGTTTGACACTGCAGCCACAGATCAAGTCCATGATATGGGCACCTCCGAAGGAAACTTTTATATCTCTCCCATGCTGCGTGTAATGATTCATCGTCGTCTTGGCAAAAACTTGTGATGCTGCTTCTTAGTTTGGCAGTGCGATCGGGTGGGAAGTATTTCAAAAGAAATTGTTCAGCCATTTCCGCCCATGTGGTGATAGAACCAGACGGAAGTGAATCAAGCCAATCGATGGCTCGGCCTCGAAGTGAAAATGGAAAAAGTCTTAGTCGAATGGCGTCGTCTGAACAGTTATTGATTTTGAAGGTCGCACAGATACGAAGGAATCATGAGATGTGAGCATTAGGATCTTCGTCTTGTAACCCATGGAACTGAACAGAGTTTTCTACGAGTTGGATAATACTAGACTTAATCTCGAAATTGTTGGCCGCAATTGCTGGTTGGACAACACTAGACTCATAACCATCTATTGACGGTGTGGCATAGTGTGTCATCTTCATTTCCTCGTCTTGGTTAGCCATGTCTTCTTCGGATGGTGTATCTTCTAAAATGTCTTCTTCAATGACCGGTGCTTGTTGTGATCTTTTTGCGCAATCTTTGACGGAAAAGTCGTTCGGGTTCCGGAAGAGGCGGAACAAATTCAGAACTAGACGAGTCGGACATACACTAACTTAAAGAAGCATAAACTAACTAATGCTTAAAATAAATCAGGAAAAAATAACTAAACTAACTAAGACAAACTACTTAAAAATAAAAATGAAGTTTAAACAAAAATATATTAACAAGTTATATACAAGATAGTCAAAAATTTAGTTTGTCTTTCAAACTGCCGTGTGTCCCCGGCAACGGCGCCAAAAACTTGATGGGTGCGGATAGTATATATATATTAATAAAGATTTATTGCACAGATTCAGTTTTAATTGGTTATTACTAATACTAAACCACACACACAAAAGGCAGTGTACCTATCGTGTGGTAATATAGTGTTGATAAGAACTGAGTATCAATCCGTGGTCACACCTAGCCTACTCAACAAACTTGATGTTTGACTATCAGATTTGGTTTTTGTTAAAAAAAGTGATAATTTGCATTGGAAAGATTTTTAGGGTTTAAAAATAAACAATAATAGAAAGAAAGTAAACTAAGATTTGAAGCGTTTGGATTTAAAACCAGGGAATAAAAGTTATCATCCTAATTGGACTCCATTTATGTAACCGTGATGAATTGGCGGTGTGATTTAAGATATGGATTAATGTAATTATGTTAACGTTTATAAAGATGAGCTGGCGCGATTTCTCGTCTATCCTACTGCCGTAATGACTTGATCCTGTCAGGCTGAGTTTACTGCTCAGATCAAAGCCCTAGTAATGTAGGTAAATCTTTTGTGACCTATTTGACATAGGATTTCTGAAAACATAATTTAATGTTAAAAAGAGAGTTGATCAGGTTCCTTCCTAACATACCATTAATTTTAGAAAACCGTAACAGTTACTGAAGATTTCTTAAACTAATAAAGGGAATCCACAAATGATCAGAAAGTTAAAGTGGTATGATTTCTAATAACCATTTCTAGTTCATTAGCCATGGATTTATTATGAAGACCGGTTTCGCGAATGAAAGTTAATCATACGCTTTTCAACCTTGTATGACAATCACAATCACAAATCATAAAGTTATAACATCCCGTTCAAATGTAGATGCTACCCATTAATAGTTTTCCCAAGACCACCATAACATTAACATAATATTTATCACACCATTAGTTCATCACAAATTACATAAGTTTCATCCGACTAGGATGATAAATAAAGTTTAGCTCATAATGAGCTTGAACATAACAACAGATAACAAAGAAGATAGATATGTAATCATCGGTGAAATGGAACAATCAAACCGATAGTCCACAATGGATGACGTTTAGACGATCCTAAGCTTCTTCCAAGTGTTGTATGCACCTCCCGAGCCTCCAAATGATCTTGAAGTCTTGATCCCCGAGAGAATTCTGCAGAGTAACTCTCCCACCAAAGCTTACCAAAAATGGTGAACTTAGGCTTCTATTTATA
>CM046029.1:35500121-35691292 GCA_025215565.1 Flaveria ramosissima
CTATACATACCCATACGTATATATATATATATCTGTAAGGCCTCGTTCCCGGGACGCTTACAGCTGGTAAATCATCGCACATAAAACATATAATTTCATTAACTTGAATCAGATTACATTGCAGCGGAACATTAAACAAACATATCATTCATTATAAAAGCTTTTTCAAAATGATACATCGTTTTCAGATTACAAAATACATGTTGCATTACATCACTAAACATTATTAAAGTGGATGCCATCCAAAATAAGCCGAGTAGCCGGCCCGTGCCATCCTCAACAACCTTACCTGCCAACTGGAAACACATAATAGTCAACGTTGCTGAGGGCGTTCTAGTTTTATAATAAAATATATTTGACTTTCATTAAAACCGTTCTTTACTTCGTACATGACCACACATAATACATACACATATATAATATCATTATTATCTTCCATTACTGTTCATCACATACTTTCATCGGCCCGTTCCTTCTTTATCACATTATCTTTTTATCACAATTTGGATCACTATCATCAGCTATGCCCCAAATCAATGGGGTACTGGGCCGAAGTTCATATTTGACTTCCACACTGCACATAGCTTACCACCAGCACCGGGGTAAGCGATAAAGATCCCAACCGTATACTACACCCCTAACATTATGCATAATTCGAGTACTTGGCCAAAGATCATAAATGACTTCAACACTGCACATAGTCTGGCACCAGCACCGAGGTGAGTAATCACTATAAACCACTATATACTACACCCCTAACATTATGCATAACTCGAGTACTGGGCCAAAAATCATAAATGACTTCCACACTGCACATAGCCTGGCACCAACACCAAGGTGAGTAATCACTATACACCATGTACCATATCGTTGGTCAGTCACAAAGACTGGAACCCCTGCGTGTATCCTTAAGGGTTAGCTAAACCATACGTAGTTGAGCTTACGGCATTTTAGAGCCATGCACCTCTGTATATTTGCTTTCAAGCCTTTCATACTTTCGTTCATTCATTAATGCATGCATTCATTCATCATGTTCCTCTTTTTGTTATCTTCCACTTTACGTTACATAATACTTTCATTTCATTCATTAACATTCAACGTAAAGCCACGGGAAAATAACCACACATATTAAAGAACATAAACATAAACATACAGCATCACCATACCGGGCATCATCATACATACATAACATACACCATACACACCATCATGCATAAGCATCAATCATATATCATCATACATCAATCATACATCATATACACCATCACATAAGCATCAATCATACATCGCACATACCCATCATAACGTCTATGAACTCAAAAGTCAACATACATAAGCCCCCGGAATCTCCCAAGTCAAAACTTACATCTGCACTTTCCCCCGAAAGTCAAAAAATAAACCATTGTTATTTCGGGCGTATGAGTCCTATTTGGGCGTATGGACATCTTCCAGTCGCATGGCCTCCCAGGCGACTAAACACTTAGCTGAATGTACATCAGACGAATGGACCCTATGCGAATGGACCTATGCGGATGGACCTATGGGCGAATGGACACCTATGCGTATGGACTCTCAGTCGCATAGCTTTCATGCGTATGGCCTTCAGTCGCATGACTTCAGGCGCATGGGCTCCAGTCGCATACCTTTCGTGCGTATGAACCTCAGTCGCATGGCCTCCAGGCGCATGGACCTCAGTCGTATAACCTTAAATCGCATACCTTACAGACGCATGAACTTCAGTCGTATGACTTCCATGCGTATGGACCTCAGTCGCATGGCATTCGTGCGCATGGACCTCAGTCGCATGCCTTTCGGCAGTATGGCCTCCAGTCGCATGCCATTCAGTGGCCTAGCCCTAGCTGATACAGAATGCAGTTCATCCTGAACGCAGACCGCCATTATCGGCCTCCAAGCTCACACAAACTCGTTCTAAGCTCAAATCAACCATCCTAAATCTTAGAAACACCTACCACAACATCATTCAAGCACACACTAGCCCGAATGGACCTATGCGGATGGACCTATGGGCGAATGGACACCTATGCGTATGGACCCTAAGTCGCATAGCTTTCATGCGTATGGCCTTCAGTCGCATGACTTCAGGCGCATGGGCTTCAGTCGCATACCCTTCGTGCGTATGAACCTCAGTCGCATGGCCTCCAGGCGCATGGACCTCAGTCGTATAACCTTAAATCGCATACCTTACAGACGCATGAACTTCAGTCGTATGACTTCCATGCGTATGGACCTCAGTCGCATGCCATTCGTGCACATGGACCTCAGTCGCATGCCTTTCGGCCGTATGGCCTCCAGTCGCATGCCATTCGGTCGCCTAGCCCTTGCTGATACAGAAATGCAGTTCATCCTGAACGCAGACCGCCATTTTCGGGCTCCAAGCTCACACAAACTCGTTCTAAGCTCAAATCAACCATCCTAAACCTTAAAAACACCTACCACAACATCATTCAAGTACACACAAGCCCGAAATCAAACCCCACCCGCATCAAACGCATACACATACGCATACATGCGGGTTCAACACCCAACTTTTTAAAAACGGGTTTCAGATGTGTTCCAGCCCAAAAATCATTCAAAAGTGTGTAAAAGAGGGGTCCTAGAGCTCACACAAACAACCCGTCGAGTAGAGCTTCGATCCAACCCGCTACACCTCAACTTTCATGCTCGAATCCACGAAAACCAAGCTTGAGACCACTTTCTTCCTCTTTTCTCTCTATACCCCCAAATTGTGAGTGTGGGGGAGGGCGTGGGCTGCCCTCCCCTCTAAATCCCCCACTCTTCCCATCTTTCCCCCATTTTGTCAAGTTTGGTCCCTCAACTTTGGACTTTATGTCTTTTTCTTCTTTCGTCGGCTTCAAAAAAAATATCCAGGTGTTACAAGTCCACCCCCCTTATTTAGGTTTCGTCCCCGAAACCTATTATTCCTTGAACAAATGTGGGTATGTTGTCTCATCTCTTCTTCCGTCTCCCACGTAGACTCGGATCCCTTTCTGTGCTTCCACTGTACGCGCACAAGTAAGGCAACTTTATTACTCAATCTCTTCTCTTTACGGTCGATGATTGCCACTGGTTGTTCCACATAATTGAGTCGTTCGTCTACCTCGATGTCCCCCAGTGGGACAACCATATCTTCGTCTGCTAAATATTTCCTCAGATGAGATACATGGAACGTCGGGTGAATTTCACTTAACTCCTCTGGTAATTCTAGTCTATAGGCCACCTCTCCTACTCGAACAATGATTCGGAAAGGCCCTATGTACCTCGAGCCCAACTTGCCCCGCTTTCTGAACCGATGGATATCTTTCCAAGGTGAGACTTTCAACATAACTCTATCACCCACCTAGAACTCAATCGGTCGACGTCTCTTATCGGCATACGACTTCTGCCTATCTTTAGGCTTTCAATCTCATGAACCTTCAACTGTCAGGATGCATAGGCTATAACCTTTCCTCCTAGCATCGACACACATCCCAGCCCCGAGTAGGAAGCATCTGAATAAACCACCAAATCTTCACTTCCCTCGGGCAACAACAAAACAGGAGCTTGAGTCAACCTCGTCTTTAACTCCTCGAACACCTACTCTAGAGCTTGACCCCATACAAATTTCACACCTTTACACTACCGTCCCTCTTATCGAGCAACTCCTGCAGTTGTTCCATCAATTCCTTCGTCTCAGTCGGAGCCAACTAATATGGTACCTTAGCTACAGGCTGAGCACCCGGTATCAAGTCAATCTGAAACTCGATCTCGCAGTCAGGTGGCACTCCTGGTAAGTCTTCGGGAAATACATCTGGAAATTCACACACAACGGGTACATCGAATGTTGTGGTGTTGGCATATTCATATCCTCCACGGAGGCCAAGTAGGCACTACATCCACGCCTCTTACACTTTCCTGCCACCGCCATTGAAATGACTTTCGGAATCGTAGTGACCCGATCACCATAAACCGTCACCGAACTCCTGTCAGGCGCTATCAATCGGATAATCTTCTTGCGACACACAATGTTCGCCTCGTAGTCCGCCAATCAATCCATTCCTAGGACTACATCGAAACCGCCTAAGGTCATCACGGACAGTCTAACAGGAAACTACTGATGACCTTCTAATTCAATATCGCAGCCTTCTATCGCCTCGGAAATCCGGGTACACTTACCTATGGCAGTTTCTACATCGAAGGGCTCAACAACACTTCTACTCCTAATGGGCAACTTAGCACAAAAGTAGCAGAATTAAAACTCCTACAAACACCGGAATCAACCCTCCCAAGAACAAGAGTTTGATTACTAGATACGTACCTGACACGACATCGGGGTCCGTCCTAGCCTCCTCCGGCGTCATCGTAAATGCTCTGGCACTCGTCCTTATCCTCTAGCATTCTTTACTCTCGAACCTTCATCCCTCTACTTCTTGCAATCCCTGCTCAGGTGGCATTCCTCACCACAATAATAACACCTCCTCACACCACAGTTCTTCGCCACATGTCCGGTCCTTCCACAACAGAAACAGACATTGGTCCCAATCTACATTCCCTGGGGTATTTTTGTCCACACTTGTCACACCTTCTCGACCCCGCACCGGATGTGACCACATGCCGGTCATCCACCCGTGCACCTTTGTTACTTGGAGCGGCTCCGCCACGTCCAAATCGCTTCCTGTTCCAATTCCGATCACCCTCTCCTTTCTTGCTAGCTTCTGTCACCACCACAGTTCTTTCATCGTATAATCTCCCCGCCAAATCAACCGCCGACCTAAACATGCTTGGTGGGCAGCGATCATGTGCCTACGGACATCCGCCGGCAAGCCCTGAATGTACCTCTTAATCTTTCGTGACAGAGGCGTCACCTGATCCAGCACCAGCTGTGCCATTTCGTTTAATTTAGTGGTGTATTGTTGATGTGTCATGGTTCCCGCCTCTAGCTGGAGGAACTCTCTTTCAACTTTGTCCATCTCATGGTGAGGACAGAACTCCTCAATCACCAGCCTCTTCAACTCTATCCACCTCATCCTCCCGATAGCCCTGCTACCCTCAGCTTGGACAATATTGTCCCACCAACACAGAGCCGAGTCCACAAATGAGTTGGCAGCAAACTTCACCTTCTGGTCCTCTCGACACTCGCTGATATCAAGTACAGCCTCCATCTCTCTCACCCACCGGTGAGCAGCAAAAGCAGTGCCATTTTCATCGAAAGTCGGGGGATTGCATCTCATAAATGCCCCGTAGTTGCAGCCTCGTGCCGCCTCCGGCGCAGGCTCTTCTTCCTCTTCTTCATCATCGGAGAGAACCGTTTTGGTCTCCGGCCCTTCCTGTCCTCCCGCGGACCTGTTCCTCTCTTTCCTTTCTCCTTCCTTTACAACCTTAATCACTTCGATCACTAAAGACAGTAGGATCGTCTGCATGACCTGATGAACCTCCTCTACAACTGCCTCTTTCACTGAGGCCCTCAAATTCGCACTCTCATCCCCAGCCTCCGGATGAGGGGTCTCAGGTTCTTCATGAACCACCTCTTCAGCTCTGGGTCTTCCTCTCGTGACCCGTGGTCCAGCACCACGTCCACTACAACCTCCACCGCGCGAAGCTTTAGATGATCTACCACCGGTCATACTCTAACACACTAAAAGATTCAAAGACCAACACGGTCATTCAATGGAACAGCTCAGTTTATGTTAAGTATAGTAAGTCCCTAATTATAGTGGCCAGTTGTGATTAGCCACTTACTTTACCCTTCATACCCCGAGCATTACCTATCCTGACTACATCATTATCTAAATCTACATACATCACATAAACCACATAACATGCATACGTAATACCGATTAACATTAAGAAAATACCTGATGGCACGCAGCTACTCAGATTGGCATCCCATTCCCTTTCCATCCCATTTTCGGTTTAAGTAAAGTTTATTTTGAAAATTTACCCGTTTCACTTAAACTTTGGCTCTGATACAACTTGTAAGGCCCCGTTCCCAAGAAGCTTACAACTGGTAAATCATCGCACATAAATCATATAATTTCATTAACTTGAATCAGATTACATTGCAGCGAAACATTAAAACAAACATTTCATTCATTATAAAAGCTTTTGCAAAATGATACATCGTTTTCAGATTACAAAATACATGTTGCATTACATCACAAAAGCATTAAAAAAGTGGATGCCATCCAAAAAAGCCGAGAAGCCGCCCCGTGCCATCCTCTGCAACCTTACCTGCCAACTGGAAACACATAAAAGTCAGCGTTGCTGAGTGAGTTCTAGTTTTATAATAAAATATATTTGACTTTCATTAAAACCGTTCTTTACTTCGTACGTGATCACACATAATACATACACATAGATAATATCATTATTATCTTCTGTTACTATTCATCACATACTTTCATTAGCCCTTTCCTTCTTTATCACATTATCTTTTTATCACAATCTGGATCAATGTCATCAGCTATGCCCCAAATCAATGGGGTACTGGGCCGAAGTTCATATTTGACTTCCACACTGCACATAGCCTAGCACCAGCACTTGGGTAAGCGACAAAGATCCCAACCGTATACTACACCCCCAACATTATGCATAATTCGAGTACTGGGCCGAAGATCATAAATGACTTCCACACTGCACATAGCCTGGCACCAGCACCGAGGTGAGTAATTACTATAAACCACTGTATACTACACCCCCAACATTATCCATAACTCGAGTACTGGGCCGAACATCAAAAATGACTTCCACACTGCACATAGCCTAGCACCAGCACCGAGGTGAGTAATCACTATACACCATGTACCACATCGTTGGTCAGTCACAAAGACTGGAACCCCTGCGTGTATCCTTAAGGGTTAGCTAAACCATAAACAGCTGAGCTTATGAAATTTTAGAGCCGTGCACCTCTGTACATTTTGCTTGCAAGCCTTTCATACTTTCGTTCATTCATTAATGCATGCGTTCATTCATCATGTTCCTCTTTTCGTTATCTTCCACTTTACGTTACATAATACTTTCATTTCATTCATTAACATTCAACGTAAAGCCACGGGAAAATAACCACACATATTAAGGAACATAAACATAAACATACAGCATCACCATACAGGGCATCATCATACATACATAACATACACCATACACACCATCATGCATAAGCATCAATCATACATCATCATACATCAATCATACATCACATACACCATCACATAAGCATCAATCATACATCACACATGCCCATCATAACATCTATGACCTCAAAAGTCAACTTACATAAGCCCCCGGGAATCTCCCAAGTCAAAACTTACATCTGCACTTTCTCCTAAAAGTCAGAAAATAAACCATGTTCTTTCGGGCGTATAAGCCCTATTTGGGCGTATGGACATCCTCCAGTCGCATGGCCTCCCAGGCGACTGAACACTTAGGCGAATGGACATCAGGCGAATGGACCCTATGCGAATGGACCTATGCGGATGGACCTATGGGCGAATGGACACCTATGCGTATGGACTCTCAGTCGCATAGCTTACATGCATATGGCCTTCAGTCACATGACTTCAGGTGCATGGGCTTCTGTCGCATACCCTTCGTGCATATGAACCTCAGTCGCATGGCCTCCAGGTGCATAGACCTCAGTCGTATAACCTTCAATCGCATACCTTACAGACGCATGAACTTCAGTCGTATGACTTCCATGCGTATGGACCTTAGTCGCATGGCATTCGTGCCCATGGACCTCAGTCGCATGCCTTTCGGCCGTATGGCCTCCAATCGCATGCCATTCAGTCGCCTAGCCCTACCTGATGCAGAATGCAGTTCATCCCAAACGCAGACCACCATTTTCGGCCTCCAAGCTCACCTTAACTTGTTTTAAGCTCAAATCAACCATCCTAAACCTTAGAAACAGATGCCACAACATCATTCAAGCACACACAAGCCCGAAATCAAAACCCCACCCGCATCAAACAGATACACATATGCATACATATGGGTTCAACATCCAACTTTTCAAAACGGGTTTTAGATGTGTTCCAGCCCCAAAATCATTGAAAAGTGTGTAAAAGAGGGGTCCTAGAACTCACACAAACAACCCCGTCGAGTGGAGCTTCGATCCAACCCGCTACACCTCAACTTTCACGCTCGAATCCACGAAAACCTAGCTTGAGACCACTTTTCTTCCTCTTTTCTCTCTATACCCGAAAATTGTGAGTGTGGGGGAGGGTGTGGGCTGCCCTCCCCTCTAAATCCCCCACTCTTCCCATCTTTCCCCCGTTTTGGCACGTTTGGTCCCTCGACTTTGGACTTTATTTCTTTTTCTTCTTTCGTCTGCTTCAAAGAAAATATCTGGGTGTTACATGTTATTTATTGATTAACACACGATTCTGAGCATAACACGTAGTGTTAACAGCTTCAGCCCAGAAAAATGATGGTTATTTGGTTGCTGATAACATTGTCCTAGCAGCTTCAGTTAAAGTTATGTTTCATCTTTTTGCAACTCCATTTTTTTTCTGGAGTTCCTGTAGAACTAAATTTTCTAGCTATCCCCTTTGAATCACAAAATTCATTCAATGTACGGATGCAAAATTCAGTTCCATTATCGCTTCGGATGCACTTGATTGTTTTGTCCGTATGATTCTCTACCAGTGTCATGAATTTTATCAATAGATGAGGGGTCTCATCTTTGGTTGCTAAATAGAAAACCCATGTAAAGCTAGATCCATGTCCTAAACTCAAAACACTTACTGGACCAAACAGATCCATGTGCAACAGTTCTAAAATAGAGTCAATTATAGTATGAGCAACAAGTTTATGAGGAAGTTTATGTTGTTTGCCTTTTGAATATGACAGACAATGTTCAGACAATTAAAATTCTTTCACTGCCAGACCTACAACATGATTTCCTCTGACTAGTTTGTTCATGTTTTTAATATTAACATGAACAAGATGATGGTGCCATAGCAATGTGTCACTTTCAGAGGCTTTAGATAACAGACCTGATGCAGTCACGAAGGAATGGGATCCATTCATATCAAGCAAATACGTATCTTTATCTCTTGGTGTTCTTAACAAAACCCATTCCTCAGGAATAACAAATCCTGGTTTTAAAATCAAGCATTCTTTATCTGTAAAGTGTGTTGAATATTGTTTGTCACAAATTTGTGAGACACTTAACAAATTATGTTTAAGTTCCTCAACAAAATTCAGACCCTCAAAGCTTAACACACCGTTTGTCACTGTACCTTTCTTAGTTATCTTACCTCCTTTGTCTCTAGCAAATATAACATAACCTCCGTTATATGGTTTGATGTTTTGTAACAGAGATATGTTACCAGTCATATGCCTTGAACATCCACTGTCAACGTGCCAAACACTGTTGATGCTGGGTCTAGGATGTTCCTGCATTAATAAGAGATTTATTCAGTTTTAGGAACCCAAGCCATTGATGACCTGAGTACACCTTTTTCATCCAAATATGATACTGATTTCAGTGTCATATCTCTTTTATCATTAAAGATATAATCTTCAATAATTTCAGGTTCTGATGAAATTGTTTTCACTTTCCATTCTTGAATTGGTTTAATCAATTTCTTGAAAGTAATTTGTATGGAAGGTGGATTGTCATTTTTGACATGTAAAACATTTTTAATGAATTTATCCTTTTGCAAATCTGTGTTTTGTTGAACATTTCTATTGTCAGCAAATGAATTTGACTGACTTAAATTCTTTTTAATTTTAGCATTCATAAAGAATTGTTTTCTATTATTTGCAATCGAATTATGAATCTTTGTTTACTTGTCAAATATCATTGAAAATGACAATTTCTAGCCATGTGATTTGGCTTTCCGCACACATAACAATTTTTATTATAATACACATTTTGTGCTCGAATTGGTTTTTCAAACTGTTGATGATAATATTCTCTGTTATCATAGAATCTGCCTTTAGAATTTCTTTGGCCAACAGAGGGGGTTGGTTGCTCTGTTATATGCATGCTAATGGGGCAAGTATGTTTCTCATTGTGGTTCTTCTATGTGCTCTGTTATCAGATATACACGAGGCTTTAAATGTTCTTTTATCCTTAAGTATTGAATGAACAAGAGAAAGACTAGTTTCCTTTGTACCTGAGCTATACACATCTTGTTTCACTTGATTAGCAATAATAGAAGATTTATTTTTAAAGAAACTTGCATTTGTTTCTTTAAAAATATACTCTTCTTTGTCAATGTTGCCTTTAGAAACAAATATGTTCTTGAAATTAATTTTGGATTTTAATTTTCTTTCCTTGTTTGACATTGATGAACAATCGGGTAAAACATTCAAAACATTCGTCTTTTCATTAATCAAAGATGATGAACTACATTGAGATTTCTCATTACAATTTTTATTTTCAAAATCTAAATCATCATCAATCCATTCTTCAACCAACCCATCTTTCTTCAAAATTTATGCACAAAAAATGTCATGATTAATTTTAACTTCAGTCTTTACAATAGGATGAACAGTCAATGGAACACTAATTGAAGATGTTAAGTCAGATTTTGGTTGAAAACCTAAACCATATGTCTCTTCATCATTGGCGTTAACTGATGAAGGTAAAGAAGTATAATCATGATTAATCGGTGGTGCTATGTTAGAGTAACCAACTCCTCCTTTTCCACCATTGATTTTCTGTGTTATTTGAGACTTGATTATACCTTCAACCATATTTGAATACAATTCAGACTTTTCAACAATTTCTTTTAAAGACAAGAGTTCACTATTTAATTTGTTAATTTCCAAAGAAAGTTCATTATTTCGATTTGTCAAATCCTTTATGTTACAGTCTTTATCATAAAGATTTAATTTTGACTGATAAACTGATTTGTTTAAACCATCTATTTTATCTTTGAAAATTCTCTCATTAGTTTTATATTTTTGCGCTTGATATTGAAGTTTTTTCAACTTCAACAATGAGTCGTTCATTGTGTGCTCTATATCTTTGAACCTTTTCAATACAATCAGTTGAACAGAGATTAAAATATACCTCTTCGGTTTCAGCTTTCTTTTCTGTCTCTTCATGGACGACATTTACCATGAAGGCCTGTTGGTTGATCTTTACTGCTTCAGTTGTTGGAGTAGTCTCAACAGCTTTTCCTTCTTGCTCTTTAGCTGGAGTAAACTCAACAGCTTTTTCTTCATTCATTACCTCTTGAGCTGGAGTAGTCTCAACAGCTTTTTCTTGAATAGATAAAGGCATATCTTCACTTATCACTTCAACCACCTCAGCATCTTTATCATTCACTTTCTCAACCTTAAATTCTTCTTCCTCAGCAAACACTCCACTTAACATATCTTCTGAGACAAATTCAGCAAACAAATTCTCTTCAGCAATCTCTTCTTCAGTCTGAATTTCTGCTAATAGAGCAGTGGACAACTTGATATCCAAAGCTTCCATCTGTTCTGACCAATCATAGTCCTCATTTGTTTGTGACATAAGAGCCTTGGTCTTGGATGTACTAGCTTGGTCTTTCTTTGTTTCCACTTCCACTGTTACCATCCTTTTACCTCTATCACCTTGATTGTTTCTAGCTTTAGTACATTCTCTTGCAAAATGACCAGGTTTATCATAGTTATAACACCTGAGGTTTGACTTGTCAAAACCTATCTTGTTGGAATTGTTCAACCCGAAAACCTTTCTCCCAGTTCTTTTGGCAAAAATTCTTTGCCCTGTAAATCACCATCACCATCTGATATTTTATGTCGTTCTCTTCAACATCATCAGGGTTGATCTGTTGCAAATCATCAACCAAGACAATGGGTGGACTGATACTTCCTGCAGAGAAGTCTTCATAGTTGTTCATAAATGAAGTGAAAAGAGCCAGATGCTCTTCACCTATTTGAATGGTTTGCTTGGTTGGCTTAGAATTCACAACAAAGGCTTGTTGTATTGTGTAGGATCGGGTTTTGTCACTTAACACTTGGATTTCTCTCAAACTCCCTTATACTACACTAAAATCTGATGAAGTAGAATCTCTTCTAAGAGTTGATAATAATATAATAAGTAGCAAAGAACACAAGGAAATAATTTTCAAGGCACTTGTATATATTACTTCTCAACTCAAAGTATTACAAGACTCTTACAAGCATGAAACAAGAGTTACAATGAGAAACTATATATACTAGATCCTACAGCCGGATATACTTTGATACCAGCTGGAAACCTACGACTGAAGCATATACTACAATGCTAAAGTTAAGGTATCTTAGATAAAGTATTATCTAAGATATGGTAGTCATAATATGTCCATGATTTACCTTTTGTCACCAACTAAAGTTGGCAACTGTACTAATTGATAAAGGTAAACAGTAGAATAAAGTATGGTCAACTACATGGCTTTTGAGAAAACGCCATGCAGTATCTCAGAGGTCTGTAGCGGAGTGTCAGAGAGACTGTACTTATGTCCACTGGATAATAGTAGTATCTTCCGAAGGTAAGTTGGCTTCGGAAGAAAAAGTTCTTCCAAAGCCACTTATACTTTGGAAAAGGCTTCTATACTTCCGAGGCTTGAGGACTTCTTTCATACTTCGGAAGTTGACTTCTTATTTTTCACTCTAAGTCTTGATCTTCGGAAGTAAATACTTTGTCTTCGAAAGTTAGAGTTTTCCTTCGGAAATTGATCTTACACTTTGTCTTCGGAAGAACTCCTTTTCCTTCGAAAGTTCCACACTTAGTGTGACATCCGTTACCTTAAGGTCCGTCAATTAACGTGATTGTCTGTTATCTATTCTTGATCAATCATTCCTCATCCTTATTTGACTCTTTATGTGGATATCATGTGTGCATTATTATCGTTGTGTGTATATTCGCTATAATCCTATGTTAACCTTAAAAAGACTTTTGAAACTTTCATTTTTGAAAACGTCAAATATATCATTTTATTTACATATTATATATTTTTAACATAAGCATTTCTTAAGTCATAACAACATTAAATGAACTTTTACAATTAATATAAAACATCCAATAAAGTCGTTTTTCAACCGAACAAAATTTGGGAAAACTCGGGGGTTAAGTGCAGGGACTAAACTTGTAATTTTGCAAACTTGGGCTGGGAATAAATACCCCCTTACCAGCCCTAGAGCTTCACTTTCACCATCTTCTTCATCTTCATCCTCTCCTCACACACAAAATCTTCATTCTAGCACCGAATCCTACCCGTGTGGTCTTGTTTTCTTTGTCTAGACTTCATCTACAGCTTAGACTACTCATTTCTAGCAGGTAGTCGTCTTTGGTTGTCCGTTTTCTAGCCTTTTCACGGCTGTCCAAAACTAGGGTTTCGGGTGTTCGGTTCAACCCGAACACACAAGGTCGTATGGGTGCGTGTGAGGTCTTTCTGCTTGTGTTTCATGTTTGTGTATGTTTGTTGAGTGTTTCTGGAAGTCCTTGTGGCGTAAAACCCGTGTTTAGAGCAGCTCGGGGGTCTGCAGATCAGGCGACTGGGTCAACCATGCGATTGAGCCGTGCGACTGAGTGGGTCGTGAAACTGAATCATGCGTTTGAGTCAACCGCGCGACTGAGTTGTGCGACTAGGCATGTCGTGCGACTGAGTTGTGCGACTGAGTGTCTGTATGCGATTGAGTCATGCGTGCGAATGAATGTATGCGATTGAGTAATGCGTATGAGTGATTGTGTGCGATTGAGTCAGGTGACCGACTGAATGTGTGCGATTGTGCGTGATTCGCACGACTGGAGCCCAATCGCACGAATGAAGGTTCAATCGTACGAAAGTAGCTAATTCGCACGATTGAAGGTTGATTCGTGCGTATGGAGGTTGAGTCGTGCGATTGGGTGTTGTGTGGTACGACTGAAAGCCAGTCATACGAATGAAGGCTCAATCGTACGAATGAAGCTGATTCGCACGATTGAGGGTTGATTTGTACGAATGGAGGTTGAGTCGTGCGTCTGACCTTGTTGTGCGACTGAAATTGTTGTGTTTGATCCCCCTTGTGTGTGGTGTGAGTATGACGTGTGATGTTGAGGTAACATTAACATAATAAGCCATTGTTCGGCCACAAAGATTAAAGTCAACGCGAAAAGGGCACAAATACTATTTTAAACAAATTAAACTAACGTTTTACAACGATCAACCGACTTATAACTATGGACATATATTCAATATTTCTTCAATAACAATGAGACTTTTACTCAAATATCACCATTAATGGCGACAATGTCTTGTACTTGGATCTACATAAGATCTAGTACGTGTGTCTGTTTATGTGTGCTACACGCGACCCAGCCGATACGACCCGAACCGACCAATCATCATTATTGCGTGCTTATAACATATCATTAATGCTTAACAATAACTGTCAATAGGTGTTTGACTGTTTATTTGCATTCAACATTTGGGATTACATCGATCATACATACTTACCACCAAACAAGTGAGTTTCGTGGCCCCTTTTTACGCTTATACAATATTTCAATCATTTACAACTTGGGGGAAAAGTATGCTTACTCATTTTCAATGCTGTACAACTTACATACATTTTACATACAAGGAATCAACGTGATACTGTGTTGCAAGTACTATTTGATACATGCTTGGGTCTGCTGTGTGGTTCTATCTTTGCAACTATTTAATTCCAGTGTGGGAACCGACGGTTAGGTATTGGTAGTACTACTGGGTTGACACCCCCACCCTTGTTCGATGGTATACTAGTTGGTACCATCAGTGGCCAGGAACGAGCCCTTGGGTGAATATATGCCGACAATTTCTTTGTGTACGTCGCTAGGTTTGGTTGCAAAGCTCATGCCATGTGATATTTACTTGTGTATATAACTGTATTCACGGTATTTCATTACGCTTACATTATACAGCATCGCTTACCTTTTTATTACATAAACCTGCGAGCTCACCAACAATTATGTTGACCGTTTTAAGCATATCTTTTCAGGTAATCATGCAAGTCCAGGAATCTAGGTGTGCTGCCTTAGTGGAGACCCTAGGATGCATTTTTGGGACTTATCATATTTTGGCAAACAATCCTTTTGAACAATGTTAACATGTGTAAACAATTATCATCTTTCGAAACTTGTTCCCGGGTTGTGGGAATTAACATTTACAATTTCATCTTTATGTGATTATGTGTTATCATTATCATGTTGCTTATGGCTATGTTGTCGTGAATATTGACTAAACACGACACAAGTCCCCTTGTTGTCGGGTGTCGTCATGACACGCTTTGTCATCATTTATTTATATTGCATCTCTATCGCTTCCATGTGTTATGACGATCCCGGTCTCGTTACATCCCCGTGTTTCCGCTATTAGCGGGGGTGTGACAGATTGGTATCAGAGCCAGGTTATAGAGAATTAGGCAATACTCTTGACCTAGACTATAACCTAGGAACCTTCATGTACATTTGCATGCTAGGACTCTGTATGCATATTATATCTCGTGTATGTGTTCCTCGCTGCTTGATTTGTTCATCTATTTGTTATGTGATCATTCCGCCCTATGAGAGAGCCCTTGTGCTCACTCTTTTAAGGGATGCTTCTATTGGATATTCCGTTCCCTCTGCGCGCCGAGTTAGTTTATCAGATCCGGGTTTTAAACCCGAAGAGATCTTCACAGATCATGCTATTGCGCTTGACCTTGGACATTGAGATTAACCCTGAGGAGGTTATGTCTGAAACCTCGAAAGAGGAAGGAAAATAGACAACCTCCGCTAGACTAAACGTGATTGTATGCATGGACTTACAACTGTTGTGATGGATTATCATTGAAACATTATCAATTTATGATGTGAGAACTGTACGAATTGCATGCGATGTGTGGTGACAATAAGTGTGATATTGACATGGAATAATGAACATGATGAGTGTTATGGATATACACTTTCAATTGATAAAAGCTTATGTGTTTACTTTTCTATGATTAGAACATGCCGCCTCGAAGAGTTACCCGCAGCAATAGTGGCGGGAGTGAAGCCCCAAGGGGCAAAGGCAGAGCACCGAGAACAAACGATGCTCCTGCCAGTAACAGTCAAGGAACAGGGAACGCCGACATGGCAGCCCTGATCGCTCAGCAATTGGCCGCATTGATTCCTACTATCGTGGCCCAAGTGAGCGACGCACTCCAACAACACCACCCTCACGGGGATGGTGGTAACGATGATGGAGCCCAAGGTGAGATCGAAACTGAGACGGGAAACGGAAACCCGACCGGAAACGAGAGCAACCAGGAAACCGGGAATGGTGGTACTGCCGGTATTGAGACTGGGGTGGTTAATGCTCGTCGAGGGTGTTCATACAAAGAGTTTGTGGCCTACAAACCAAGAGAATTCGATGGGAAAGGTGGGGCGATAGCCCTAACCAGGTGGCTGGAAAAGATGGAGGCAGTGATTGATATTAGCGAGTGCCTCGACAGTCAAAGGATCAAGTATGCTACTTGCTCACTACAGGGTAAGGCCCTAACCTGGTGGAACACCCAGGTTCAAGCACGAGGAAGAGAGTCTGCGATGCAGATGTCATGGGATGAGTTCAAAGCCTTGATCACTGAGGAATACTGCCCTCTCAACGAGATGCAGAAACTAGAGCATGAATTCTGGAATCATGCTATGGTGGGGGCAGGGCATGCAGCTTACACTGATCGTTTTCATGAGCTTGCAAGATTGGTACCAACTAGTATACCATCGAACAAGGGTGGGGGTGTCAACCCAGTAGTACTACCAATACCTAACCGTCGGTTCCCACACTGGAATTAAATAGTTGCAAAGATAGAACCACACAGCAGACCCAAGCATGTATCAAATAGTACTTGCAACACAGTATCACGTTGATTCCTTGTATGTAAAATGTATGTAAGTTGTACAGCATTGAAAATGAGTAAGCATACTTTTCCCCCAAGTTGTAAATGATTGAAATATTGTATAAGCGTAAAAAGGGGCCACGAAACTCACTTGTTTGGTGGTAAGTATGTATGATCGATGTAATCCCAAATGTTGAATGCAAATAAACAGTCAAACACCTATTGACAGTTATTGTTAAGCATTAATGATATGTTATAAGCACGCAATAATGATGATTGGTCGGTTCGGGTCGTATCGGCTGGGTCGCGTGTAGCACACATAAACAGACACAAGTACTAGATCTTATGTAGATCCAAGTACAAGATATTGTCGCCATTAATGGTGATATTTGAGTAAAAGTCTCATTGTTATTGAAGAAATATTGAATATATGTCCATAGTTATAAGTCGGTTGATCGTTGTAAAACGTTAGTTTAATTTGTTTAAAATAATATTTGTGCCCTTTTCGCGTTGACTTTAATCTTTGTGGCCGAACAATGGCTTATTATGTTAATGTTACCTCAACATCACACGTCATACTCACACCACGCACAAGGGGGATCAAACACAACAATTTCAGTCGCACAACAAGGTCAGACGCACGACTCAACCTCCATTCGTACAAATCAACCCTCAATCGTGCGAATCAGCTTCATTCGTACGATTGAGCCTTCATTCGTATGACTGGCTTTCAGTCGTACCACACAACACCCAATCGCACGACTCAACCTCCATACGCACGAATCAACCTTCAATCGTGCGAATTAGCTACTTTCGTACGATTGAACCTTCATTCGTGCGATTGGGCTCCAGTCGTGCGAATCACGCACAATCGCACACATTCAGTCGGTCACCTGACTCAATCGCACACAATCACTCATACGCATTACTCAATCGCATACATTCATTCGCACGCATGACTCAATCGCATACAGACACTCAGTCGCACAACTCAGTCGCACGACATGCCTAGTCGCACAACTCAGTCGCGCGGTTGACTCAAACGCATGATTCAGTCACACGACCCACTCAGTCGCACGGCTCAATCGCATGGTTGACCCAGTCGCCTGATCTGCAGAATCGCGACTGTGGTCAAGAAGAAGGATGGATCGTTCCGTATGTGCATCGATTACCGTGAACTGAACAAGTTGACGGTGAAGAACCGATATCCTCTCCCCAGGATCGACGATTTATTTGATCAGCTGCAAGGAGCTTCGTATTTTTCAAAGATCGATCTTCGTTCTGGTTATCATCAGCTAAGGGTTTTCGAGGACGACATACCGAAGACTGCGTTCAGGACTCGTTATGGGCACTATGAGTTCTTGGTCATGCCGTTCGGGTTGACTAACGCACCAGCTGTGTTCATGGATCTAATGAATTGGGTGTGCGAACCTTGGATAAGTTCGTGATCGTGTTCATTGACGATATACTTATCTACTCCCGATCAATAGAGGATCATGTAGAACACCTTCGGGCAATTCTGGAGCTGCTACGCGAAGAGAAACTTTTCGCCAAATTCTCAAAGTGCGAGTTTTGGTTGCGGGAAGTGAAGTTTTTGTGTCATGTGGTTAATGAGGACGGGATTCATGTGTATCCCGGCAAGATCGAAGCGGTGAAGAAATGGGATACGCCCCAGACACCATCAGAAACACGACAATTCTTGGGATTGGCCGGTTATTATCGTCGCTTCATCGCGAATTTCTCAAAGATCGCGCAACCGTTAACCCTGCTTACTCAGAAAGACAAGAAGTTTGACTGGGGATATGCACAAGAACAAGCGTTCCAAACGTTGAAAGAGAAGTTGTGCAATGCGCCTATATTGTCTCTCCCAGACGGAACCGATGATTTTGTGGAATACTGCGATGCGTCACATCAAGGGTTGGGATGTGTATTAATGCAGAAGGATAAGGTGATTGCCTACGCTTTGCGACAGCTTAAAGTGCACGAAAAGAACTACACCACTCATGATCTTGAGTTGGGCGTTGTAGTATTTGCACTCAAAATTTGGAGGCATTACCTGTATGGCACCAAATGCATCATCTTCACTGATCATAAGAGCCTTCAACATATTCTGGATCAGAAGGAACTTAATATGCGCCAACGACGTTGGGTAGAGCTTCTTAGTGACTACGATTGTGAAATCCGGTATCATCCGGGGAAAGCTAACGTGGTGGCTGATGCCTTAAGCCATAAAGAGCGTGTGAAACCACTGCGTGCACGAGCGTTGGGATTGACCATCTAAACCAACTTGAAAGCTCAGATCCAAATTGCACAAAGTGAGGCACTGAAAGAAGAAAACCTTGTGGGAGAAGAGTTCCGGGGGTTGGATAAACAGATGATACGCAAGGATGATGGTATTCAGTACTTCATGGATCGCATATGGGTACCCAAATGGGGAGGTGTTCGAACCTTAGTCATGGATGAAGCCCACAAGACGCGATATTCTATTCATCCTGGTGCAGACAAGATGTATCATGACCTCAAAGATCAGTACTGGTGGCCAGGCATGAAGAAAGACATTGCCTTATACGTCAGCAGATGCTTGACGTGTTCGAAGGTTAAAGCTGAACATCAGAAGCCATCGGGATTATTGCAGCAACCTGAAATTCCCGAGTGGAAATGGGAGAACATAGCTATGGATTTCATTACCAAACTCCCTAGAACAAGCAGCTGTCATGACTCGATATGGGTCATTGTGGATCGAATGACGAAGTCAGCACATTTCTTGCCTATCCGAGAAGATTACAAGATGGATAAGTTGGCAAGATTGTATATAAAAGAGGTCGTGACGCGACACGGGGTGCCGGTGTCAATCATATCCGACCGTGATAGCAGATTCACTTCACAATTTTGGCAGACACTACAAAAAGCGATGGGCACTCGATTAGACATGAGTACAGCCTATCACCCTCAGACAGATGGCCAAAGTGAACGCACTATACAGACGCTAGAAGACATGTTGAGAGTGTGTGTAATCGATTTTGGTGGTAGTTGGGATGCTCATTTACCGTTGATTGAGTTCTCCTACAACAACAGCTACCATACCAGCATTGGATGTGCACCATTTGAAGCGTTGTATGGAAGGAAATGCAGATCTCCCGTTTGTTGGGCCGAAATTGGTGAAAGTCAGCTAACAGGCCCAGAGATCATCCAAGAAACAACAGACAAGATTTTCCAATCAAAGATCGACTTAAATCCGCGCGAGATCGCCAAAAGAGCTATGCCGACAATCGTCGGAAGCCTCTAGAATTCAATGTTGGGGATCGTGTGTTACTCAAAGTTTCCCCTTGGAAAGGAGTCGTTCGATTTGGAAAGAAAGGGAAGTTAGCCCCAAGATACGTTGGACCATTTGAGATCACTGAAAGGATCGGTCCAGTGGCTTACCGGTTAAGGTTGCCACAAGAGCTTAGCGGTCTGCATGATACTTTTCACGTGTCTAACCTCAAGAAGTGTTTGGCTGATGAATCCCTTCACGTGCCAATAGAGGAAATCAAGATTGACGACAAGCTCCATTTTGTTGAGGAACCCATTGAGATCATGGATCGAAAGGTCAAGCAACTGAAGCGCAGTAGGATACCTATTGTTCGCGTAAGGTGGAATTCAAAACGAGGGCCAGAGTTTACATGGGAACATGAAGATCAGATGAGACTCAAATATCCACATCTTTTCGAGGATGACACTCTTGGACCTAACTCCAGCTGAATTTCGGGACGAAATTCTCTCAACTGGGGGATACTGTGACATCCGTCACCTTAAGGTCCGTCAATTAACGTGATTGTCTGTTATCTATTCTTGATCGATCATTCCTCATCCTTATTTGACTCTTTATGTGGATATCATGTGTGCATTATTATCGTTGTGTGTATATTCGCTATAATCCTATGTTAACCTTAAAAAGACTTTTGAAACTTTCATTTTTGAAAACGTCAAATATATCATTTTATTTATATATTAAATATTTTTAACATAACCATTTCATAAGTCATAACAACATTAAATGAACTTTTACAATTAATATAAAACATCCAATAAAGTCGTTTTTCACCGAACAAAATTTGGAAAAACTCGGGGGTTAAGTGCAGGGACTAAATTTGTAATTTTGCAAACTTGGGCTGGGTATAAATACCCCCTTACTAGCCCTAGAGCTTCACTTTCACCATCTTCTTCATCTTCATCCTCTCTTCACACACAAAATCTTCATTCTAGCACCGAATCCTACCCGTGTGGTCTTGTTTTCTTCGTCTAGACTTCATCTACAGCTTAGACTACTCTTTTCTAGCAGGTAGTCGTCTTTGGTTGTCCCTTTTCTAGCCTTTTCACGGCTGTCCAAAACTAGGGTTTCGGGTGTTCGGGTTCAACCCGAACACACAAGGTCGTATTGGTGCGTGTGAGGTCTTTCTCCTTGTGTTTCATGTTTGTGTATGTTTGTTGAGTGTTTCTGGAAGTCCTTGTGGTGTAAAACCCGTGTTTAGAGCAGCTCGGGGGCTGCTCCACCCGACCACAATCGCGATTCTGCAGATCAGGCGACTGGGTCAACCATGCGATTGAGCCGTGCGACTGAGTGGGTCGTGCGACTGAATCATGCGTTTGAGTCAACCGCGCGACTGAGTTGTGCGACTAGGCATGTCGTGCGACTGAGTTGTGCGACTGAGTGTCTGTATGCGATTTAGTCATGCGTGTGAATGAATGTATGCGATTGAGTCATGCGTATGAGTGATTGTGTGCGATTGAGTCAGGTGACCGACTGAATGTGTGCGATTGTGCGTGATTCGCACGACTGGAGCCCAATCGCACGAACGAAGGTTCAATCATACGAAAGTAGCTAATTCGCACGATTGAAGGTTGATTCGTGCGTATGGAGGTTGAGTCGTGCGATTGGGTGTTGTGTGGTACGACCGAAAGCCAGTCATACGAATGAAGGCTCAATCATACGAATGAAGCTGATTCGCACGATTGAGGGTTGATTTGTACGAATGGAGGTTGAGTCGTGCGTCTGACCTTGTTGTGCGACTGAAATTCTTGTGTTTGATCCCCTTGTGTGTGGTGTGAGTATGACGTGTGATGTTGAGGTAACATTAACATAATAAGCCATTGTTCGGCCACAAAGATTAAAGTCAACGCGAAAAAGGGCACAAATACTATTTTAAACAAATTAAACTAACGTTTTACAACGATCAACCGACTTATAACTATGGACATATATTCAATATTTCTTCAATAACAATGAGACTTTTACTCAAATATCACCATTAATGGCGACAATGTCTTGTACTTGGATCTACATAAGATCTAGTACGTGTGTCTGTTTATGTGTGCTACACGCGACCCAGCCGATACGACCCGAACCAACCAATCATCATTATTGCGCGCTTATAACATATCATTAATGCTTAACAATAACTGTCAATAGGTGTTTGACTGTTTATTTGCATTCAACATTTGGGATTACATCGATCATACATACTTACCACCAAACAAGTGAGTTTCGTGGCCCCTTTTTACGCTTCTACAATATTTCAATCATTTACAACTTGGGAGAAAAGTATGCTTACTCATTTTCAATGCTGTACAACTTACATACATTTTACATACAAGGAATCAACGTGATACTGTGTTACAAGTACTATTTGATACATGCTTGGGTCTGCTGTGTGGTTCTATCTTTGCAACTATTTAATTCTAGTGTGGGAACCGACGGTTAGGTATTGGTAGTACTACTGGGTTGACACCCCCACCCTTGTTCGATGGTATACTAGTTGGTACCATCAGTGGCCAGGAACGGGCCCTTGGGTGAATATATGCCGACAATTTCTTTATGTACGTTGCTAGGTTTGGTTGCAAAGCTCATGCCATGTGATATTTACTTGTGTATATAACTGTATTCACGGTATTCCATTACGCTTACATTATACAGCATCGCTTACATTTTTATTACATAAACCTGCGAGCTCACTAACAATTATGTTGACCGTTTTACGCATATCTTTTCAGGTAATCATGCAAGTCCAGGAATCTAGGTGTGCTGCCTTAGTGGAGACCCTAGGATGCATTTTTGGGACTTATCATATTTTGGCAAACAATCCTTTTGAACAATGTTAACATGTGTAAACAATTATCATCTTTCGAAACTTGTTCCCGGGTTGTGGGAATTAACATTTACAATTTCATCTTTATGTGATTATGTGTTATCATTATCATGTTGCTTATGGCTATGTTGTCGTGAATATTGACTAAACACGACACAAGTCCCCTTGTTGTCGGGTGTTGTCATGACACGCTTGTCATCATTTATTTATATTGCATCTCTATCGCTTACCATGTGTTATGACGATCCCGGTCTCGTTACATCCCCGTGTTTCCGCTATTAGCGGGGGTGTGACACTTAGCATCGGAAGTCCTTTATTAGTTGCACCAAAATAGTCTAAGTGATTTGGTTTTGGTTGCACCAGCCTTTCTAGATCCAACAAACTCCCCCTAGGCTGATGCTACCTAAACCTCACCTGTTTCTGCTTCTCAAAACCTTCAACACCAGGGACAGAAGATATTTGTCTGTGTCCTTGTTCTTCCCTGAAGTGGTGCTGAGAAGTTTGTACAAGTCATTAGTGGATAGGAGATCTAGTCTATCACTCTGAATGACATGTACCCTTTGTTGTACCCCCTTGAAAAGAGTTAGTTGACGAGAGTTATAGTCATACTTCTATCTAACTATGGATTCAAGTTCAGGACCCTCAACCATTTATAGAAAGGCTTTGCCTTTGGTTGTTGATCGCTTCCTTTTCTCCTCCTCTTTCAGTTTCAACTCTTCTTCAATCTTGGTGCTAGCAGTCAGCTCGACCAGATGAAGACTGCCCAGGTGATTTCTGATGTGAGCAACTACTTTAGAGTTGGAGGGGTTGGAGAGTGGCTTGTCTTCTAACTCAACAATATCAAATCTGCTTAAGTGCAGCAGAAATGAGGCATTTAGCCTGTTGAGCTCTCCACTCTCTCTTTCAACAACAAAGTTGTGAGAAGAGTCTTCGAACCTCCACTGGATGATCTTTTTCCTAGGCACAAGGGGTTGTCTTGGCACCCTGTCACTTTTCTTGGTATCCAGAAAAGTCACCAGCCTTCTCCTTAGCTTCTTTTCTTCCTTATTCAAAGTATCTGAATTGAGGCCAAGGAGAGTTGTAGCTTGGTCCAATGTTCCTCTGGGCAGATCAAGAAATTGATCTCTAGTGAGGGAACATGAGGGTCCATCAACATAAGTCAGTTTGACAAAATCCTCTTCACAGAAGATGTCGCTTAGGGTTGTGCAGTTGATGAGCTTTGTCTTGATTGCCTTGAACTACTCTAAGGAGAGATGTTTAGAAGGCTGAGGGGATGGTTTGAGAGGTTGTTGGGTAGGTTGTGGTGTTTGGGTTCTGGCGAGTGTTTTGGGTTGGAGGATGGGTAGTTTAGGTGGTTGAGGTGAGGAGGTTGGTAAGGATGATGGTGTAGGTTCAGGGGTGTAAGGTTAAGTGGTTGGTTCGGTTTTAATAGGGAATGGAAAAGGAATTGGTTCAGGTTATGGTTGGGTTTGAGGTTGGGGTTGAGTAGTTGGTTTAAAGATCATCCCTTGTCCCCTTCTATACATCTACTTCCTCTTCCCACGAGCGAATTTCAGCCTTTGTGTCCCTGATATGTCGCTGGAGGGTCTTCTCAGACATAGGACCCACCTGCCCGCCAGAGAAGCCATGAGCCCGGAGATAGTCTTTCATCCAGGCTTTTTGACCTATCTTCTTGGCATCAGCTAGTCCTGCTTCCTCTTCCTTCTTCATCTTCAACATCAGCTTCTCCTTGGCAGCTCTTTTTCTCTCCTGCTCCATTTGATCTTGCTCTTTGTTGAAGAGCCATAAGATCGTATCATTGTTGTGTGGAGATAGTTCTTCTAGAGAGAAACCCTTGGATGTTAGGAAAGTTATCCTTTCCCTCCTAAGCTGTTGGTCAGCTTCTCTTTCTTTCCTCTCCCTTTCTTCTTCTAAGGCCAACCTTGCTGCTTCTTCTTTTTGTTTTTTTTGCAGCAAAGTTGCCTTTTCCAACTCAACTAACTCCTCTTGTTGTAGCAGGAGTACATCTTCACTCACAGCTCCTAGATTGACAAGCCTGTCAATGATTTCCACCCTTCTTTTATTGTTGACAGCCTCCTGGTTGGCTGCAGCTGCTTTGCTACTGGCAGCTAGCAACTTTCTAGTTGGAATTCCACCTTTTCTTTTGAGCTTTTCTAACCTTTCTTCCTCCTGAAGCTCTTCCTTAGTCATCTTCCTCTTTCCTTTGATGTCTTCGGAAGTGCTAGACTTTGGGGGTTTTTGGATGGAAGGTTCAGGTTGAGTGGAAATGGGAGCTGGAGTTAATGCTGATGTTTGAGCTAGGGGTTGGGTGAGAAAATCCTCCTTATTAACCTCAGATGCAAGTTCTAGGATTGCATCTGTGACTATTAGATCATCGAATAAAGAGAATAGTCCTTCCGTAGCTGCAATCTCAGCTTCGGAAGATTGAAGTTGTTCTTCCGAGGCTTTGACTTGTGCTTTGGATGTCTGTGAGAATGCACTACCTATCCCAAATGTCTCAGTTGTTGGGCCATCAGTCGTTGTTTCCCCTTCGAAATTAATCTCAGGTTCCACTTGGACCTTAGGTTGACCAAATTCCTCAATAGTGGCAGAAGGTGCATTTAATCTCTGAAGCTCTTGAGCTTCGATGTAAATCACAGACAAGTCAGGACTTGGCTGTTCAATAAGAGATTCCAACAGTAACTTGTTGAAGAACCTGTTGAGATCTTAGAGCATCCTTTGATCCACTTGAATTACAACTGGAGGAGGCTCAGGAAAAACTGAAGCTTGTTGCATAGGATATCTTGAACTTAAGGAAGTGAGAGCTTGACTCTGAGGTTCCTCTTGTCTTTGGCTTTGTCCCTGAACACTCTCCCCTTTTTGGTAGCATCATCTTGAGAGCTTGATGAGCTGGAGGAAGAGGTCAATGAGACCTGAATTGGTACATGCCTAACAGATCTCTCAATCTGTTTTTCAACTAGTTTGGCCTTGAGATTTTTAGTCTCAAGTTGCTGAGTGGCAGACCTATCCTCTAAAGTCCTAACCTTAGATTCAAGGTTTGAGACTTTAGAAAGTAGATCTTTAATGGTGAGTTGTAGTCTTCCCTCATCTTCTTTTGAAAAATCATAGGGAGATGAGATAACATACCTAGTATGTTCATCCTCACCACCAGATGTGGTTTCTTGGCGCCTTGGTTTCCCTTGATTAATGATGTCTCTTTTAGAGTCATCAAAGGGCAAGGTTGCCGTAGATTCAGTCTCAGTAATGTTACCACTGTCCTGAAGATCCATTGAGGCTACTTCAGTAGTGGCACCTGAATCTACATCAGTCCCCTCCATATCAGTGGGACTCACCTCAATAAAGGCTTGCTGATGGGGGCTAGAGATAAGAGATCTCTCTGGGCTCTATTCATCCTTGAGAGGGTGTTGTGGATCAACTTCATTGCCCTAAAGAGGCATAATCTCTTCACCAGTTCCTATTAGTATGTCAGTAAAGGATATAGAGGTTAAGCCTAATGACCCGGGACTTTGATCAATCTCTAAAGCCATTGAGCCTATGGTTGGGTTGTCCCTTTTTGGCTGCTCAGGGGAGTATAAAGACTCTCCCTAAGGGTTTTCAGCTTGGGTTTCGGGCTCATGGGTTTGAGACTGAGAAGACTCAATACCCATATTGAGGTCAATTGTGAAGAATGGTTGGACCTCAGACTGAGTGGGAGCCCATTGTTCCACTCTAGTCTTTTTGGATTGAACAGGAGGAGCTTGTTCAATCAGAAAAGATTGAACAAGGGTTCGTTTTGGGCATCTTTGATATGTAATAGTGATGAGGTGAGAAGGTAGATTTGGTAGTGTGAGGGTAGTTGCTAGTATGGGTTCAACACCTCTGTGGTTAACAGGGATGTCACCAGGAGCCATTGGCTCAGTCATACCTGGAAGAAGTGCAATATATCTTCCGGTGAAATTAGTGGACACTCTCTTCAAAGTCTTGAAGATGGTCGGCCTCATTTAAGAAACAGCCAGAGCAGCTGCACAGACAAGCTGACTCTGGTCCAGCTCATAGTTGAATATGTGCTGAAGGAACCTAAGATACATGAAGAATGTGTCCCGCTGGAGATTCCCCATAAGATTGGTCAGCACAAACCTTGAGTAGTTAAAGCGGAGGCTTCTCACCAATCCATGAACTAGGCACCCTAGTTCATATGAGATTTGATCCCATCCCCCTGATTTGTTGGACAAGCAATGAAAAACAACATGCAGCAGGAACTTCCAATTGTAAGAGAAGTTAAACTAGTAGACAGTTGACCTACTTACATCTCCACCATATCTCATTTAGATATAGGTGTTGTCCAAATCTGTCTTGGGGAACCCTGTAGGAGCGCCCTCATCATGAAGCTCGAGATGCTCCCTGATGAGTTGTTCCGAAATGACCAACTCCTGGCCACAGATGCTCGATCTTATTACCCTAACCCCATTTAGGGTTTCAATCTGACCATTGGCCCAAAACTCAGCCATGTGATTTGAGTAACTGTGGGGTTAACAGTCAAAGCAGTGTAATAAGATGATTGGGTAAGAAAGGAGATGATATCTGAGAAGTCGGCATCCCTTGGAGAATCAAGGAGTGCGACTTGGTTGTGCTGAGGGTTAAGTGCCATTTGAGAAAGTTGTAGGAAGATAGTTCGGAATTAGGTGAATTGGGGATGAAGGAATATTTTAGGGCAGTAGAATTTGGTATAAAGATGTAAGTGATTAGTCGGGGTTATTTAAATGGGTGAAATGGCGGTTTAAGGGGTTTGGATAAGATGATAGGGGCGGTAAGGTTTAGTCCATTTAAATAATCCAACATCATTAACAAAATCTTTACTTTTTACAGTGGGGCCAAAAGATTTTCGTTACACAGTAAAGTCTTTCTTCCGAGTATAAAGTATTTCCAAAGGTAATGTTCTTCTGAAGGAAAATTTACTTCCGAAGGTAAAGTTTTTACTTCCGAGAGTAAATGTTGCTTTCCGAATGGAGAGTGTTATAAGCTTCGAAAGTAGACCTGATATGAAATCAATCGCTTCTTCCTAGACTAAACACTCTTCCAAGAAGAAAATTATCCTGGGAGGAATTAGCTTCGGAAGATATGTAAAATATCTTCCGAGGGTTAATTCCTCTTCGGAAAAATTTATACTTGGTGAAAATTTTAGAGAAGTACTTTTTGTAACAGGGCTTAGATTGTTTTGACACAAGAATTTACACATTAAAAAGTTTTCAAATGAGATAGACTAATCAAGGTTTATCATCCCAATAGCTGTAATGAGATATTTAAATCTTTGTTCATCAAAGGCTTTAGTGAATAAGTCAGCATATTGTTCATTTGAGTCAACTTTGATTAGCTTGATTAGATTTTTCTCATGAATATCCCTAATGAAATGGTACTTGATATCAATGTGCTTTGTCTTGTAGTGCTTCACTGGATTTTCAGTAATGGAGATAGCACTATTGTTGTCAATGTGGATAGGAGTGCTCATGAAGTTGAATCCGTAGTCTATTATCTGGTTCTAAATCCCCAGCAGCTGAGCACAGCAACTAGCAGCAGTAATGTATTCAGCTTCAGCAGTTGATGTAAAGACACAGGATTGCTTCTTGCATTGCCATGAGATGATCCTTCAACCAAGAAATTGACATCCACCTGATGTTGATTTCTTGTTGATATTGCAGCCACCATAGTCACTGTCAGAGTAACCATAGAGATTGAAATCACTATTCCTTGGATACCAGAGACCTAATTTAGGTGCTCCTTTGAGGTATCTGAGGATTCTCTTGGCAGCAACTAGGTGAGACACCTTTGGAGCAGCCTGATATCTTGCATAAATACAAGTTGCAAACATGATATCAGGTCTACTTGTTGTGACATACATAAGAGAAACAATAATTGCTCTATACTGATGTTGATCAGTATCCTCCCCCTCAGATTCAGGGCAGAGATTATGGTTTTTGGGTATAGGTGTTTTGGCTTCCTAACAATCTTTCATGTCAAATCTTTCGAAAATGTCATTGACATACTTAGATTGATTGATGAAAAACCCTTCCTTCATTTGCTTCACCTGAATTCCAAGGAAAAAGTCCATTTTTCCCATGGAACTCATCTCAAACTTCTTCTTCATGATGCTCTCAAAGTCTTTACACAGTTGGTCATTTGATGAACCAAATATGATGTCATCAACATAGACTTGAATGAACAAGATGTCTTTCCCCGACTTCCTTATGAAAAGAGTCTTATCAATGGTACCTCTAGTGTAACCATTCTTCAGGAGAAACTGAGACAATGTCTCATACCACAACCTAGGTGCTTGGTGCAACCCATATAGAGCTTTATCTAATTTGCACACATAGTTGGGGTGCTGTGGGTCTTCAAATCCTGGAGGTTGGCAGACATAGACTTCCCTATCTATATCCCCATATAGAAAGGCACACTTGACATCAAGCTGGTACACAGTGAAATTCTTGGATGCAGCATAAGCAACGAAGATCCTAACTGCCTCAAGTCTTGCAATAGGTGCAAAGACATCAGTATAATCGATTCCTTCCTCTTGAGTGTATCCTTGAACCACCAGTCTTGCTTTATTCTTGATGATCAAGCCTCTATCATCTCTCTTGTTTCTGAAAACCCATTTAGTGCCTATAGGCACTTGACCAGATGGTAGCGGACATAGGTTCCAAACCTTTTGTCTTTTGAATTGAAGCAGCTCCTCTTGCATTGATTCAACCCATCTACTATCTTTCAACGCATCTTCCACCTTCTTGGGTTCCATTTGGGATAAAAAGCACGAGTACAAGCATACATTCCCATTGTGAGTTTGTCCTCTTATTCTCACACCTTCAGAAACTTCCCCTATGATGTTCTCAGCTGGATGAGTGTTGTGAATCCTATGTCTAGGAATTACCTCCAGTTGCAAAGATAGATTCAGATTGGACATATTTTGCTCAGGAGCTTGAACACTTGGTCCAGCTGTTGTTTCAAACTCATTCAATAAGGACTGATTGAATGAATGAGAAACATCATCATCATTTGTTTGCTGTGAAGCAGCATTAACAATTGCATGTTCCTTCAAGATGTTGCTTCCATCAGCTTGGTGTTGTGTAGTGTCACCTGATGAAGTTTGAGGGTCAACAAGTGAACTGCTGGTTGAAGCTCCACTATCCCTTGAGATAGTCATACTGTCAGATCTACCAATAGTTGAAGCTTGATTTGTTGCAGCTCTTAGAGAACTTGAAATAGGTCTGGGTAGCTCAAACAGTTGGTCATCATCAGAATCACTTTGAGCACCTGTTCCAGCTGAAACATTCTCACAGGATGGTTTAGAATAGTTTGGAAACAATTCTAAATCAAAGATATGATCAGGGCCATTCCCCCTAACACAAGGAGTGTGCTCATTAACTACAATGTTGAAAGATTCATCAAATTGTTGATTTTTAATGTTATAAACTCTATAAGCTTTAAAGTTAGAGGAATATCCAACAAAGATTGCATCATCCGACTTTTCAGCAAATTTTGCCAAATTGTCTTTTGTGTTAAGTATGGTACACCTGCTGCCAAAGGACCTTAGAAAACCAATGAACGATGGCCTCTTGTTCCATAGCTCATAAGGGGTTTTTCCATGTGGCTTAACTACAAGAACCCTATTCTGCACATAGCATGCAGTGCTGACTGCCTCTGCGCAGAATGTTAGAGGCAGCTTTGAATCAGCTAACATGGTCCGAGCAGCCTCAATAACTGTCCTGTTCCTCCTCTTAGCAACACCATTTTGTTGAGAAGTTCTAGGAGCACTATATTGTCTGGCAATCTCTTTTGAGTTACAGAATGAGTCAAGAACGTGGTTCTTAAACTCAGTCCCTTGATCAGTTCTAATTATTTTAACCTTGTGATCAATTTGATTTTCTATTTTAAGAATAGAAGATTTTAAAGTTTCAGCAGTTTCATCTTTGGTTCTTAAACAGAATACCCATATAAATATAGTAAAATCATCAACAATCACAAGGCAGTATGATTTCCTTCCAATGCTCATTATACTTGTGGGACCAAATAGATCCATATGTAATAAGTGTAATGGAGTGGTGATGGAGTTAACAACTTTGGATTTATGGGATGCCATGTGCTGTGTAGATACATGTGTACCTAGTTTAGGAACTTAAAAGTAAAATGTCTTTCATATCTTACATATATGTAATTGAATGGGTATGAATGAAATACAATGTGTGGTTGATGCATATAATGTTTAATATTTCATTGTTTATTGTGTGATAACACATATTGAACTAACTATATAGGTTTGTGGTTCTTTACATAATTCTTAGTCAATAATGATTGGAAACATGTTCAAACTCAATTGTGTGAAGTTCTCATGTGAATGGACCATGCTAATGGACCATACGCATGAATACTTCATGCTAATGGACCAATCACACGACTGAACCAGGAGACTGGATCAGTCGCATGATTGTGACTTGATATTGACTCAGTTTCATGACTGAACATTCAGTCGTGTGGATGGATCAACCGCATGCTTCAGTCGCACGACTGAACCATGCTAATGGTTCAGTCGTACAAATGGAAAACCCTAACCTATAAATATCACTTAATTCGTGGAAAAACGGTAGAATTCGAATACCTGCGCACATAATCGTACCCTAGCCATCCAGAGACTCAAGAACACCTGTTCCAAGTTCATAGATCGCAGTTAATCATCATGCAATCGTTCTTAATGTTTTGATTCATTCTTAGATCGATTATACTTGTGTTCTCACTGATTGGATGGCCAATCAAATAGGATTCCGCACTATTTGGTTTGGTATGCACGTAAATCAGTTAGTACTCTGTACCTAAACGATCCTAACAAGTGGTATCAGAGTTTTGGCTCTTGATTTGCGTGTGATTCAATCGCTTTTGATATAAAAATCGTGTTTTTCACTCAAAAACTCAATTTTTTGTGTCAAACAGTGTTTTCGACGTCTCCAGGTCAAAAAGTTAACGTTTTTCGGTATACGGCAATTAGGGTTCGTGAGAAATTCGTGTTTTAGTGTCCAAGTGTTCAAAAACTTTGTTTTTGCAAAAATAGCAGCCTTCAGTCGCACGATTGACTCAATCACACGACTGAACCCATTCGCACCTCCCATACGCACGATTGAACTCAATCGCCTTGTTCATTCGTATGACTAACCAGCTTTATTCGCATAGACTCCAACTGCACTCTCCTTACGCACGACTGAATCCATTCGCACGATTGAATTCATCTGCACTCTTCATTTGCACGATTGACTCATTCGCATAAGTTCAATCGCACGAGTGGTCCATTCGCACAAGTGAAGTACTTGATCTCAAAAGTTTAAAGTTAACGAGATGGAAAAACAATACTCAGCGTTCACAACAGGTAAAGACACATGGATCTAGAACCTCTTACTTCTGGAGAATGAGACTGGGAATCATAATAAACCAACTAAGCTTATAACGTTAGACGATTACCCACAGTGGAAGCAACGTTTCGAGATCTACCTCAATGGAGTTGATCCCAACTGTAAGGCCCCGTTCCCGAAGACCTCACAGTTGGTCATTTACAGCATTAAATACATTATAAATTTACAAAATTAAGCAGCAGAATCATTTTAACAAAAACCATTCATTTCATTTCATTAAACACTGTTGTTAAGTAATACACTATTGTTTGATGACATACAAAAAGAACTGTTTAATTGCATTACAAAACAACAGCAATAATAGTTATAAATGGATGTCAGTCTTTCCCAGCCGAGTAGCTTCACCCTCGTGCCATCCTCTGCAATATTTACCTGCCAACTGAAAATGCATAAAAGTCAGCGTTGCTGAGTGAGTTCTAGTTTTATAGTAATAAAATACTTTTTGTATGCTGTATATGAAAATACTCTTTTCTGTAAAATACAACTCTTTACTGTATATGCGAGCAGGCATTGACTATATAACAATACTGTTCGTTCTCTTTACTGTATGCCTTGTTTACTTTGTTTTCTTTTATTTTTATCTTTCACTGTCTGTATGGACCAATGAGCAATACCCCAACTATAGGCGCGATGGAAAAGGGGTGATGGGCCATCTATATCCCTCGAAAGGGTAAACTATATCCCTTGAAAGGGTCAACTGTATCCCTCGAAAGGGTGCTGTGTATTGTATACAAGGCCGACCCAATCACCCAGGGTACGCTACAAGGGTCCTGCCGATCTCCAAGACCCACCCTGTGTGCATAATAGGGTAGCTAACCCGCAGCAAAGTTGAGCTAACGACAACACGATCGTGTACCTCCTATAAGCTTGCAAACTTGTTAACATTTTATTAATGTTCCTCTTCTTTTCTTTATTGCTCTTTCTCTTTATTATTACAATATACTTTACGTTACGATAATAAAGATACCACGTAAAGTCACATTCTGTAGGTAATAATAATAATAGCAATAATAATAAGGAACAATCATAAGACAATCATAATCAATCATATTCATGCATGAAGCCCATCATTAATAAGCCCTAGTCAACCCTCGGTCAAAACACTAAATGCACAGACTCCAAAACATTTTGTAATAAATTCAAAGGGTTTAGGCGCATGGCACTATTTGGGCGCATGGCACTATTTAGGCGCATGGGCCCTGTTTAGGCGTATGGGTACTTAGGCGCATGGGACACTTCAGGCGCATGGAAACTTAGGCGTATGGGCCACTTAGTCGCATGGCCATTCAAACGCATGGGCACTATTGGGGCGTATGAACCATCCAGTCTCATTGACACTTAGGTGTATGGATCACTCAGGCGCATGGGCCACTTAGGCGCATGGGCCATTCGGACGCATGGGCTATACTTAAAACATTTCTAAGGTAATCTTAGGCGCATGGGCTACTGTTTAGGCGCATGGATTACACTTAAATCATTCTATGGTATTTTCAGGCGTATGAACCTTCTGTATATCATGTTCATAGTATGTTTTCAAACCCAATTATCAAACCCATCTATTCTAAACTTAACATGGCTATTCTAAACATGAATAACCTATAAGCATTCAAGAATCAACATTTAACATGCATAATACATATGGGTATACATACATAAACTTGTAAAAACGTTTTAAATACATTTTCAGCCCCAAAGATGTTTGAAACAAGGAGAAACTGGGGTCTAGAAACTCACCCGAGCACATACACAACACATAAGCACATAAGCATATAACCGGGATAAAACCCGTCATAAACACATAAAACCCACGAATTCTTACCTTGAATTCGACTTCTCTTCTTCTTCTTTTTCTTCAGCCGAGAACTCCTCTGCTCTCTCTCTCTAAAACCGGAGAAAGATGATGATGTGAAGTGAGGGTGAGCGGCCATGCTCACCTTTACACCAACTTTTTCAAAGATTTGTCCTTTTGGACACTTTTAGTCCCTCCACTTGGACTTTATTGCTTTTCTTTCGTTTATTCTTCATGTATTATTCTTTCTTTTCTTTTTAGAAGTAGCTGGGTGTTATAAGTCAACCCTCCTTATATAGGTTTCGTCCCCGAAACTTGATATTCCTCAAACATACGAGGATAATGCTGTCTCATCTCCTCCTCAGTTTCCCATGTAGATTCAGATCCCTTCCTATGCTTCCACTGTACACGCACAAGAAGAACCACTTTATTTCTTAGCCTTTTCTCTTTACGATCGATGATTGCCACTGGTTGCTCCACATAATTGAGCCTTTCGTCTACCTCGATATCTTCCAGTGGAACAATCATGTCTTCATCGGCTAAGCACTTTCTCAGATGAGATACATGGAATGTCAGGTGAATTCCACTTAACTCTTCTGGTAACTCCAATCTATAAGTCACCTCCCCAACTCGAGCAATGATTCGGAAAGGGCCTATATATCTCGGGCTTAGCTTACCTCGTTTCCTGAATCGGATGATTCCCTTCCACGGTGATACCTTCAACATAACTCGGTCACCCACCTGGAACTCGATCGGTCTGCGTCGTTTATCGGCATACGACTCCTGTCTATCTTTGGCTGCCTTCATAAAGGCCTTAATCTTCTCTAGCTTCTCAGTCGTAGCCTCGATGACCTCGACACCTCCCAATTCTTTCTGCCCAATGTCTCTCCAACATACGGGCGTCCTACATCTTCTACCGTATAACATCTCGTATGGTGGCATGGCAATACTGGCATGATAGCTGTTATTGTACGAGAATTCAGCTAACGGTAAGTGGTCATCCCAACTTCCCCCAAAATCAATCACACATGCCCGAAGCACGTCTTCCAGTGTCTGAATGGTTCTTTCTGACTGACCATCAGTTTGGGGATGATAAGTCGTGATAATATGTAGCCTCGTCCCCATGGCATCGTGGAATTTCTTCGAGAATTTAGAGGTAAATCGGGTGTCCCGATCAGACACGATGGATACCGGCACACCATGACGAGCTACAATCTCCTTGATGAACAGGTCAGCCAACCTCTCGAATGAATATGTCTCGCGGATCGGTAGGAAGTGAGCACTCTTCGTCAAACGGTCAACTATCACCCATATGGCATCGTACCATTTCGAAGTACGCGACAGCTTCGTAACGAAATCCATGGTGATGTGCTCCCACTTCCATTCCGGTATATCCAAAGGTTGGATCTTCCCATACGGCTTCTGATGTTCGGCCTTCACTTGCAAACAACTAAGGCACTTACTCACATACTCCACCACGTCACGCTTCATACCCGGCCACCAATAATCTTTCTTCATATCTTGATACATCTTTGTGACACTAGGATAAATGGAGTATCAAGTTTTGTGAGCTTCATCCATAATCTTCCCCCGTAGATCCCCAAAACGAGGAATCCACACTCGTTCAAGTCGGGTTTTAACATCAAGTGTGTTTTCACCCAGTTCCCCAACCAGACCTCTCATTCTTTTCGAGTTAAGATGATCTTCTTTAAGTGCCTCATCTTGAAACTCTTTAACTTGCTTTATTACATCAGAGGTCATGATCAGTGGATATGTTTTCACCCGAATCGGCTCGGGCCTCTCTTTTCGGCTAAGGGCATCAGCCACCACATTAGCCTTGCCCGGATGGTAATGGATCTCAAAATCATAGTCCTTTATGAGCTCCAACCACTTTCTCTGCCTAATGTTCAGATCTTTTTGCTCGAAGAAGAACTTCAAGTTTTTGTGGTCAGTAAAGATAGTGCACTTTGTCCCGTAGAGATAGTGCCTCCAAATCTTTAACGCAAAGACCACCGCCGCTAACTCCAAATCGTGAGTTGGATAGTTAACCTCATGCACTTTCAATTGTCGGGATGCGTAGGCTATCACCTTACCTCGCTGCATCAACACGCAACCCAACCCTGAGTAGGAAGCATCTGAATAAACCACCAAGTTTAGGCGTATGGGTACTTAGGCGCATGGGACACTTCAGGCGCATGGAAACTTAGTCGCATGGGCCACTTAGTCGCATGGCCATTCGGACGCATGGGCACTATTGGGGCGTATGAACCATCCAGTCGCATGGACACTTAGGCGTATAGATCACTCAGGCGCATGGGCCACTTAGGCGCAATGGCCATTCGGACGCATGGGCTATACTTAAAACATTTCTAAGGTAATCTTAGGCGCATGGGCTACTGTTTAGGCGCATGGATTACACTTAAATAATTCTATGGTATTTTCAGGCGTATGAACCTTCTGTATATCATGTTCATAGTATGTTTTCAAACCCAATTATCAAACCCATCTATTCTAAACTTAACATGGCTATTCTAAACATGAATAACCTATAAGCATTCAAGAATCAACATTTAACATGCATAATACATACGGGTAAACATACATAAACTTGTAAAAACGTTTTAAATACATTTTTAGCCCCAAAGATGTTTAAAACAAGTAGAAACCGGGGTCTAGAAACTCACCCGAGCACATACACAACACATAAGCACATAAGCATATAACCGGGATAAAACCCGTCATAAACACATAAAAACCACGAATTCTTACCTTGAATTCGACTTCTCTTCTTCTTCTTTTTATTCAGCCGAGAACTCCTCTGCTCTCTCTCTCTAAAACCGAAGAAAGATGATGATGTGAAGTGAGGGTGGGCGGCCATGCTCACCTTTACACCAACTTTTTCAAAGATTTGTCCTTTTGGACACTTTTAGTCCCTCCACTTGGACTTTATTGCTTTTCTTTCATTTATTCTTCATGTATTATTCTTTCTTTTCTTTTTAGAAGTAACCGGGTGTTACACCAACCTTTGGGAATCAATTGAAACGGATATGCCATGCCGGTTGGTGCAGATAGGGTAAAATTGACCTTGGGAGGGATGACTGACAGCCAGAAGACGAAGTATAATGCAGAGATGAAGGTTTATGCCCTGTTAACTCAGTCTATTCCAAAGGATATATTCCATCAATTTTCTGAGAATAATCAGGCAAAGAAACTTTGGATAGCCCTGGAAAAACGCTATGACGGAAATGCTTTGTTAAAAGCTCTAAAGGCAAAAGCTTTAAAGAAGGAGTTTGATAACTTCTCTTCAATGGGTAAAGAAAGTCTGGATGATGTAATCGACAGGTTCTATCATCTCATGAGTGAGCTGCATATTCATGGAGTTACAACGTCATTGGAAGACAAGGTATCAGCTTGGCGGATGGCTTACCAGAAATTGGGATTTGTTTGTATCTAATTTGAGACAAAACAGTATATTGGGAAAATTAGATATAAACGACTTCATCCTGAAATTTAGAGAGGAGGAACTTAGGATGAAATACAGGTCACAGAAAGGAACATATGACCAAAATCCTTCACTTTACAACTCCTTTTTCACAACAGCCAGTTCAAGAGCACCCCTTCAGACTGCATTTGTTTCAAGTTCATCTGCTCCTTCACCAACCATAGCTTCAGGGTCTGACACGTCTGGATCATTAAGTACCCATTATATTACACCTGAGGCTAATGCTACCAAGTTAAAGACCGAGAATCTCGGGAATATCACTGTGGAGGTGGCTAAAGAACATATGGATCTATTGGCAGCTGTTGTTCACTCGTATGACGGATTAGTTGCACAAAAGATTGGTAACTGCCATCTAGCAGATGAAGATTACCAACAGATAGACGAGAAAGAGCTTGGAAGAATGGACATAATGTGGGTATTGGCAAGTGCTGTGCGGAGAGCTAAAAAGTTTGTTAAGAAGACGGGACAAAATTTGATAGCTACTAACGACACTACTTTTGGTTTCGATAAGTCCAAAGTTACCTGTTTCAACTGTGGACAGAAGGGGCACTTTAAACATGAGTGTGTAAAGCCCAAGAAGGCAGGCAACGACAACCCGTTCTCGACTTTTAACCGTCAGGACAAACCAACAGGTGGAGCTACCTCGTCTAGTTCAGAGACAAAGGCTTTGACTGCTCAAGGTGACGAATGACAAGATTGGACCTTTAAATTTGTATCTCCGGGAGAATCTAACATTGCAAATGTCGAGGTGTTGGATGACGATACTGAAAGTGAAGCTGATATCATGGTCGAACTAGCAATGTCAGAAACTGAAGATACTTCAAAAGTGGTCAAACCCCTGATTGAAGAAGATACCAAAACAACATGTTCAGAATCTCCAGCAGCTGAAGAGTCAACCTCTGCATTGATGGCGGATTCAACTGAATCTTCTCAGGTAAGTACTAAAGACCAACTGTTTGAGAATCATGCTTGTTATGAATGTAATAAATTTAGGGAAATCATAGATTTGAAATTTGCTAGGTTATTAGATCACAACGATAGCTTAGTAAAGGACTTGCAACTGTGCACAGAAGCAAATCGCACTTTAAAACTAAATGAGCATAGTTACAAAGAGAAAATAGAACTGTTAAATAAACAACTTAGGGAAACTAAAGTTGTGGCTTTTAACCAAGCAAATGACATTAAGTTCTATTTAAACTCCCTTGAAGAAACTAAAAAGGAAAAAGCAGTTTTGGAAGTCGAAGTAAATTCATTAAAACAAAAACTGCACAGTTGGACTAGTTCTTCTCACATAGTTAAAAACTTAGAGAAAGAACGAAATAACGAGGAGGGATTAGGTTACAAAGTGGTTCCACAACCACATGAGATCTTGTTAAATACTAAATGTCGACCAGTAAATAACAATCCTGTTAAGGATCATGTGGTGACCACTCCTCTAGTTAGTGATCCAGATTCCACGTGTCAAACGGTGGAATCTGTCACTAAACTGAAGGAGGACACTTTGAAATCTAAGGGTAAAATGCCTATCGTTAATTTGGATGAGCAATTTGAGAAGGTTAAGGTAAAGTCAGGTTCAACAACGTCTAATAATGAACCCGAAAAGATCAAACAAGTTAACCAAGCACGTGATTCATGTCTAAGTCCAAATAAACAAAAGGGTAAAGATGTTAAAAGGTTCAAACAATTAATCTTGTTAAAGAAGATAAAACATCTAAACAAGAAGTGACGAAACCCAATAAGCCCAAAGTCACACCGGTCTCACACACTACCCCACAGAGACATCTTTCCCAACATGTTGAAGGTCGATCGTCCTACAATTGTGGAAAGAGAGGACACATTGCTTTTAATTGTCCTAAGTATCAGACACCAAGAAAGAAAGTTGAACTTCATGATAGTAAACAGATTTCTTCTAAAAGGAGTTCTATTACTCCACCTAAAAGAAATAATGAAACTAAAGTTCAAACCATAAGCCAGTCGTCTGTTTATCACAAACAGGCCTTGCACAAAACTGGCATGTGGAAAGAAAAAGCAAATCAAATGTCTGATACTGAGAGCAGTAAGAAGCATGATATGCCCTCACCTTCAAATGGATAGTGGGTAGAATTTATGATGTGTGATGCCTCTAGGTCACCCAGGCCAGTTAAGGCTTGGGTACCTAACTTAAACTAATTATTTCCTTTAAATGTGCAAGGTGTCCGCTATAGTGCTTCTACAAATACCTGGATCGTTGATAGTGGGGCATCAAGGCACATGACTGGGAACCTGTCCCTCCTCTCAAACATCAAACAGATTAAGGGAGGGAATGTATCCTTTGCTGGAAATTAAGGAGGTTACATCGCTGCACAGGGAGAAGTGGGAAATCAGAAAGTTAAGTTTGACAAGGTCAACTATGTTCAGCAACTACAAAGTAACTTACTTTCTGTATCACAGATTTGTGAGAAAGGTTTCAAGGTTATTTTTGACAACAAGAAGTGCTACGTGTTGAAGAAGGAGTACATTATTCCGAAGGACCAAATTTTAATGTCAGCTTCAAGGTATAATGATTTATACGTCTTGGATCTATCAAAGGTCTCCACAACCGATCATCAAGTCCAAAGCTTCTTGTCAAAGGCAACTGAGAAGGAATCCATCTCTTGACATAGGAGAATGGGACACATAAATCCAAGGAAGATGAATCATCTCATTCAGAATGATTTGGTCAATGGAGTTAATGTCAAAAACTTTCAACTTCCGGATTTCTGTGTGGCGTGTAAGAAAGGGAAACAGACCAAGAAGTCTCACAAGGCAAAGAATGTCAACTCTATTGAATTGCCTCTCGAACTTCTACATATGGATCTGTTTGGTCCTGTGAGCACAAAGAGCATCGCTGGAGATCTGTATTGTTATGTAGTCACCGATGACTATTCCAGATTCTCTTGAGTAATGTTTCTGAAATCCAAATCAGAAACATTTGATTCGTTCAAACAACTTGTGACCATATTGGAATCTCTATACAAGTTAATGGTACGTTAGATTCGCTCAGACAACAGTACAAAATTCAAGAATCAGTGGATGGAGGCATTCTGCAAAGACAAGGGAATTGTCCATCAGTTCACATCTGCTTACACTCCACAGATGAATGGAGTTGCTGAACAGAAGAACAGAAGCTTGATAGAGACAGCCATGACGATGCTAGTAGACTCGAAACTGCCTATCCAATTCTGGAATGAGGCAGTTGCAAATGCATGTTACACTTTGAATCAAGTCTTGGTGGTTAAAAGACATGGTATAACGTGTTACGAGTTGCTCCAACAACGTAAACCTAATCTGGAGTATCTTGAACTGTTTGGCGCACCATGTACACTGCTGAAGAAAAATCAATCAGGAAAGTTCTGTGAAAAGGCTGAAGAAGATATTTTTCTAGGATACAACATACCGAATAAGAGGGTTTACAACAACTCATCAGGTCAAGTAGAAGTGTGGTGCAACGTCGATGTTCAGAGATTCACCACCCCCCCTGCAGGAAAAGGACCCGCCTTATTTTTCGATTATGATGGATTCTTCAAGTCCTTCAACATTACTCTCACTCCTTTGATGATGAGCTTTCGACAAAGATGATGTATGATGTCTTAAATACACCGCCTGTAGACTTGACAATATCCGGGTCACAAGGTCAGTATTCTAGTAACTTAGGGGGAGCACTAGAGGTAAGTGACTCCTCTTTTGACCATGAAGAAGTGGAAAACATTCAGGTGGATCAGGAGGCACAGTGTCCTACTACTACAAGTACACAAGCATTAGATGTAGATACCTCTGACGCTTCAGAACCCCATACTCCCACTGCCTCAGATACTGAACCTGCGGTTCACGATCTGGATTATGAGGTAGTTGTACCCACCACCCTGGATCTCGACTAAATGTTTATCATCCTCTGGACAATGTCATATGGGATGTACAATCGGGAGTACAGACAAGAAATCAGCTCTACTCAGCTGATTATGCCTCAGTCATGGAAAAAGGCTACCTTCACGACGGTGCTTATCGATGTTTTATGTCTCAATTTGAAGCAAAATATGTAAGTGATGCCTTAAATGATGAGGCTTGGGTGAGTGCCATGCAAGAAGAACTACTTCAATTTAAGAAGTTAGGAGTGTGGACTCTGGTGGATAAACCTAAAGATGCTAAGGTCATTGGCACTAAATGGGTTTTGAAATGCAAGAAGAATGACCAAGGGGTCATTATCAGAAACAAGGCTCGACTAGTAGTTCAAGGATTTCAACAAGTCGAGGAAATTGATTACAACGAAGTGTTTGCACCTGTGGCAAGAATGGAAGCCATCCGTATCTTCCTAGCCTATGCACCGTATATGAAGATTAAAGTCTATCAGCTTGATGTGAAGAGTGCATTCCTTCATGGTGAAATCCGAGAGACAGTGTATGTGTTGATGCATGTATGTCCCTAGATCATGATTTGTAATGTAATAGATCTTGTTTGTCTGACTATGATGTAATATGAATTGATTAATGAAATGATATGGATTGTTTGTGATTTGTAATGTCTAATATTTCATTAATGAGTCGATATTGAATTGATTAAATTGGGTTTATGACTGTTTGAATGGTTACACATCAAGTTATATTAATTAAAACATTCAAACTTAACTTAATGATGTTCTCATGCGAATGGCCCATGCGAATGGACCACACGCATGAATAACCTCATACGATTGATTCAGTCGCACGACTGAACCAGGAGACTGGATCAGTCGTATGATTGACACATAAGATTGGCTCAGTCGCACGACTAAACACTCATTCGTGCGGATGGATCAACCGCATGGTTTAATCGCACGACTGAACCATACTTATGGTCCAGTCGCACGATTGAACAATACTAACCTATAAATAGACCCAATTCGTGGAAAAACGGAAGCATTCATACCCTTACGGCTCCAGACGTACCCTAGCCGTCCAGAAGCCTCCCAAATCGTTCTCCAAGTTCACAGAACACATTAGATCGATTCCCAATCGACTTCTAACGTTAGATTCAATTCTTGATTGATTCTTCATGTGTTCTCACTGATTGGATCGCCAATCAAATAGGATTCCGCACTATTTGATCTGGTTTACACGCTAATCACTAGGTATTTCGTTCAAATACCAGGTCCTAACAAGTGGTATCAGAGCATTGGCTCTTGATTACGTGTGATTCAATCAAGATTGCATAAAAGTTTGTGTTTTTGCACTAAAAACGCAATCTTTGCTGTGAAAAGTGATCTTGGACGTTCCCTGCTCATCAAAGTTTGGTTTCTACGGACTTAGGTGATTAGACATTGCGAAAATTCGAATTTTTACGGCTGAAACACGTCAAACCTAGAAAATTTCGCAAAACAGCAGCTTCAGTCGCACGAGTGACCCATTCGCACGACTAGACTCCATTCGTATTGCTCATTCGCACGATTGGACCTAGTCGCACCTTCATTCGTCCGATTGAACCGTTCGTTCGCACAGCTCATACGCATCAGATTCATTCGCACGACTGAACCAATCGCTCAGTTCAGCCGCATGATTGAACCAGTCGCAGAGTTCATACGCACGACTAGACCATTCGCATCCTTAAGTCGCATCAGTGAAAGTTTGTTTGATTAGACTTAAAGTTATTCGCCATGGAAGATCAGATGTCAGCCTTCACTGCTGGGAAGGACTCTAGGATACAAACCTGCTGTTGCTTGAGAGTGAGGTGGGTAATCATAATAAACCACCAAAGCTCTTGACGTTGGATGAGTTTCCCCACTGGAAACAATGTTTTGAGATCTACCTCAATGGAGTGGATCCGAATCTGTGGGAAGCCATCGAGATCGGATATAGTACACCGGTGGGAGCTGATGGAGTTAAGCTAACGTTAGGAGGGATGACGGACGCGCAGAAAGTTAAGTACAATGCAGAAAAAGAGTTTATGCATTGATTACACAGTCTATCCCCAAAGATATATTCCCTCAGTACTCAGAGAATAAGCAGTCCAAGAAACTGTGGGATGAGCTAGAGAAGAGGTACGACGGGAATGCTTCGTTGAAGGCAATCAAGGCCAAGGAGTTAAAGAAGGAATTCGATAACTTCTCATCGATTGGTAACGAGAGTTTAGACGACGTCATAGATAGATTCTACCATTTGATGAGCGAACTGCATACACATGGGGTAGAAACTACCATGGAAGAGAAAGTTAGTAACTTTGCAGACGGATTGCCTGAAAAGTGGGCTTATTCGTGTCCAACCTGAGACAGAATAGAATGCTTGCAAAGCTGGATATTAATGACTTCATTCTTAAGCTAAGAGAAGAAGCACTTAGGATGAAGTACAGAGCTCAGAAGTCTTCGTACACTCAAAATCCAGCTTTGTACAACGCCACGCCTCAAGCTAAGACATCTGGAGCACCTCTCCAGACTGCATTTGTGTCTAGCTCGTCGGGTCCGTCACATGCTTCTCCTTCAGGATCAGACACGTCAGGGTCTTCTTGTACCCACTATATTGGATCTGAAGCAAGTGCTACTAAACTGAAGACCGAGAACCTCGGCAATGTTACTGTGGAAGTAGCTCGAGAGCATATGGATGTTTTAGCTGCAGTGGTTCATTCATATGATGGACTTGTTGCCGGGAAGATTGGAAACTGTCATCTGGCAGACGAGGACTACGAGCAAGGGGACGAAATGGAGCTTGAGAGGATGGACATAATATGGGCCTTAGCTAGTGCTGTCCGGAGGGCGAAGAAGTTTGTTAAAAAGACCGGACAGAATTTGGTAGCTACTAAGGATACCATATTTGGCTTTGACAAGAGCAAAGTGACCTGCTTCAACTGTGGAGAGAAGGGGCACTTCAAGAGAGAATGTGTCAAGCCAAAGAAGACGGGTAACGGGAACCCATTCTCGTCCTTTACTCGCCAAGACAAGCAAGCTTCCAGTTCTACTTCATCAAGCAAGGATCCAAAAGCCTTGACTGCTCATGATGATGAAGGACAGGATTGGAGCTTTAGGTTTGTCTCACCAGGGGAATCAAACATTGCAAGTGTAGAGGATATTGATGATGATTCTGCGAGTGAAGGTGATCTAGCAGTTGAGATAGCGATGTCGCATAGTGAAGAAGCAACTGCAGCCGAGGTCAGTTACAAGCCTAAAGAGGAGACTTCCACATCAGAGACAGAAAAGACAGAATCACCAGAACCAGAGACATCTGATGCTGCGTTGATGGCTAACTCTTCTGAACCAACTCAGGTAAGTACTACTGACCAAATGTTTGATAATCATGCTTGTTCTGATTGTGATACTTTTAGGAATAGCATAGATGAAAAATTTGCTAGGTTATTAGATCATAATGATAACTTAGAAAAGATTTGCAACTGTGCACTGAGGCTAATAGAGTATTAAAACAAAATGAGCATAGTTATAAAGAAAAGATAGACCTATTGACTAAACAGCTTAGGGAAACCGAAGTATTTGCCTTTAACCAAGCTAATGACATTAGGTACTATCTAAACTCCCTAGAAGACACTAAGAAGCAAAAGGCAGTTCTAGAAGTAGAAGTAAACTCATTAAAACAGAAACTGCATAGTTGGACTAGTTCTTCACACATTGTTCAACACTTAGTGAGAGAAAGGAATAACGGGGAGGGATTGGGTTACAAAGTGGTTCCACCACCACCTAAGACCTTGATGAACACTAAGACTAGACCAGTAAACAATAACCCCATCAAGAATCACGTGGTGTCTACTCCTCTTGTTAGTGATCCAGATTCCTCATGTTCATCTATTGAATCTGGAAACAAGCAAAAGGAGGCCACTTCAAAGGCAAAGAGTAAATTGCCTTGTGTTAATCTGGAAAAGGAATTTGAAAAAGTTAACTTAAAGTCAGGGTCAAACAGAGTCAAAACAGAACCTAAAAGGACTTCTAATGTTAATTTTTCACATGCTTCAAGTCAAAAACCAGTTAACCAAAAAGAGAAAGATGTTAAACAGGTCAAAACAGTTAACTTTGTTAAACCTGAGAAAACATAAAAAGAACCAGAGTCAAAACCTAAAGTGATTGATGTTACTAGAGTGTCACACACTTCTCCACAAAGAAAGTTTAATCATAAAGTTGATAGCAGGTCATGCTACAACTGTGGAGAATGTGGACACATTGCTTCCTATTGTCCTTTCTATCAGACACCTAGGAAGAAGATTGAACTTCAGGATTCAAAGCCTAGGTCTTCTAAGAGGAGTTCTCTGGCTCCACCTAGAAGAACTAGTGAACCTAAAGTTCAACCTGTAAGCCAGTCGACTGTTTATCATAAACAGGCCTTGCACAAATCTGGCTTATGGAAAGAGAAGTCAGCCTGTGTGTCTGATACTGATGACAAGAAGGAACCTGAGCTACCCTCACCCTCTAAGGGTCAATGGGTGGAATTTATGATGTGTGATGCCTCTGGGAAACCCAAGCCAGTAAAGGCTTGGGTTCCTAACCTAAACTAATTCTTTACTTTGTATGTGCAGGGTGTTCGATACAGTGCTGAGACTAACACGTGGATTGTAGACAGCGGAGCATCCAGGCACATGACAGGAAATAGGGCCCTTTTATCAAACGTCAAGAAATAAAAGGAGGGCATGTTTCGTTTGCTGGAAACAAGGGAGGTTATATCACAGCTCAGGGAGAAGTGGGAAATCAAAAGTTAAGTTTGATAAGGTGAACTACGTTCAACAACTTCAAAATAACTTACTTTCTGTTTCCCAAATCTGTGATAAAGGATTTAAGGTCATCTTCGACAACAAGAAGTGTTACGTGCTGAAGAAAGACTTCGTGATCCAAGAGGACCAAGTTCTGATGACTGCTTCAAGATATAAAGACCTTTATGTCTTGGATCTGTCAACAGCTGCTACAACGGATCATGAGGTTCAGTGCTTTCTATCTAAAGCTACTGAGAAGGATTCCATCTCCTGGCATAGGAGAATGGGACACATTAGTCAAAGGAAGATGAATCATTTGATTCAGAAGGATTTGGTGAGAGGAGTTAATGTCAAGAACTTCAAGCTTCCTGACTTTTGTGTAGCTTGAAAGAAAGGCAAACAGACGAAGAAGTCTCATAAGGAAAAAAAAGTTCATTCAATAGAACTTCCTCTTGAACTTCTTCACATGGATCTGTTTGGTCCAGTCAGTACAAAGAGCATTGCAGGCGACTTGTACTGTTTTTGAGGTCACTGATGACTACTCAAGGTTCACTTGGGTAATGTTTCTGAAATCCAAATCAGAAACATTTGAGTCATTCAAGCAGTTAGTAACCACACTGGAATCTCTCTACAAGCTGAAGGTTAGACAAGTACGCTCAGACAACGGGACAGAATTCAAGAATCAATGGATAGAGGCATACTGCAAAGAAAAGGGAATTGTGCATCAATTCACTTCTGCCTACATGCCACAGATGAATGGCGTTGCTGAGAGAAAGAACATAAGCTTGATAGAGACAGCACGGACTATGCTGGCAGACTCGAAACTGCCTATCCAATTCTGGAATGAGGCAGTGGCGAATGCATGTTATACACTGAATCGAGTCCTGATAGTCAAGCGCCACGGAAAGACATGTTACGAGCTACTACAAAGACGCAAACCGAATTTGGAGTATCTTGAACCTTTTGGCGCGCCGTGCACACTTCAGAAGAAGACACAAGAAGGCAAATTCAGCGAGAAGGCGGATGAAGGAATCTTTCTAGGATACAACATACCGAACAAGCGAGTTTACAATAACTCAACGAGTCTTGTAGAAGTGTGGTGTAATGTTGACGTTCGGAGATATACCACACCACCTACTGGCAAAGGACCCGCCTACTTCTTCGATTATGATGGATTCTTCAAGTCCTTCAACATCCTTCTCTCTCCCTCGGATGACGAGTTAGCTACTAGAATGATGTATGATATCTTGAATACACCATCTAGGTCACAGGGAGAATCATCTACTCAGTCAGGGGGAGTAGTCGATGACAGTGACTCCTTCTCTGAAGATGAAGCTGAAGCAGATGACCAGAACAGTCAGGAGGAACAGGTTCCAGTTCCTGAAAGTCCACAAGCATCTACCAGTGATGCACCTTCGACTTCGGAACCTCAAACTCCATCTACCTCAGATGCAGAACCAAATGTTCATAATCTTGGCTCTGAGGTAGCTGTTCCTACTACTCCAGGATCACGACTAAACGTCTATCATCCCCTTGACAATGTCATTGGGGATGTCAGATCAGGAGTACAAACCCAAATCAGCTATATTCAGCTGATTACGCCTCGGTTATGGAGAAGGGTTACATTCATGATGGTGCTTATCGGTGTTTTGTTTCGCAGTTTGAGCCAAAATATGTCAGTGATGCACTAAATGATGAGGCGTGGGTGAGTGCCATGCAAGAAGAACTTCTTCAGTTCAAGAAGTTAGGAGTGTGGACTCTGGTTGATAGACCTAAAGGTGCTAAAGTCATTGGCACCAAATGGGTACTAAATGCAAGAAGGATGACCAAGGGGTCATTATCAGGAACAAAGCTCGATTGGTGGTTCAGGGTTTTCGCCAAGTCGAGGGGATTGACTACAATGAGGTGTTTGCACCCGTGGCAAGGATGGAAGCCATTCGTATCTTCCTTGCCTATGCATCGTACATGAAGATTAAAGTCTACCAATTAGATGTGAAGAGTGCATTCCTTCATGGGGAAATCAGAGAAACAGTCTATGTCAGTCAACCCGAGGGATTTGAAGATCCTTATCATCGGGATAGAGTTTACAAGCTCGACAAGGCTTTATACGGGCTTCATCAAGCTCCAAGAGCTTGGTATGAGAAACTCTCGACTCATCTTGTGAAACACGGCTTTCGCAGGGGAGTCATTGACTGCACGTGTTTATTAAAGAAAAAGATGGCGACCTACTGCTCGTACAGATCTATGTTGATGACATAATCTTCGGTTCAAAGAACGAAGAGTTATGCAAAGAGTTTGAAGCAGTTATGAAGAAAGAGTTTGAGATGAGTGCTATGGGGGAGATGAAGTTCTTTCTCGGGTTACAGGTGGATCAGACTCCAAATGGGATCTTTCTACATCAGACCAAGTATGTGGGAGACATTCTCAGTCGCTTTGACATGGAGAATGCTTCTGCTGCTGGGACTCCACTTGCTACGAATCACGATATAGCACCTGATGAAAATGGAGATCTTGTAGATGCCACGATGTACCGAGGAATGATTGGATCCCTCATGTATCTCACTGCCTCAAGACTGATATCATGTATGCTACATGTTTATGTTCTAGATATCAGGCTAAACCTAAGGTCAACCATCTGATTGGGGTCAAGAGGATTTTTCGTTATCTGAAGGGTACACCCACACTTGGGTGTGGTATCCTCATGATGATGACTTTGAGCTTACCGCGTATAGTGACTCGGATTACGGGGGCTGCAAGATGAACTACAAGTCTACATCAGCAGGGTGTCAATTCTTTGGGAGAAGATTAGTTACCTGGCAGTGTAAGAAGCAGACATCGGTTGCATTGTCAACCTGTGAAGCTGAGTATGTTGCTGCTGCAAGTTGCTGTTCACAAATCATCTGGATTCAACAGCAAATGCGGGATTACGGTTTAAAGTTTTCTTCTACTCCTATTTTTGTTGATAACTCTGCTGCAATTGCAGTAACTAAAAATCCGGTCCAACATCCAAAGACCAAACACATCGGTATTAAATACCATTTCATAAGAGACTGTTTTGAAAAGAACTTAATTGATGTGGTAAAATTAATACTGATTTTCAACGCGCTGACCTCTATACTAAAGCCTTTGATAAACCACGTTTTCAATATTTGCTAGAGGTCAACGGCGTTAAAAAGAAAAGTGAGGTTATTCCTGATGATGATCATGTGTAGTCCGATGTAGTTTAGTTAAATTTTTCTGTTTATTTTATTTTATTTTATTTGTTTATTTTAGTCTGTTTAATTTAAACTCATGTTATTTTGCTGTTTATTAAAATCCTAAAATAATTAAACCAGTAATGATTTTAGTATTTTAGGGGGAGAATATGTCAGCAAGTAACAATAAAAAAAAAGGGAGAAGGAGTGGATAGCTGATATAAGGTAGATCGTATCTGTGATACCGATTCAAAACCTTTGGAAAATGATAGTACACAGGAACAAATCAAGAGGGACTTTAAAATTTAATTTTAGAAAAGATGCAAAAATTCAAAGTATAAGTCTGTGTAGTCTAAGCAATATAAAAGGGAAGATGATAGAAAACTGGTAACTCCTAAGGTAACACAAAGAAAGTAGACCTAGAGGTTGCTAGACCACAAATGATATGTCGGTAGATTCAACACAATAGATGATTAGACCTGACTGGTGATCTCAAGATCAAACTAAGTTGTTCAACTGACTGTGGGCTTCCATCTTATCACTGGTTAACACAATCAACAATATTCCAATAAGGGGTAATGAGCATGTAAACGCCACAAATGTGTGCGGATGACCATAATTAGAGCAAAGCAAGAAAAAATGAAAGACAAATGCTATAAAGCTAATGACTTATGTTGTTGGTGCATTTTGTGCAAAATAAAATAAGCTGCTCTAACAAGGAGATAGGTTGTGTGCCTCTCTGCTGTGCGATGGCACTGACCTGAGGATAAGCATAACCTAGATATTCTAGAATTCATTGTTGTTTGCCGCCTCTCTGCTGTGCGATGGCACTGACCTGAGGACTGGCTTCTCTTTGAAAGCTCTAAGAATAGTCTCTTCTTGTAATAATACCCGTAGACCGCTCAAAAGCTCCTGAGGAATGTTGATTACCATATAAGTGTGGGATCCACAAATGTTAGTTGAAATAATTAAACTAAAACAATCACCAGTCTGTGTCAAAAGTCTGTGTATGGATTTAAGTGGACAAATATATTGACAATCATTGTGGCTGCAATTCTCAAAGTTCAAATCAATGTGAAAATCTAAGAGTTCCAGTATGATTTCCTAAAGTTGCTAATGACTCTGGATAAACACCAAGAATTGAGCATCAAAAGATTTTGATAACAAGTCCCAAATGATTTGACTTGCCTGTATGATTCCAAAATTGAATTGGTCCAGGTGTGGTCAATCCAAGTTGAAGCTGTCTATTCCGGAACCAAATCCCGTAGATGTCCATCTTAGGATTTATCTCTCACAAAAAGCCAAAAACAAGTCTTGTTTTGAGTATTTAGTTTAAATTTTCTAAGTTAGTTAGTCGTTTTAGTTGTTAGTTTGTCGGACTACATCAGGAAAATCACTAAGGAATCAACTCACTAAAAGGGTCATGTCTGAGATGACCACATGTGTCTTAAAAGTTTAAAACAGTCACGTCTGAGGTGACAAAGTGATTAAAAGACTCACGTCTGAGGTGACTAAATTGTTTAAAAGGATCACGTCTGAGGTGATCAAAAGGTTTTCAAGTTAAAATGATCATGTCTGAGATGATCAAAAGCTCATAACGTTAATTTCAAAAATTAAAAGGGGTTTAAATGTTATATTCAAATTGGCAGAAAATTTAATAAGTATGACCCATTCGCACGAATGGACCATACGTATGGACTAATCATACGAATGGAAGCCATTCGTACGAATGGACCATGAGTATGGACCATCCAACCGAATGGCCCATACGATTGGCCCAGTCGGATGCTTAAGGGCGAACGAGTGAGTCAGTCGCACGACTGAGATCCAGTCGGACGACTGAAAAGGGCGACTGACCCAATCGCACGACTGAGTCCCACTCGCACGACTGAAAGGTGCGTATGAGCTCAGTCGCACGATTGAATCTAGGGTTAGTATAAATAGAGGGGGAGTCGGTCGCAGAGACTCACCACCCTCAAAGTAACCCTAAATCGCACGACTTAACCCACTCTGCCAAAATTTCATTTGATCTCTAAAACCCCCCGTTTCTTGATTACTGATCATATACATCGACTTTACAGGTAATTTGCGGTGAAGAGAAACCACAATAACGTTCAATTTGACTCCAGATCTGTAAAATCAGACCCGAAAATGAACTGAGACTTAAGTGGCTTAATAACCTAACTAAACGACTCAAACAGATGAAATTAAAGATGTTAGGTGTTATAAGAACGTATTGCGAGTCAAATGAACCAGATAACGATGTCTAAAACTCAAAAATGGTGAAAAAGTGAATTTGAATTGAACAGTCAGTACATCATGCGAATGGACAGGCTGATGAACTTCAGTCGCACGACTGAAGGGTGCGAATTGCCTAACCGCACGACTGAACCATGCGTATGAAGTTCAGTCGCACGACTGGTGTAACCGCATGAGGTTACATGCGCATGAGTCCAGTCGCACACTCAGTCGTACGCATGAGATCATTCGCACGACTGAATCCAGTCGCACTGTTCAGTCGCACGACTGATCTCAGTCGCACAACCTCAATCGCATGACAGAAAGATTTTCTTCAAGTTTAAGTGTTTCATGATGTTCTTAGCCAAAGGTACTAATGTTTATTTTGATTTGTGTTACAGATGGCGAGTCGATGGACTATGAGCACGAAGCATAACATATGTGCTCATCTGGATTTGACATCCAGAAACGCTGCTGATTTCTCAGGCATCATCACATTTCTGCTGAGATCGAGGATTGCACATGCCATTTCTACTCCTTGTACTCCTTATAGGTCAGTTCAGCAGGCCTTCTGGGAAGGCGCTACAGTTGATAGATCCTCTGAGCCTCACTGCATCAGGAGTACCATCTTTGGCGAGGCTATTACCATCTCAGAGGAGGATCTAAGGATCGTTTTACAGTTGGGGATGACGCTGATTGTCCGACTCGATTACACCCCCTCACAGTCAGAGGATGCTTTCTGAGAGCCAAGTACTCTGGGGACATCAATGCTGGGGTACTCAACAAGAGTAACCTCTGTCCCCAGTTTAAGTATCTTGCGCATGTGCTACTCAAGTGCATAGCTTCCAGGAAGGGAGGCTTTGATGAGCTATCTGATCAGATACAGAACGCGTATGCTGCGTTGGTGCTGAACCACCCGTTCAGCTTCTCCAAAATGATCTTCACCTATCTGGTGGAGAACATTGAGGGGAAAGGGAAGGAGGGCTTCTGCATGTATCCGAGGTTTATGCAGATGATTATAGATCAGAAGCTTCCCTCCCTGCCGAAGGAGAAGGAGGATGCGGTAGTCCTCGAGGTTATGGATGACACTACTTTGGGGAGGATGAAGGTGTACAGGGGGAAGCAAGTGAAACCCCCTGTCAGGAGGTTGTTTGGGCATCTGGCCCGGGAAGACTACGTGGTGCCAGCCAAGAGAAAGTGGCGCCACGATGATAGTGATTCTGATGTGAGCAGATTGCTCTACCAACTCATGACTCGGATGATGATGATAGTGGAGACGCTGGGGACGATATGCCTGCTCCACCGAGAGGCACTGTGTCTGATGTTATACCCCCAGTGTCTGCCCCAGCTGGAGATGTTGCTGAGTCAGCTGGATTTCATCAGGATTTTGTTCATGGTGCTGAGGAGGAGGAGGAGTCTGATGAGGAGCCCCTCACGCGAACTGTGGGAAGCAAAGTTGTTCCCACAGAACATGGGCTACGGGTGGTTGGTGAACACCCGAGAGACTCCAGAGAGACTGATACTGACCCGAGTTATGCACCGGGTTCTGCAGGCAGGGTTGTAGGGGGAGCATCCACCTCCACAGGGACGAGGAGGAAGAGGATGGCTCAGCCCCATGGTCTGAAGAAGAAGAAGCGTCGGTTGACCTTCGTTACTCCATAGCCTCTACTTCCACCCACCACAGCCACCACATCCACCACAGCTACCACAGCCACCACCATACCTACCACCACAGTACAGATCCCATCCACCACCATACCTACCACCACAGTACAGATCCCATCCACCACCATACCATTTACACCCACATCACCTCCACCATTTCACCGACCCATCTTCACTACAGCCACCACCACCACCACCTCACACCAAGCAGGACCGTCAGCCCATCCTCACACTCTTATGGATCACCTCTACCTCCAATCGGGGTAGAGGAACAGCTGTCAGCGCTCAACCGGATGGTGATGCGCTTACTAGCTGCAGATGAGGAGAAAGCTGCACAGATCCGCCAGCTTACCGACCTGACTGCTGCACAATCTCACCAGATGGCAGAGCAGGCTCGTGTAATAGAGCAGCAGGCCAGCTGATGGATGCACAGCGAGTAGAGATGTCCCAACTCCAGGAGCAGCATGCCCCAATCAGCTAAAAGGATAGAGGAGTTGGAGACCACCAACAAGACCATCATGCTGCGGCTCAAGGGATCAAAGGACGAGCCCTTAAAGATTAAGGAAGGATGGAGATGATGGAGATGATGGTGATGATGATGATGAAGATGATGATGAGGATGAGGAGATGATACAGGGAGGAGGAGGAAACCGAAGGTGAAAAGACAGAGGAGAAGGAGATGATGATGAAGCAGAAGGAGGGGATGCGGCTGCATCGGCCTCTGCATCAGGTTAAGAGAGGATCAAAGAATAGACAGGACCAATCAGCTACCACCTCTGCTCCTCCAAGTGATGAGACCATGATTCAGGATAAAAGTAAAGACTAGATGTTTATGTATTTATTTACTTTTGTGTTTGAATCCTGTATTGAAAACAATGTATTGAATGTTTTATTAAGTTAATGCATTTCTTTTGATTAATTACTAATGATTTATGTGTTGAATGTTTAAATCAAACAGATCCAAATTATCAAAGAGATGAGTTTGATGTTGCTCCCCTTCAACAGGTCAAGACTCAACTAACCATGATTCTTGATCTGCAAGGGATCGTAAGAAGGTCTGTGAGTTATACCCCTGAAGAAGGGGAAATAATTCATGACGTATCTAACGAGCAACTCGCAGAGATTTCAAGCTCAATCCGGATGAAATAGTTAAAGATGCTCCAACATGCGATTCGACTAGTGATGAAGAGCTCAACGATGTTGATGAAGTCGAGATCGAAGATATCACTGCAGAGGAGTACCCTCAGTACGCTGACAATGAGGGAAATGTGGTCCCCAATCTGGGTGAATCCCTCGTCAGTGATACCTTTGAGGTGTTGAACAAGATGGAGCAGGAAACTGAGAAGGCAGAAGGAACAGCCCAAGCCTCAAATGATGATGTCGACATTCGAAAGGCTGAGTGGGCTGCATGTTTTGAAGAAGTTAGAGCCCAACGTGCTGCACCAAAGAAGATGCCTACACAAACTCTACAGAGTCAAGAAACATCACAAGGTGTCTGGCAGGATTATAGCATGGGCGTATTTTGATGATCTTAATGTTTATGCAGTTAAGAGAGAACAGGGCATAGAGTACTTCAGATTCCCACATGATCTGAAGACTCTACCAGGTTTTGAGCTCAACCAGCTGGCTAAGCTAAAGCTTTTGTATGCTGACCCGAGGAAGATGTCAGGCTGGTTCGAGGCTGCCCTTAAGAAGGAGTACCACACCAGATGGGTTAACTTCAGACCCCAACAGCCTACTAGGTACATAAGAAGGTCTGAGGTTGATGCCATTACTGGCAAGCCCAAGATAGTGTTTGAAGTGGAGTCCTCCGCGCACAATGTCGAGAATCCCACTCAGGGAAATGCCACAGGACTTCACTCCACACTTAAGTGGTGGTACTATGATTGGAGAACAGCTGAAGCGGTCATAGTCCTAAGCAAAGAGGGACAAATGGATACGATCAGGGTATTCGACCCGATGTGGCTTACTAACTTGTCGGCAAATGATGTCTATACGCTATACAAGTGGCCACTGTTCTATGACACCAAGATATTGTACAAGCCCTCCAGTTCCAAAACGTTATACGACTCTGCTTTGCGTTTGAAATTCACGCGGAGTCACAAAAGAGGAGAAGTACAAGAAATACAAGGAGGTTATGCAGAAACAAGAGATTAGAGAGATCTAGGTCCAAGGGGAGTTTGTTGATGCATGTATTCCCTAGATCATGATTTGTAATGTAATAGATCTTGTTTGTCTGACTATGATGTAATATGAATTGATTATGGAATGATATGATTGTTTGTGATTTGTAATGTCTAATATTTCATTAATGAGTCGTTATTGAATGATTGGGTTTATGATTGTTTGAATGGTTACACATCAAGTTAATTAATTAAAACATTGAAACTTAACTTATGAAGTTCTCATGAGATGGCCCATGCGAATGGACTACACATGAATAACTTCATACGATTGACTCAATCGCAGACTGACCAGAGACTGGATCAGTCGTATGATTGACACATAAGATTGGCTCAGTCGCACGACTGAACACTCAGTCGTGCGGATGAATCAACCGCATGGTTCAATCGCACGACTGAACCATACTTATGGTCCATCGCACGATTGAATAATACTACCTATAAATAGACCCAATTCGTGGAAACGTAAGTTCATACCATTACGACTCCAGACGTACCCTAGCCGTCCAGAGCCTCACAAATCGTTCTCCAAGTTCACAGAACACATTAGATTGATTCCTAATCGACTTCTAGATTCATGATGTCTGATCATGGATGTAATGATTGTTACTATGATGATATGTAATGATTAATGACAGGATATGTTTGTGATTTGTATGTCTAATATTTCATTACTGAGTCGTTATTGAGTTGATTAATTGGGTTTATGATTGAATGTTCATAATGTTATATTAATTAAAACATTCAAACTTAACTTAATGAGTACTCATGCGAATGGCCCTGCGAATGGACATACGCATAATAACTTATACGATTGACTCATCGCACGCTGAACCAGAGACTGGATTAGTCTTTGATTGACACATAAGATTGGCTCAGTCGCACGACTGAACTCTCAGTCGTGCGGATGAATCAACCGCATGGTTCAATCGCACGACTGAACCATACTTATGGTCCAGTCGCACGATTGAACAATACTAACCTATAAATAGACCCAATTCGTGGAAAAACAAAGCATTCATACATTTACGATTCAGACGTACCCTAGCGTCCAGAAGCCTCCCAAATCGTTCTCCAAGTTCACAGAACACATTAGATCGATTCCTAATCGACTTCTAACGTTAGATTTAATTCTTGATTGATTCTTCGTGTGTTCTCACTGATTGGATCGCCAATCACTAGGATTCCGCACTATTTGATCTGGTTTCACGCTAATCACTAGGTATATCGTTCAAATACCAGGTCCTAACAAGTGGTATCAGAGCTTTGGCTCTTGATTACGTGTTGATTCAATCAAGATTGCATAAAAGTTGTGTTTTTGCACTAAAAACGCAATCTTTGGTGTCAAAAGTGATCTTGGACGTTCCCTGCCATCGAAGTTTGGTTTCTACGGACTTAGGCGATTAGACATTGCGAATTTCGAATTTTTACGGCTGAAACACGTCAAACCTAGAAATTTCGCAAAACGCAGCTTCAGTCGCACGAGTGACCCATTCGCACGACTGGACTCCATTCGCGTGACTCATTCGCACGATTGGACCTAGTCGCACCTTCATTCGGCCGACTGAACCGTTCGTTCGCATAGCTCATACGCACCAGATTCATTCGCACGACTGAACCAATCGCCAGTTCAGCCGCACGATTGAACCAGTCGCAGAGTTCATACGCACGACTAGACCATTCGCATCCTTCAGTCGCATCAGTGAAAGTTTGTTTGATTAGACTTAAAGTTATTGCCATGGAAGATCAGATGTCAGCCTTTACTGCTGGGAAGGACTCAAGATACAGAACCTGCTGTTGCTTGAGAGTGAGGTGGGTAATCATAATAAACCACCAAGCTCTTGACTTTAGATGAGTTTTCCCCACTGGAAACAACGTTTTGAGATCTACCTCAATGGAGTGGATCCTAATCTGTGGGAAGCCATCGAGATTGGATATAGTACACCGGTGGGAGCTGATGGAGTTAAGCTAACATTAGGAGGGATGACGGACGCGCAGAAAGTTAAGTACAATGCAGAGAAAAGAGTTTATGCATTGATTACACAGTCTATCCCCAAAGACATATTCCACCAGTACTCAGAGAATAAGCAGTCCAAGAAACTGTGGGATGAGCTAGAGAAGAGGTACGATGGGAATGCTTCGTTGAAGGCAATCAAGGCAAGGAGTTAAAGAAGGAATTCGATAACTTCTCATCGATTGGTAACGAGAGTTTAGAGACGACTTCATCGATAGATTCTACCATTTGATGAGCGAACTGCATACACATGGAGTGGAAACTACCATGGAAGAGAAGTGAGTAACTTTGCAGACGGATTGCCTGAAAAGTGGGCTTCATTCGTGTCTAACCTGAGACAGAATGGAATGCTTGCAAAGCTGGATATTAATGACTTCATTCTTAAGTTGCGAGAAGAAGCACTAAGGATGAAGACAGAGCTCAGAAGTCTTCGTACACTCAAAATCCAGCTTTGTACAACGCCACGCCTCAAGCTAAGACATCTGGAGCACCTCTCCAGACTGCATTTGTGTCTAGCTCGTCGGGTCCTTCACATGCTTCTCCTTCAGGATCAGACACGTCAGGGTCTTCTTGTACCCACTATATTGGATCTGAAGCAAGTGCTACTAAACTGAAGACCGAGAACCTCGGTAATGTGATGTGGAAGTAGCTCGAGAGCACATGGATCTTTTAGCTGCAGTGGTTCATTCATATGATGGACTTGTTGCCGGGAAGATGGAAACTGCCATCTGGCAGAGAGGACTACGAGCAGTGGACGAAATGGAGCTTGAGAGGATGGACATAATGTGGGCCTTAGCTAGTGCTGTCCGGAGGGCGAAGAAGTTTGTTAAAAAGACCAGACAGAATTTGGTAGCTACTAAGGATACCACATTTGGCTTTGACAAGAGCAAAGTGACCTGCTTCAACTGTGGAGAGAAGGGGCACTTCAAGAGAGAATGTGTCAAGCCAAAGAAGATGGGTAATGGGAACCCGTTCTCGTCCTTTACTCGCCAAGACAAGCAAGCTTCCAGTTCTACTTCATCAAACAAGGATCCAAAAGCCTTGACTGCTCATGATGATGAAGGACAGGATTGGAGCTTTAGGTTTGTCTCACCAGGGGAATCAAACATTGCAAGTGTAGAAGATATTGATGATGATTCTGCGAGTGAAGCTGATCTAGCAGTTGAGATAGCGATGTCACTTAGTGAAGAAGCAACTGCAGCCGAGGTCAGTTACAAGCCTAAGGAGGAGACTTCCACGTCAGAGACAGAAAAGACAGAATCACCAGAACCAGAGACATCTGATGCTGCGTTGATGGCTAGCTCTTCTGAACCAACTCAGGTAAGTACTACTGACCAAATGTTTGATAATCATGCTTGTTCTGCCTGTGATACTTTTAGGAATAGCATAGATGAAAAATTTGCTAGGTTATTAGATCATAATGATAACTTAGTAAAAGATTTGCAACTGTGCACTGGGGCTAATAGAGTATTAAAACAAAATGAGCATAGTTATAAAGAAAAGATAGACCTATTGACTAAACAGCTTAGGGAAACCGAAGTAGTTGCCTTTAACCAAGCAAATGACATTAGGTACTATCTAAACTCCCTAGAAGACACTAAGAAGCAAAAGGCAATTCTAGAAGTAGAAGTAAATTCATTAAAACAGAAACTGCATAGTTGGACTAGTTCTTCACACATAGTTCAACACTTAGTGAGAGAAAGGAATAACGGGGAGGGATTGGGTTACAAAGTGGTGCCACCACCACCTGAGACCTTGATGAACACTAAGACTAGACCAGTAAATAATAATCCTATCAAGTCCCATCAAGGATCACGTGGTGTCTACTCCTCTTGTTAGTGATCCAGATACCTCATGTTCATCTACTGAATCTAGACACAAACAAAAGGAGGCCACTTCAAAGGCAAAGGGTAAATTTCCTTGTGTTAATCTGGAAAAGGAATTTGAAAAAGTTAACTTAAAGTCAGGGTCAAACAGAGTCAAATCAGAACCTAAAAAGACTTCTAATGTTAATTTTTCACATGCTTCAAGTAAAAAACCAGTTAACCAAAAAGAGAAAGACGTTAAACAGGTTAAAACAGTTAACTTTGTTAAACCAGAGAAAATATCAAAAGAACCAGAGTCAAAACCTAAAATGATTGATGTTACTAGAGTGTCACACACTTCTCCACAAAGAAAGTTTAATCATAAAGTTGATAGCAGGTAATGCTACAACTGTGGAGAATGTGGACACATTGCTTCCTATTGTCCTTTCTATCAGACACCTAGGAAAAAGATTGACCTTTAGGACTCTAAGCCTAGGTCTTCTAAGAGGAGCTCTCTGACTCCACCTAGAAGAACTAGTGAACCTAAAATTCAACCTGTAAGCCAGTCGACTGTTTATCATAAACAGGCCTTGCACAAATCTGGCTTATGGAAAGAGAAGTCATCCTGCGTGTCTGATACTGATGACAAGAAGGAACCTGAGCTACCCTCACCCTCTAAGGGTCAATGTATGATGCCTCTGGAAAACCCAAGCCAGTAAAGGCTTGGGTTCCTAACCTAAACTAATTTATTTACTTTGTATGTGCAGGTTGTTCGATACAGTGCTGAGACTAACACATGGATTGTAGACAGCGGAGCATCCAGGCACATGACAGGAAATAGGGCCCTTTTATCAAACGTCAAGCAAATAAAAGGAGGGCATGTTTCCTTTGCTGGAAACAAGGGAGGCTATATCACAGCTCAGGGAGAAGTGGTAAATAAGAAAGTTAAGTTTGATAAGGTGATAAAGGATTTAAGGTCATCTTCGACAACAAGAAGTGTTACATGCTGAAGAAAGACTACGTGATCCCAGAGGACCAAGTTCTGATGACTGCTTCAAGATATAAAGACCTTTATGTCCTGGATCTGTCAACAGCTGCTACAACGGATCATGAGGTTCAGTGCTTTCTATCTAAAGCTACTGAGAAGGATTCCATCTCCTGGCATAGGAGAATGGGACACATTAGTCAAAGGAAGATGAATCATTTGATTCAGAAGGATTTGGTGAGAGGAGTTACTGTCAAGAACTTCCAGCTTCCTGACTTTTGTGTAGCTTGGAAGAAAGGCAAACAGACGAAGAAGTCTCATAAGGAAAAGAAAGTTCATTCAATAGAACTTCCTCTTGAACTTCTTCACATGGATCTGTTTGGTCCAGTCAATACAAAGAGCATTGCAGGCGACTTGTACTGTTTTGTGGTCACTGATGACTACTCAAGGTTCACTTGGGTAATGTTTCTGAAATCCAAATCAGAAACTTTTGAGTCATTCAAGGAGTTAGTAACCACACTGGAATCTCTCTACAAGCTACAAGTTAGACAAGTAAGCTCAGACAACGGGACAGAATTCAAGAACCAATCGATGGAGGCATACTGCAAGGAAAAGGGAATTGTGCATCAATTCACTTCTGCCTACACGCCTCAGATGAATGGTGTTGCTGAGAGGAAGAACAGAAGCTTGATAGAGACAGCACGGACTATGCTGGCAGACTCGAAACTGCCTATCCAATTCTGGAATGAGGCAGAGGCGAATGCGTGTTATACACTGAATCGAGTTCTGATAGTCAAGCGCCACGGAAAGACATGTTACGAGCTACTACAAAGAGCAAACCGAATTTGGAGTATCTTGAACCTTTTGGCGCGCCGTGCACACTTCTGAAGAAGACACAAGAAGGAAAATTCAGCGAGAAGGCGGATGAAGGAATCTTTCTAGGATACAACATACCGAACAAGCGAGTTTACAACAACTCAACGGGTCTTGTAGAAGTGTGGTGTAATGTTGACGTTCAGAGATATACTACACCACCTACTAGCAAAGGACCCTCTTACTTCTTCGACTATGATGGATTCTTCAAGTCCTTCAACATCCCTCTCTCTCCCTCGGATGATGAGTTAGCTACTAGAATGATGTATGATATCCTGAATACAACATCTAGTTCACAGGGAGAATCATCTACTCAGTCAGGGGGAGTAGTCGATGACAGTGAGTCCTCCTATGAAGATGAAGTTGATACAGATGACCAAAACAGCCAGGAGGAACAGGTTCCAGTTCCTGAAAGTCCATAAGCATCTGCCACTGATGCACCTTCGACTTCGGAACCTCAAACTCCAACTACCTCAGATGCAGAACTAAATGTACATAATCTTGGCTCTGAGGTAGCTGTTCCTACCACTCCAGGTCACGACTAAACGTCTATCATCCCCTTGACAATGTCATTGGGGATGTCAGATCAGGAGTACAAACCCGAAATCAGCTATACTCAGCTGATTACGCCTCGGTTATGGAGAAGGGTTACATTCATGATGGTGCTTATCGATGTTTTGTCTCGCAGGTTAAGCCAAAATATGTCAGTGAGGCACTAAATGATGAGGCGTGGGTGAGTGCCATGCAAGAAGAACTTCTGCAGTTCCAGAAGTTAGGTGTATGGACTCTGGTTGATAGACCTAAAGGTGCTAAAGTAATTGGCACCAAATGGGTACTGAAATGCAAGAAGGATGACCAAGGGGTCATTATCAGGAACAAAGCTCGATTGGTGGTTCAGGGTTTTCGCCAAGTCGAGGGGATTGACTACAATGAGGTGTTTGCACCCGTGGCAAGGATGGAAGCCATTCGTATCTTCCTTGCCTATGCATCGTACATGAAGATTAAGGTCTACCAATTAGATGTGAAGAGTGCATTCCTTCATGGGGAAATCAAAGAAACAATCTATGTAAGTCAACCCGAGGGATTTGAAGATCCTTATCATCGGGATAGAGTTTACAAGCTCGACAAGGCTTTATACGGGCATCATCAAGCTCCAAGAGCCTGGTATGAGAAACTCTCGACTCATCTTGTGAAACACGGCTTTCGCAGGGGAGTCATTGACTGCACGCTGTTTATTAAAGAAAAGGATGGCGACCTATTGCTTGTACAGATCTATGTTGATGACATAATCTTCGGTTCAAAGAACGAAGAGTTATGCAAAGAGTTTGAAGCAGTGATGAAGAAAGAGTTTGAGATGAGTGCTATGGGGGAGATGAAGTTCTTTCTCGGGTTACAGGTGGATCAGACACCAAATGGGATCTTTCTACATCAGACCAAGTATGTAGGAGACATTCTCAGTCGCTTTGACATGGAGAATGCTTCTGCTGCTGGGACTCCACTTGCTACGAATCACGATATAGCACCTGATGAAAATGGAGATCTTGTAGATGCCACGATGTACCGAGGAATGATTGGATCCCTCATGTATCTCACTGCCTCAAGACCTGATATCATGTATGCTACATGTTTATGTTCTAGATATCAGGCTAAGCCTAAGGTAAACCATCTGATCGGGGTCAAGAGGATTTTTCGTTATCTGAAGGGTACACCCACACTTGGATTGTGGTACCCTCATGATGATGACTTTGAGTTTACCGCGTATAGTGACTCGGATTACGGGGGCTGCAAGATGAACTACAAGTCTACATCAGCAGGGTGTCAATTCTTTGGGAGAAGATTAGTTACATGGTAGTGTAAGAAGCAGACATCGGTTGCATTGTCAACCTGTGAAGCTGAGTATGTTGCTGCTGCAAGTTGCTGTTCACAAATCATCTGGATTCAACAGCAAATGCGGGATTACGGTTTAAAGTTCTCTTCTACTTCTATTTTGGTTGATAACTCTGCTGCAATTGCAGTAACTAAAAATCCGGTTCAACATCCTAAGACCAAACATATCGGTATTAAGTACCATTTCATAAGAGACTGTTTTGAAAAGAACTTAATTGATGTGGTTAAAATTAATACTGATTTTCAACGCGCTGACCTCTATACTAAAGCCTTTGATAAACCACGTTTTCAATATTTGCTAGAGGTCAATGGCGTTAAAAAGAAAAGTGAGGTTATTCCTGATGATGATAATGTGTAGTTCGATGTAGTTTAGTTAAAGTTTTTTATTTTATTTTATTTTATCTGTTTATTTTCGTCTGTTTAATTTAAACTCATGTTATTTTGTTGTTTATTAAAATCCTAAAATAATTAAACCAGTATTGATTTTAGTATTTTAGGGGGAGAATATGTCAGCAAGTTAACATTAAAAAAAAACGAGGGAGAATGTGACATCCGTCACTTTAAGGTCCGTCAATTAACGTGTATGTCCGTCATCTATTCTATGATTGGTCATTCCTCATCTTTATTTGACTCTTTATGTGGATATCATGTGTGCAATATTATCGTTGTGTGTGCATTCGTTATAACCATGTGTTAACCTTCAAACGACCTTTAAAACTTTCATTTTTGAAAACGTTAAATATATCATTTTATAAATATAATAAATGTTTTAATATAACCATTTCTTAAGTCATAATAACATTAAATGAACTTTTACAATTAATATAAAACACCTAACAAAGTCGTTTTTCTACCGAACCAAATCTGGGAAAACTCGGGGGTTAAGTGCAGGGACTAAACTTGTAATTTTGTAAACTTGGGCTGGGTATAAATACCCTCATACCAGCCCTAATCCCCATTTCACCATCTTCTTCATCTTCATCTTCTTCACACACAAAATCTCCATTTTTGCACCAAATCCAACCCGAGAGGTCTCGTTTTCTTCGTCTTGACACCGTCTACAGCCTAGATTACTTCTTTCTAGCAGGTAGTTGTCTTTGGTTGTCCGTTTTCTAGCCTTTTCACGGCTGTCCAAAACTAGGGTTTCGGGTGTTCGGGTTCAACCCAAACATACAAGGTCGTATGGGTGCGTGTGAGGTCTCTTTGCTTGTGTTTCATGCTTGTGTATGTTTGTTGAGTGTTTCTGGAGGTTCTTGTGGTGTAAAACCCGTGTTTGGAGCAGCTCGGGGGCTGCTCACCCCGACCACAGTCGCGATTCTGCAGATCAAGCGACTGGGTCATCCATGCGATTGAGCCGTGCGACTGGGTGGGTCGTGCACTGGATCATGCGTCTGAGTCAATCGCGCGACTGAGTTGTGCGACTAGGCATGTCGTGCGACTGAGTTGTGCGACTGAGTGTTTGTGTGCGATTGAGTCATGCGTGCGATTGAGTGTATGCGATTGAGTCATGCGATTGAGTGATTGTGTGCGATTGAGTCAGGTGACCGACTGAATGTGTGCGAATGAATGTGATTCGCACGACTGGAGTCCAATCGCACGAATGAAGGTTCAGTCGTACGAAAGTAGCTAATTCGCACGATTGAAGGTTGATTCGTGTGTATGGAAGTTGAGTCGTGCGATTGGGTGTTGTGTGGTACGACTGAAGGCCAGTCATACGAATGAAGGCTCAATCGTACGAATGAAGCTGATTCGCACGATTGAGGGTTGATTCGCACGAATGGAGGTTGAGTCGTGCGTCTGACCTTGTTATGCGACTGAAATTGTTGTGTTTGACCCCTTGTGCGTGGCGTGAGTATGTCGTGTGGTGTCGAGGTAACACTAACACAATAATGCCATTGTTCGGCCACAAATATTAGAGTCAACGCGAGAAAGGGCACAGAAACTATTTTGAGCCAATTTGAACTAACGCTTTACAACGACCAAATTGACTTATAACTATTGATACTTATTCAATGCTTCTTTAATAAACAACGAGACTTTTACTTAAACATCACCTCTAATGGCGACAATGTCTTGTACTTGGATCTACATAAGATTTAGTACGTGTGTCAGTCTGCGTGTGTTGTGCGTGACCCATCCGATACGACCCGAACCGACCCATCATTATTGCGCGCTTATACATATATCATATCATTAATGCTATACAATAACTGTCAATAGGTGTTTGACTGTTTATTTGCATTCAACATTTGGGATACATCGATCATACATACTTACCACCTAACAAGTGAGTTTCGTGGCCCCTTTTTACATTTATACATATTTCAATCATTTACAATTTGGGGGAAAAGTATGCTTACTCATTTTCAATGCTGTACAACTTACATACATTTTACATATAAGGAATCAACGTGATACTGTGTTGCAAGTACTATTTGATACATGCTTGGGTCTGCTGTGTGGTTCTATCTTTGCAACTATTTAATTCCAGTGTGGGAACCGACGGTTAGGTATTGGTAGTACTACTGGGTTGACACCCCCACCCTCGTTCGATGATATACTAGTTGGTACCATCTGTGGCCAGGAACGGGCCCTTGGGTGAATATATGCCGAAAATTTCTTTGTGTACGTCGCTAGGTTTGGTTGCAAAGCTCATGTCATGTGATATTTACTTGTGTATATAACTGTATTCACGGTATTCCGACGCGCTTATTTATTACAGCATCACTTACATTTTTATTACATAAACCTGCGAGCTCAGCAACAATTATGTTGACCGTTTTAAGCATATCATTTCAGGTGATCATGCAAGTCCAGGAATCTAGGTGTGCTGCCTTAGCGGAGACCCTAGGATGCATTTTTGGGACTTAACATATTTTGATAAACAATCTTTTTGAACAATGTCAACGCTTGTAAACAATTATCAACTTTTGAAACTTGTTCCCGGGTTGTGGGAATTAACATTTACATTCTATCTTATGTGATTATGTGTTATCATCATCATGTTGCTTATGTCTACGTCGTCGTGAACACTGACTAAACACGACACAAGTCCCCTTGTTGTCGGGTGTCGTCATGACACGCATGTCATCATTTATTTATATTGCTCTCTATCGCTTACCATGTGTTATGACGATCCCGGTCTCGTTACATCCCCGTGTTTCCGCTTTTAGCGGGGGTGTGACAGATTGGTATCAGAGCCATTGGTTATAGAGAATTAGGCAATACGCTTGACCTAGACTATAACCTAGGAACCTTCATGTAGATTTGCATGCTAGGACTCTGTATGCATATTATATCTTGTGTATGTGTTCCTCGCTGCTTGATTTGTTCATCTATTTGTTATGTGATCTTTCCGCCCTATGAGAGAGCCTCTGTGCTCACTCTTTTATGGGATGCTTCTATTGAATCTTCCGTTCCCTCTGCGCGCCGAGTTAGTTTATCAGATCCGGGTATTAGACCCGAAGAGATCTTCACAAATCATACTATTGCGCTTGATCTTGGACATTGAGATTAACCCTGAGGAGGTATATGTCTGAAACCTCGAAAGATGAGGAAATAGACAACCTCCGCTAGACTAAACGTGATTGTATACATGGACTTACAACTGTTGTGATGTGTGATGACAATAAGCATGATATTGACATGAAATACATGGACTTGATGGATTATTATGGATATAATGTAAAGGAAAGTCGGATGTCATGTAACCGGATCGGGCATCATTCTCGGTACATCGTGCGTGTGGTGGGAACGCTACGGGGAACCTTATATATAAACATCACCGGTATACCGAGAATATGCTTGAAATGGGCTGCATGGTGGTCTTGACTGACCGGAACATGAACATTGGAATTTGATAAGTGGAATACTTTTGTATCTTATGGTGACTAAAGTTTTCATGTTACCTCTTTTATGATTAGAACATGCCGCCTCGAAGAGTCACCCGTAGCAGTAGTTGCGGGAGTGAAGCCCCAAGGGGCAGAGGCCGAGGCAGAGGCAGAGCACCAAGAGCAAATGATGCTCCTGCCAGTAACAGTCAAGGAACAGGGAACGCCGACATGGCAGCCCTGATCGCTTAGCAATTGGCCGCGCTTATTCCTACTATCGTGGCTCAAGTGAGTGACGCACTTCAACAACACCACCCTCACGGGGATGGTGGCAACGATGATGGAGCCCAAGGGGGGATTGAAACTGAAACGGGAAACGGGAACCCGACTGGAAACGAGAGCAACCAAGAAACCGGGAATGGTGGTACTGCCGGTATCGAAACTGGAGTGGTTAATGCTCGTCGGGATGTTCGTACAAGGAGTTCGTGGCTTGTAAGCCAAGGGAATTCGACGGGAAAGGTGGGGCGATAGCCCTAACCAGGTGGTTAGAAAAGATGGAGGCAGTGATCGACATCAGTGAGTGCCTCGACAGCCAGAGGATCAAGTATGCTACTTGTTCTCTACAGGGTAAAGCCCTAACCTGGTGGAACACCCAGATTCAAGCACGAGGAAGAGAGTCTGCGATGTAGATGTCGTGGGACGAGTTCAAAGGCTTGATCACCAAGGAATACTGCCCTCTCAACGAGATGCAGAAGCTGGAGCATGAGTTCTGGAATCATGCTATGGTGGGGGCAGGGCATGCAGCTTATACTGATCGCTTTCATGAGCTGGCAAGGTTGGTTCCGCATCTGGTTACGCCGGAATCAAAGAGGATTGAAAGGTACATTTGGGGACTCGCGCCTCAAATTAGAGCTATGGCCACAGCAGCCGCTCCTCCTACTATTCAGAGCGCAATTCTGAAAGCTGGCGCTTTGACTGATGAGATGGTTAGAACAGGGGTTTCGGGCCGAGGGGCCGAGAAAAGGAAAGATGTTGGGGAATCGAGCCGGTCGAGTGCCGGAAGGTTTGAGAAGAGGTCTAAGCCGACCAGAAATTTTGTGGCCGTGTCTCAGGCCAGAAGAGAGTATGTGGGGCCGCACCCCAAATGTGACAGGTGCAATTATCATCATCCCCCAGGGACAAAGTGCCGGGTGTGCGCTAACTGTAAGCGCCCGGGTCATTTGGCAAGAGATTGCAGAACGGCACCGAATCTTGTAGCACCCGTCAACGCGGTTAACCCCGCCGGGAATGCAAGGGCTTGCTTTGAATGTGGGAGCCCCAATCACTACAGGAATATGTGCCCCAGGCTTAATCGGGCACCGGGTCAACAGGGGAACAACCAGCAGCAGGTGTTGGCTATCGCTGGGAATCAAGGCCCGGCTACTCAGGGAAACGCAGCTCGGGGACGTGCATTCGTCATTGGAGCCAATGATGCTCGTCAGGACCCGAATGTTGTCACGGGTACGCACTTACTCAATCATCACTTCGCATCTATATTATTTGATACTGGAGCAGACAATAGTTTTATATCTTCCGAGTTTGTGCAATTGCTTGATTTGAGTCCTAGTAGGCTAGAAACTAGCTACTCTGTAGAAATGGCCAATGGTAGGGTTGCTCAGGCCGATGAGATTATTAGGAAGTGTTCGTTGACGCTGGAGGATCATACCTTTGAGATAGATTTGATACCCTTCGAGTTAGGAAGCTTCGACGTGATCGTGGGTATGGATTGGTTGTCGCAGAATGGAGCAGAGATTGTCTGTCGAGACAAGGTAGTACGTATCCCTATGCCAAACGGGGAAGTACTCAAGGTTCAGGGAGAACGACCGGGTAAGAACTTAAAGCTTATTTCCTGCATGAAAGCACGCCAGAGTTTACGAAAGCAGTGCTACGCTTTTCTGGCTCATGTAGTTGAAAAGAAAGACGAGGAAAGGAAACTGGTGGATATTCCAGTGGTACGGGATTACCCGAAGTATTTCCAGATGACTTGTCTGGTTTACCTCCTCCACGACAGGTGGAATTCCGTATTGAGTTGGTTCCTGGAGCTACACCGGTAGCAAAAACGCCTTATCGACTAGCGCCATCCGAGATGCAAGAGTTGTCTAGTCAATTACAGGAACTACTGGAGAAGGGTTTTATTCGACCGAGTCATTCACCGTGGGGAGCGCCGGTACTATTTGTCAAGAAGAAGGATGGATCGTTCCGCATGTGCATCGATTACCGTGAACTGAACAAGTTAACGGTGAAGAACCGATATCCTCTCCCCAGGATCGACGATTTATTTGATCAGCTGCAAGGAGCTTCGTATTTTTCAAAGATCGATCTTCGTTCTGGTTATCATCAGCTAAGGGTTTTCGAGGACGACATACCGAAGACTGCGTTCAGGACTCGTTATGGGCACTACGAGTTCTTGGTCATGCCGTTCGAGTTGACTAACGCACCAGCTGTGTTCATGGATCTAATGAATCGGGTGTGCAAACCTTACTTGGATAAGTTCGTGATCGTGTTCATAGACGATATACTTATCTACTCCCGATCAAAAGAGGATCATGTAGAACATCTTCGGGCTATTCTGGAGCTGCTACGAGAAGAGAAACTTTTCGCCAAATTCTCAAAGTGTGAATTTTGGCTGCGAGAAGTGAAGTTTTTGGGTCATGTGGTTAATGAGGACGGGATTCACGTAGATCCCGGCAAGATCGAAGCGGTGAAGAAGTGGGATACGCCCCAGACACCATCAGAGATACGGCATTTCTTGGGATTGGCCGGTTATTATCGTCGCTTCATCGCGAACTTTTCAAAGATCGCGCAACCATTAACCCTGCTTACTCAGAAAGACAAGAAGTTTGACTGGGGATATGCACAAGAGCAAGCGTTCCAAACGTTGAAAGAGAAGTTGTGCAACGCGCCTATACTGTCTCTCCCAGACGGAACAGATGATTTTGTGGTTTACTGCGATGCGTCACATCAAGGATTGGGATGTGTATTGATGCAGAAGGATAAGGTGATTGCCTACGCTTCGCGACAACTTAAAGTGCACGAAAAGAACTACACCACTCATGATCTTGAGTTGGGCGCTGTAGTATTTGCACTCAAGATATGGAGGCATTACTTGTATGGTACCAAATGCATCATCTTCACTGATCATAAAAGCCTTCAACATATTCTGGATCAGAAGGAACTCAACATGCGCCAACGACGTTGGGTAGAGCTTCTTAGCGACTACGATTGTGAAATCCGGTATCATCCGGGGAAAGCTAACGTGGTGGCTGATGCCTTAAGCCGTAAAGAACGTGTGAAACCACTACGTGCACGAGCGTTGGGATTGACCATACAAACCAACTTGAAAGCTCAGATTCAGATTGCACAGAGTGAGGCATTGAAAGAAGAAAACCTTGCGGGAGAAGAGTTCCGGGGGTTGGATAAACAGATGATATGCAAGGATGACGGTATACAGTACTTCATGGATCGCATATGGGTACCCAAATGGGGAGGTGTTCGAACCTTAGTCATGGATGAAGCCCACAAGACGCGATATTCTATTCATCCTGGTGCAGACAAGATGTATCATGATCTTAAGGATCTATACTGGTGGCCAGGCATGAAGAAAGACATTGCCTTATACGTCAGCCAATGCTTGACGTGTTCGAAAGTCAAAGCTGAACATCAGAAGCCATCGGGATTATTACAGCAACCTGAAATTCCCGAGTGGAAATGGGAGAACATAGCAATGGATTTCATTACCAAACTCCCTAGAACAAGCAGCTGTCATGACTCGATATGGGTCATTGTGGATCGAATGACAAAGTCCGCACATTTCTTGCCTATCCGAGAAGACTACAAGATGGATAAGTTGGCGAGATTGTACATCAAAGAGGTCATGACACGGCACAGGGTGCCGGTGTCAATCATATCCGACCGTGATAGCAGATTCACTTCACGTTTTTGGCAGACGCTACAGAAAGCAATGGGTACTCGGTTAGACATGAGTACAGCCTATCACCCTCAAACAGATGGCCAAAGTGAACGAACTATACAGACGCTAGAAGACATGTTGAGAGCATGTGTAATCGATTTTGGTGGTAGTTGGGATGCTCATCTGCCGTTGATTGAGTTCTCCTACAACAACAGCTACCATACAAGCATTGGATGCGCTCCATTTGAAGCGTTGTATGGAAGGAAATGCAGATCTCCCGTTTGTTGGGCCGAAATTGGTGAAAGTCAGCTGACAGGCCCAGAGATCATCCAAGAGACAACAGACAAGATTTTCCAAATCAAAGATCGACTTAAAGCCGCGCGAGATCGCCAAAAGAGCTATGCCGACAATCGTCGGAAGCCTCTAGAATTCAATGTTGGGGATCGTGTGTTACTCAAAGTTTCCCCTTGGAAAGGAGTCGTTCGATTCAAAAAGAAAGGGAAGTTAGCCCCAAGATACGTTGGACCATTTGAGATCACTGAAAGGATCGGTCCAGTGGCTTACCGGTTAAGGTTGCCACAAGAGCTTAGCGGTGTACATGATACTTTTCACGTGTCAAACCTCAAGAAATGTTTGGCCGATGAATCCCTTCACGTGCCAATCGAGGAAATCAAGATTGACGACAAGCTTCATTTTGTTGAAGAACCCATTGAGATCATGGATCGAAAGGTCAAGCAACTGAAGCGCAGTAGGATACCTATTGTTCGCGTAAGGTGGAATTCAAAACGAGGGCCAGAGTTTACATGGGAACGTGAAGATCAGATGAAACTCAAATATCCACATCTTTTCGAGGATGACACTCTTGGACCTAACTCCAGCTGAATTTCGGGACGAAATTCTCTCAACTGGGGGATACTGTGACATCCGTCACTTTAAGGTCCGTCAATTAACGTGTATGTCCGTCATCTATTCTATGATTGGTCATTCCTCATCTTTATTTGACTCTTTATGTGGATATCATGTGTGCAATATTATCGTTGTGTGTGCATTCGTTATAACCATGTGTTAACCTTCAAAAGACCTTTAAAACTTTCATTTTTGAAAACGTTAAATATATCATTTTATAAATATAATAAATGTTTTAATATAACCATTTCTTAAGTCATAATAACATTAAATGAACTTTTACAATTAATATAAAACACCTAACAAAGTCGTTTTTCAACCGAACCAAATTTGGGAAAATCGGGGGTTAAGTGCAGGGACTAAACTTGTAATTTTGTAAACTTGGGCTGGGTATAAATACCCTCATACCAGCCCTAATCCCCATTTCACCATCTTCTTCATCTTCATCTTCTTCACACACAAAATCTCCATTTTTGCACCAAATCCAACCCGAGAGGTCTCGTTTTCTTCGTCTTGACACCGTCTACAGCCTAGATTACTTCTTTCTAGCAGGTAGTTGTCTTTGGTTGTCCGTTTTCTAGCCTTTTCACGGCTGTCCAAAACTAGGGTTTCGGGTGTTCGGGTTCAACCCAAACACACAAGGTCGTATGGGTGCGTGTGAGGTCTCTTTGCTTGTGTTTCATGCTTGTGTATGTTTGTTGAGTGTTTCTGGAGGTTCTTGTGGTGTAAAACCCGTGTTTAGAGCAGCTCGGGGGCTGCTCACCCCGACCACAGTCGCGATTCTGCAGATCAGGCGACTGGGTCATCCATGCGATTGAGCCGTGCGACTGAGTGGGTCGTGCGACTGGATCATGCGTCTGAGTCAATCGCGCGACTGAGTTGTGCGACTAGGCATGTCGTGCGACTGAGTTGTGCGACTGAGTGTTTGTGTGCGATTGAGTCATGCGTGCGATTGAGTGTATGCGATTGAGTCATGCGATTGAGTGATTGTGTGCGATTGAGTCAGGTGACCGACTGAATGTGTGCGAATGAATGTGATTCGCACGACTGGAGTCCAATCGCACGAATGAAGGTTCAGTCGTACGAAAGTAGCTAATTCGCACGATTGAAGGTTGATTCGTGCGTATGGAAGTTGAGTCGTGCGATTGGGTGTTGTGTGGTACGACTGAAGGCCAGTCATACGAATGAAGGCTCAATCGTACGAATGAAGCTGATTCGCACGATTGAGGGTTGATTCGCACGAATGGAGGTTGAGTCGTGCGTCTGACCTTGTTATGCGACTGAAATTGTTGTGTTTGACCCCTTGTGCATGGCGTGAGTATGTCGTGTGGTGTCGAGGTAACACTAACACAATAATGCCATTGTTCGGCCACAAATATTAAAGTCAACGCGAGAAAGGGCACAGAAACTATTTTGAGCCAATTTGAACTAACGCTTTACAACGACCAAATTGACTTATAACTATTGATACTTATTCAATGCTTCTTTAATAAACAACGAGACTTTTACTTAAACATCACCTCTAATGGCGACAATGTCTTGTACTTGGATCTACATAAGATTTAGTACGTGTGTCAGTCTGCATGTGTTGTGCGTGACCCATCCGATACGACCCGAACCGACCCATCATTATTGCGCGCTTATACATATATCATATCATTAATGCTATACAATAACTGTCAATAGGTGTTTGACTGTTTATTTGCATTCAACATTTGGGATACATCGATCATACATACTTACCACCTAACAAGTGAGTTTCGTGGCCCCTTTTACATTTATACATATTTCAATCATTTACAATTTGGGGGAAAAGTATGCTTACTCATTTTCAATGTTGTACAACTTACATACATTTTACATACAAGGAATCAACGTGATACTGTGTTGCAAGTACTATTTGATACATGCTTGGGTCTGCTGTGTGGTTCTATCTTTGCAACTATTTAATTCCAGTGTGGGAACCGACGGTTAGGTATTGGTAGTACTACTGGGTTGACACCCCCACCCTCGTTCGATGGTATACTAGTTGGTACCATCAGTGGCCAGGAACGGGCCCTTGGGTGAATATATGCCGACAATTTCTTTGTGTACGTCGCTAGGTTTGGTTGCAAAGCTCATGTCATGTGATATTTACTTGTGTATATAACTGTATTCACGGTATTCCTACGCGCTTATTTATTACAGCATCACTTACATTTTTATTACATAAACCTGCGAGCTCACCAACAATTATGTTGACCGTTTTAAGCATATCTTTTCAGGTGATCATGCAAGTCCAGGATTCTAGGTGTGCTGCCTTAGCGGAGACCCTAGGATGCATTTTTGGGACTTAACATATTTTGATAAACAATCTTTTTGAACAATGTCAACGCTTGTAAACAATTATCAACTTTTGAAACTTGTTCCCGGGTTGTGGGAATTAACATTTACATTCTATCTTATGTGATTATGTGTTATCATCATCATGTTGCTTATGGCTATGTCGTCGTGAACACTGACTAAACACAACACAAGTCCCCTTGTTGTCGGGTGTCGTCATGACACGCATGTCATCATTTATTTATATTGCTCTCTATCGCTTACCATGTGTTATGACGATCCCGGTCTCGTTACATCCCCGTGTTTCCGCTTTTAGCGGGGGTGTGACAGAGAAGGAGTGGATAGCTGATATAAGGTAGATCGTATCTGTGATACCGATTCAAAACCTTTGGAAAATGATAGTACACAGGAACTAATCAAGAGGGACTTTAAAAATTTAAATTTTGAAAAGATGCAAAAATTTAGAGTATAAGTCTGTGTAGTCTAGGCAATACAAAAGGGAAGATGATAGAAAACTGGTAACTCCTAAGGTAACACAAAGAAAGTAGACCTAGAGGTTGCTAGACCACAAATGATATGTCGGTAGATTCAACACAATAGATGATTAGACTTGACTGGTGATCTCAAGATCAAACTAAGTTGTTCAACTGACTGTGGGCTTCCATCTTATCACTGGTCAGCACAATCAACAATATTCCAATACGGGGTAATGAGCATGTAAACACCACAAATGTGTGCGGATGACCATAATTAGAGCAAAGCAAAGAAAAAATGAAAGACAAATGCTATAAAGCTAATGACTTATATTGTTGGTGCATTTTGTGCAAAATAAAATAAGCTGCTCTAACAAGGAGATAGGTTGTGTGCCTCTCTGTTGTGCGATGGCACTGACCTGAGGATAAGCATAACCTAGATATTCTAGAATTCATTGTTGTTTGCCCCTCTCTGCTGTGCGATGGCACTGACCTGAGGACTGGCTTCTCTTTGAAAGCTCTAAGAATAGTCTCTTCTTGTAATAATACCCGTAGACCGCTCAAAAGCTCCTGAGGAATGTTGATTACCATATAAGTGTGGGATCCACAAATGTTGGTTGAAATAATTAAACCTAAATCAGTCACCAGTCTGTGTCAAAAGTCTGTGTATGGATTTAAGTGGACAAACATATTGACAATCATTGTGACTGTAATTCTCAAAAGTTCAAATCAATGTGAAAATCTAAGAGTTCCAGTATGATTTCCTTAAGTTGCTAATGACTCTGGATGAACACCAAGAATGGAGCATCAAAAGATTTTGATAACAAGTCCCAAATGATTTGACTTACCTGTATGATTCCAAAATTGAATTGGTCCAGGTGTGGTCAATCCAAGTTGAAGCTGTCTATTCCGGAACCAAATCCCGTAGATGTCCATCTTAGGATTTATCTCTCACAAAAAGTCAAAAACAAGTTTGTTTTTAGTATTTAGTTTAAGTTTTCTAAGTTCGTTAGTTGTTTTAGTTTGTTAGTTTGTCGGACTACATCATATAAATCTATAAGGAATCAACTCACTAAAAGGGTCATGTCGGAGATGACCACATGTGCTTTAAAAGTTTAAAACAGTCACGTCTGAGGTGACAAAGTGTTTAAAAGGGTCACGTCTGAGGTGACTAAATTGTTTAAAAGGATCACGTCTGAGGTGATCAAAAGGTTTTCAAGTTAAAATGATCATGTCTGAGATGATCAAAAGCTCATAACGTTAATTTCAAAAGTTAAAAGGGTTTTAAATGTAAATTGGTAAAAATGGCAGAAAATTAACTAAGTGTGACCCATTCGCACGATTGGACCATGAGAATGGACCAACCAGGCGAATGGCTTCCACTCGCACGAATGGACATGAGACTGAGCCATTCACACGAATGGCTTATCAGAATGACCCATTCGACCGATTGGAAGGGGGCGAATGAGTCAGTCGACCGACAGAGACTCATTCGGTCAACTGAACATGCGAATGAAAGGCACGACTAAGTCAGTCGACCGACTGAACCTCAGTCGGTCAACAGCATGCGACTGACTGGGCCAATCGCACGATTGAGCCTTAGTCGCCCGAATAAACTGAGCGACTGAGGCCAGTCGGCCGATTGAACTCAGCTTCAGTATTTAAAGGGCACAGTCGATCGCATTTCATTCATCACACCCCAATCGCTCTCAAATCGCACACCCTACCGTTACGCTGCCAAATTTTCATTAGACTTTGTTTTCGTCTTGATCTTGATTCACTGACTCTCGCTATTGATTATACAGGTAGTTTGATGATCGAACTTCCCAAAACTTGAAAGATTCAAACCCTAATTTGGTTATTCGACTGGATAACAAGAACCGAGACTTAAAAGACCTAAAAACCTACCAAAACTATGCAAAACGTTAAAATTAAGTCTAATAGGTTATTAGTAACAAGAATGCGAGTCTATTGAACCGGTTATCAATGTTAAAAACACTTGTTTTGTTAAAGATTCGAACGATTGGCGACTGAACTACAGGACAGGCGACTGGTCGCCCGGATGAACTCCAATCGCACGATTGAAACTTGCGATTGGGTAAATCGCCCGAATGAACCATGCGATTGAGCTCAGTCGGCCGACTGAACCATTTGCAGACTCAGTCAGCAGACTGAACCCAATCGCATGTCACATTGACCAGAATGAGCTCAGTCGCATGAAAGGACAGCCGACTGACTTCAGTCGCATGATTCATTCGCACGAATGAATCAGAATGAATTTCAACATTACACTTAGAACAAAATTTTCATGTATTATGTACTAATGGTTCTATGTCATGTGTTTTTCAGGAAAATGGCTGAGAGATGGTCCATAAATCCAAAGCACAACATCTGTCCTCCCAGAGATTGATTCAGATGATGATGATAGTGGAGACGCCGGGGACGATATGCCTGCTCCACCGAGAGGCACTGTGTCTGATGTTATTCCCCCGGTGTCTGCCCCTGCTGGAGATGTTGCTGAGACAGCCGGATTTCATCAGGAGTTTGTTGTTGGTGCTGAGGAGGAGGAGGAGTCTGATGAGGAGCCCCTCACGCAAACTGTGGGATGCAAGGTTGTTCCCACAGAACACGGGCTACGGGTGGTTGGTGAACACCCTAGAGACTCCAGAGAGACTGAGACTGACCCGAGTTATGCTCCGGGTTCAGCAGGTAGGGCAGTAGGGGGAGCATCCACCTCCACAGGGACGAGGAGGAAGAGGATGGCTCAGCCCCATGGACTGAAGAAGAAGAAGTGTCGACTGACCTTCGTTACTACTGTAGCCTCTACATCCACCACCACAGCCACCACTACCACCTCCACAGCTATACCATCCACCACCACAGCCACCACATCCACCACTGCTACCATAGCCACCACCATACCTACCACCACTATACATATCCCATCCACCACCATACCCTTTACACCCACATCACCTCCACCATTTTACCGACCCATCTTCACTACAGCCACCACCACCACAACCTCACATCATGCAGGACCGTCAGCCCAGTCCTCACACATGTATGGATCACCTCTACCTCCAATCGGGGTAGAGGAACAGCTGTCGGCGCTAAACCATATGGTGATGCGCTTACTAGCTGCCGACGAGGAGAAAGCTGCACAGATACGCCAGCTTACCGACCTGACTGCTGCCCAGTCTCAACAGATGGCAGAGCAGGCTCGTGTGATAGAGCAGCAGACCCAGCTGATGGATGCACAGAGAGTATAGATGTCCCAACTCCAGGAGCAGCATGCCCAATCAGCCAAACGAATAGAGGAGTTGGAGACCACCAACAAGACCATCATGTTGCGGTTAAAGGGATCAAAGGATGAGCCCTTAAAGATCAAGGAAGGGGATGGAGATGATGGAGATGGTGATGACGATGATGATTGATGATGATGAGGATGAGGAGGATACTGAGGATGAGGAGGAAACAGACGAATAGAGGACAGAGGGAAAGGATGATGATGACGAAGCAGAAGGAGGGGATGCGGCTGCATCGGCCTCTGCTTCAGGTCAAGAGAGGGATCGAAGAAGAATAGACAGGACCAGTCAGCTACCACCTCTGCTCCTCCGAGGTTTAAATCAAACAGATCCAAATTATCAAAGAAATGAGTTTGATATTGCTCCCCTTCAACAGGTCAAGACTCACTAACCATGATTCTTGATCTGCAAGGGATTGTAAGAAGGTCTGTGAGTTATACCCCTGAAGAAGAGGAGGAAATAATTCATGACCTATCTAACGAGCAACTCGCCGAGATCTTCAAGCTCAATCCGGATGAAATAGTTAAAGATGCTACAACAGTTGATTCGACTAGTGATGAAGAGCTCAACGATGTTAATGAAGTCGAGGTCGAAGATATCACTGCAGAGGAGTACCCTCTGTATGCTGACAACGAGGTAATGTGGTCCCCAATCTGGGTGAGTCCCTCGTCAGTGATACTTTTTGAGGTACTGAACAAGATGGAGCAGGAAACTGAGAAGGCAGAAGGAATAGCTCAGCCTCAAATGATGAGAGTGTGACATTCGAAAGGCTGAGTGGGCTGCATGTTTTGAAGAAGTGAGAGCCCAACGTGCTGCACCAAAGAAAGATGCCTACACCAAGCTCTACAGAGTCAAGAAACACACAAGGTGTCAGGCAGGATTATAGCATGGGCTTATTTTGATGATCTTAATGCCTATGCAGTTAAGAGAGAACAGGGCATTCCCCACATGATCCTGAAGACTCTACCAGGTTTGAGCTCAACCAGCTGGCTAAGCTAAAGCTTTTGTATGCTGACCCGAGGAGATGTCAGCTGGTTCGAGGCTGCCCTTAAGAAGGAGTACCACACCAGGTGGGTTAACTTCAGACCTCAACAGCCGACTAGGTATATCAGAAGGTCTGAGGTTGATGCCATTACTGGCAAGCCCAAGATTGTGTTGAAGTGGAGTCCTCCGCGCACAATGTCGAGAATCCCACTCAGGGAAATGCCACAGGACTTCACTCCACACTTCAAATGGTGGTACTATGATTGGAGAACAGCTGAAGCGGTCATAGTCCTAAGAAAAGAGGGACAAATGGATACGATCAAGGTATTCGACCCGATGTGGCTTACTAACTTGTCGGCTAATGATGTCTATACATTATACAAGTGGCCAATGTTCTATGACATGCAGGACATTGTACAAGCCCTCCAGTTCCAAAACATTATACGACTCTGCTTCGCGTTCGAAATTCACGCTGGAGTCACAAAAGAGGAGAAGTACAAGAAGTACAAGGAGGTTATGCAGAAGACAAGAGATTAGAGAGATCTAGGTCCAAGGGGGAGTTTGTTGATGCATGTATGTCCCTAGATCATGATTTGTAATGTAATAGATCTTGTCTGTCTGACTATGATGTAATATGTAATGATTAATGAAAGGATATGGATTGTTTGTGATTTGTAATGTCTAATATTTCATTAATGAGTCGTTATTGAGTTGATTAATTGGGTTTATGATTGTTTGAATGGTTACACATAATGTTATATTAATTAAAACATTCAAACTTAACTTAATGAAGTACTCATGCGAATGGCCCATGCGAATGGCCCATGCGAATGGACCATACCCATGAATAACTTCATACGATTGACTCAATCGCACGACTGAACCAGGAGACTGGATCAGTCGTATGATTGACACATAAGATTGGCTCAGTCGCACGACTGAACTCTCAGTCGTGCGGATGAATCAACCGCATGGTTCAATCGCACGACTGAACCATACTTATGGTCCAGTCGCACGATTGAACAATACTAACCTATAAATAGACCCAATTCGTAGAAAAACGTAAGCATTCATACCATTACGATTCCTGACGTACCCTAGCCGTCCAGAAGCCTCCCAAATCGTTCTCCAAGTTCACAGAACACATTAGATCGATTCCTAATCGACTTCTAACCTTAGATTCAATTCTTGATTGATTCTTCGTGTGTTCTCACTGATTGGATCGCCAATCAAATAGGATTCCGCACTATTTGATCTGGTTCACACGCTAATCACTAGGTATTTCGTTCAAATACCAGGTCCTAACAACTTCTAACGTTAGATTCAATTCTTGATTGATTCTTTGTGTGTTCTCACTGATTGGATCGCCAATCAAATAGGATTCCGCACTATTTGATCTGGTTTACACGCTAATCACTACAAGTTCACAGAACACATTAGATCGATTCCTAATCGACTTCTAACGTTAGATTCAATTCTTGATTGATTCTTCATGTGTTCTCACTGATTGGATCGCCAATCAAATAGGATTCCGCACTATTTGATCTGGTTTACACGCTAATCACTAGGTATTTCGTTCAAATACCAGGTCCTAACAAAGTGAAAGATAAAGAAAAAATGAACATGATGTAAGAATGTATGCATTAATGAGTATTGAAAGTAAACAAAGTCTTGCAAGCATTGTATGCACATCGGGGTCTTTCTTTGTGATTGACCATTTGTATAGAACTATTGCTGCATACCTTAGGTACTGTGACCACGAGGTGCGATGCACCGCTATAGAAGGTCTATGATAGGCCTAGGTCCAGAACCATGAACAGAAAGGTATCGCATATGGCAATGGTACACCTATATTCATACCTTAGGTACTGTGACCATGAGGTGCAGTGCACTGTTATAGAAGGTCTATGATAGGCCTAGGTCCAGAACCATGAACAGAAAAGTATTGCATAGTACACATAAACTTTACCTTAGGTGCTGTGGCCATGAGGTGATGTAATGCAACAATATATTTTGTAACTGGTCAACGATGTATTATTTGGCAAAAGCTTTTATAATGAAATGAGATGTCTATTTTGATAATTCCGCTGCGATGCTTTATGAAATGCAAATATAATTATATGTTTTATGTGCGATGAATGACCAACTGTAGGCGTCCCAGTAATGGGGCCTTACATAATTTCGCTGACACATCAGCAGATTCGTTGCCACCTTCGTTGGAAGTTTCGCTGCCAGTTTCGCCCAACTTTCGTTGGAAATTCATGTCTGCGAATCTACCTGCGAAACTATACTTTCGCAGGAAGATCCATAGTTTCGCTGGATGATTGGGTGCAGATAGTATATATATTTGATAAAGATTTATTGCACAAATTCAGTTTTAATTGGTTGTTACTAATACTAAACCACACACACAAAACGCAGTGTACCTGTCGTGTGGTAATATAGCGTTGGTAAGAACCGAGTATCAATCCGTGGACACACCTAGCCTACTCAACAAACTTGATGTTTGACTATCAGATTTGGTTTTTGTTAAAGAGAGTGATATTTTGTATTGGAAAGATTTTTAGGGTTTAAAAGTAAACAATAATAAAAAAAAGTAAAATAAGAATTGAAGCGTTTGGATTTAAAATCAGGGAATAAAAGTTATCATCCTAATTAGAATCCACTTATGTAATTGTGATGAATTGGTGATGTGATGTGATTATGTTAATGTTTATAAAGATGAGCCGGCGCGATTTCTCGACTATCGTGCTGTCGTAGTGACTTGATCCTGTCAGGCTGATTTTACTGCTCAGATCAAAGCCCTAGTAATGTAGGTAAATCTTTTGTGTCCTATATGACATACGATTTCTGAAAACATAATTTAATGTTAAAAAGAGAGTTGATCAGGTTCCTTCCTAACATACCATTAATTTTAGAAAACCGTAACAATTACTGAAGTTTCCGAACTAATAAAAGGGAACCCGCAAATGATCAGAAAGTTAAAGTGATATGATTTCTAATAACCATTTCTAGTTCATTAGCCATGGATTTATTATGAAGACCGGTTTCGCGAATGAAAGTTAATCATACGGTTTTCAACCTTGTATGACAATCACAATCACAAACCATAAAGTTATAACTTCCCGTTCAAATGTAGATGCTACCCATCAATAGTTTTCCCAAGACCACCATAACATTAACATAATACTTATCACACCATTAGTTCATCACAATTACATAAGTTTCATCCGATTAGGATGATAAATAGAGTTTAGCGCATAATGAGCTTTAACATAACAACGGATAACAAAGAAGATAGATAAGTGATCATCGGTGAAATGGAACAATCAAACCGATAATCCACAATGGATGACGTTTAGGTGATCCCAAGCTTCTTCCAAGTGTTGTATGCACCTCCCGAGCCTCCGAATAATCTTGAAGTCTTGATTACCGAGAGAATTCAGCAGAGTAACTCTCCTACCAAAGCTTGCCAATAATGGTGAGCTTAGGCTTCTATTTATAGGCTTTCCGGAGTGTTTAAGCACGGCCCCGTGCCTAAAAGGCACGGCCCCGTGCCTAAAAGGCACGGCCCCGTGCTAGTACAATGCTTACGAAAGTTGGTCGGCTCGTACATGCAGGTTGTGTCGAGCACGGCCCCGTGCTAAATGGGGCACGACCCCGTGTTGGTGGTGGGGCACGGCCCCGTGCCTTATGGGGTACGGCCCTGTGTCTACTTTTAGGGGACAGTACTTTTTGTCCTGTTAGATGTCCAAGCACGAGGGTGTGTTAATTTAGCACGGGGTGTGTTTCTGGCAAGGCATGGGGGCGTGCTTAATGAGCCACGGCCCCATGCTTGGAGTCCAAAGCTCGGATTGCTTCAATTTCTTGTTAAATATGCTCCTTTTGTCCATCTTGCCCTTTTAAACACCTGAAAACACAATTTAACACTTTTAAGTACATTTTCATCATTTTAAGGAAGATATTAAGAAGTAATTGATGTGCTTTTGATAGGATATTTATGTATAATTTGGAGCACATCAAACATCCCCACACTTGAACTTTGCTTGTCCTCAAGCAAAAATCACTTAAAATGACAATTCCACCAAAAACCAAATAAATCAAATTATAAACATGTCTTTCGAGAAGTATGCAAGTAAATACTATTTTCATCCAAATATAAATATTCTAAGCACATGTAAAATGATATCCTAGCAAGCAATAGGTTGGTTAGTAAAGATTATTATCATGTAAAAATCCACACTTCTCACAAGATGCACTCACACTCGGCTAAATATATGGAGTCATAATCAAGATTAAGTATGACTAATACACTCAATTGCCTAGTATGAATACGTGTGAAATCATATGCTTGTTAAGGGTCAAATCTCCACCTACTTAGATATTTATTTGCATAAATCATTAGGTCTTTGATGGGTTGTAACTTGGCTCGGGATCGGGTATGGAATATTTGGAAAGAGTGGCTAATTGCTAAAGACGACGGTCTTGGCTTATTTTTCTAACATAAACTACAAGGAAAGCAATAAAGGTTCCCTATACAATACTTCAAACTAGAAGGGATATGCTAGCTTGAGGACTCGTTTAAGGTCAGATTGTCAAGACCGTATTTTGCTTTCAGGAATCGCACTTCACCTTTTACCCGAAGATACACAAAACTTTCCGTTCTCAAGGATCGTTCGGCTTGAAGCCTAATAGCACCCAATCGGATTAATTCTTTGTATTCGTATTGAGATTCAGTTTGATTCTTTTTGCATTTTCCATTATGGGACCAATTTCCACAATTCGGGCATCTCTTATATCTTTTTGCCCGTCTCTTTATATCACTTTTTGAAATCCCACAAAATGGCGGAACTTGTTCCTTTTTTCGCCATTTCTTTCTTGCGTCAAACGTGAGATTGAAAATTTGTTTGCGGATTTCCGGGGGAAGTCCCGGTTTTGCGTGATGAAGGCAACAAAGCAAATTGAAATCAAAAGAATGCATTCCAGTTCTTTAAGGTATGCCGGTAGACCAAATACACATTTTCTTTTTATAAGCCAAAAACGTGTCTTTAACGAAAATGGGTTTTGTTGAAGGCTTTTTGGTTAAGTGACTTGGTGACTCGAGTGATTGAAAGATAAACACGTTTAAGCTCAACGGGGCTAACTAGGGTTGACGTTCGGGTAAGGAAAATTAAAAACAATGGTTGGGGCTTGAATGGTTAAGGTTTCCTAGTGCCTAACTCATTTTTATGCAACAAATACTAATTAAGGTCTTGAAATGTATACCCAAAGCAAGTTCTAATCACACCAATCATATGGCACCCTCAATTAAATCTAGAATGAAAGTAGAATTGCAATTTGCAAAAGCTTGTTTAAGGCTCAAAAATAAACTCACATACAGATGGAATTGGGTAAAAAATGTTTCATTTTACATGATTAAATATTTTACAAGATTATTGCTTTTAAGGATATCGCAAAAAACATTTTCAATTTTTATTTGGACGTCATGGATTTACTTCTTTATTTCCCGAAAACGTATATTTATAATTTGGTTTATCAAAAATTATATTAGATTTTTGGTTTCTTGTCATAAAAATTATTTGGTAAGTGATCTTTTCTTAAAAATTTTAATTTGGACCTTTCTAGCAAAGTCAAATGCATTACTCCCATTCGCGAAACCGTAGGTCCAAATTAAAAATTTTAATTTGGACCTTTTTAGCAAAGTCAAATGCATTACTCCCATCCCCACACTTAAAGTTCACATTGTCCTCAATGTGATTAACATATTCATGATCGAGAAAGGGTAATGAAATAACTCCCCTAAAAAGAATGAATTTTTCACTTGTGTTTGATTGCCCTTGCGTTGTTAGAATCCTCGGTATCACCTGAAATGTCACCAATTTATTGAAAGAATTAAAATCCTAAACACCCAAAATAAAAGCAAAACGACATAAATTAAAAGATAGATTGGCACAAAACAACTGTACCGGGGCCCCGAAAATGATACGGTTTTCAAGGGCTTTGTGGTGGGATATCCCCCCACTCGTGGTACATTCGGTTTCTGATGTACGTGACATCTCTGCTCAAGTCATCGACTCAGGAATTCAGATTTTCGACTCGGTTGAAGGCTCGTTGGGCATATTCAAATGATCGCCTTGCATGGGTTTCGGTGTTTTGGATTGACTCATAAAGGTCTAACATGGTTGGAAATTCCCTTGTTCATGAACTTGAAGATCCAGCTCCGGCTCCTTCCAGCTGTATCTGCATGTCGAGATCCATGATAATTTCTTCGGGATCCGCCGGATCCTAGATTTGTCCCTTCTTATCCATGAATCTTGGCTGCCTATTTGGTAAGCTTGTCACCATGTACATAATTCTACAGATGCTTAAGTCCAACAGTCCCGGCATCACTCCTTCGGTTCCCTCAGTGTTATAACCATAGCTTTCATATAAGTTCAAAATCCAGCTTCCTCCAAACATGGGTGTTGGAGCACCTGCAATCGCGTTCCTGGCAAGAAGATTACAAAACAAATGCCCAATATTACATGGCAACTGATTAACCATACAATATAAAATAAACAAGTCCCTCAAATTAACAACTCCCTCACTTTGACCACGAGCTGTTATGGAATGGCTGAGTAACCGATGAATGTATCGCAACAGCGGGTCTCGTATCTGACTGCTTTTTGTTTTGCTCGAGTTGAACCCTCCGGTTCCAATCCGCTCCCAAAATGCTTTCCTCATTGCACCACTTTCCGCGTCTCTACTTTCCTCGTCCGGGAAGGTATGATACGCCGGCATTCCAGATATAGCCTCCTCCTCCATTTATTGATCCGTGTATATTCCAAGATAGACACCGAACAAGGCAATGGATGTTTTATGCCAATTCCCAGCTAGTCTGAATGAAACTGCATTTTCATCCTAAGGATCAGAGTCTTTCATGCTAAATTTAAAAGATGCTAAAAATTCAAGAGTCAGTTCATAAACGGAAGGTCTATTTTGTGAAAATAAACGTTTCCACTGGACACTTAATAAATTATTATATCTTTCTAGCTGTCCGACTGCCGCTAGTGTTTCTTCATCTGCTTGTAAGTGGGATCTTTCGACCCTTTGTAGCAATCTTTGAAGTCTATCATGACACCATCTCTCGCGGCTTCCTCCAAAATGTAAGTAGGGATGATCCATGATCCTGAAATTTAAAAATAAATTAATCTAGACAAAACAAATTTCTTGAGCAGTCTCATGATGTTAGTGAAAATCATATGTTTTTCAAGACATAACATCATAATGATTCAATTCATGTTCAAAAACAGTTACGAATTTATCATCCAAGAAAAAAAAATTTTGAACATGGGGGTGCGCTTTGTACAACGTGGGGGTGCGGTTAACATGTTTGGGCATGAAATCTTGACTCGAGCAATCGTGGTTTTGTTTGTAAATCGTTGATTAAGCATGGGTTTAAAATTTTTTTCTTGCTTCAAAAATCAAAGATCATACGTTGAACATTTTAATCATTTGTTAATAATTCAAGATACAAAAAATATATATTGTTTTACATCACTTAAAAATTCTTGTAACTTGAACATGATTAACAAACGTTTCACCACGAGTTATGAAGATAGTCTTGTTAACAATAAAAGAAAACAACTAACTAACTAACTAAACATACTAATATCTAACTAAACACACTAATTAACAATAATCTACTACAAGAATAAACATGAACAAATAGGTTAAAAGCATTCATCATTCCATAACACGTTTAAGAACAAGCGTTTACACATAATTGCTAGGATTTCGGTTGTTTATAGACCTAATCACCAAACTACATGTAAATGACTTTCATAATCAAAGGAATTAGTATGCTAACCTCTAGGCCAAATATTCTTGCAAGAACACTTGAACAAATGAAAGAAAAATGGAAAAGAAGATAGAATTGAAAGTGGATACGACTTTGCAGGCACATTAGCTCGGTTTTTATCATGCAACATTGAATGGAAAAGGACAAAAGGCTGAAAAATGGCAGGTGGTGTCATTTCTTGTCGAACACGGGGGCGTGCCCCTTTGAACACGGGGTCGTGTTCAAGTCACGCCCCCGTGTTCAAGTACAATGTTCGGTTTCAAACTTTTGTTGTTCCGTTTTTCAGTTTCGTGCGTTGTGTAATTTTCCTGGTTAAGTTTTATCACTTCCAAATCATCAGAAAAGATACGAAAATAGTCCTATAGTTAAATAACACAAGACAAATTGAAAATTAAATTCCCGAGAATCCTATGGTTACACGATACGTTAAACGCCGAGAATCTGAAACAACAAAACCAGACTCTTTAACGCGCAATAGCACACTTAACACATCACGGAATGTTTCTAAAAGAAACCTCCACACATTTTGTGTGGAAGGTTTGGCATGGGATAGTGAGAAGTGCGGTTGCTCAATTCCACGAGCTGCTGGTTAATGGAAATGAGTTCCTCGCTCATCTGCTGAACTTTTTGGATTAGTTCAGCTAAGCGTTGGGAAGCAACGAGGTTCATTTCTGTCAATTGCTTGATCAGTTCATGCATTTTGAAGATATACTCTTGAGTTGTCGGCTCTCGTGTTTCGGAACGCGGTTTCTTCGCAGGATTCCAGTTTGAGCTTTCGTGACTTGATTCTTTCATTTTCTAGACGTTTTTGAGCAGGAATGAGTGTGATGAAAGAATGGAACAAGTGTGGTATTTATACACAGGTCGTGAAGAGGGAACACGGGGGCGTGCTTAGCTAGGCACGGCCCCGTGCTTGTCAGAAATCGTCTTAAATTCGACGTGCAACGTTCCAGAGTCGTCAGCGGAGATCGTGGAAAAATTTTGTTAGAGACACGGGGGCGTGCTTGATGGGGCACGACCCCGTGCTTGTGCTTGTGAAGTCCTAAAAATTGCTAAAAAGTGAGAAAAATGTATGTACAGGTGCCGCGTTTAAGTTTCGGGTCTTCGGCACGACCCTTCCCCACACTTAGTTTTTGTTGGGGTGGAGGTTTAATTCCTCCGAAGAAATCTTGGTTGGTCCATCATTATACGGTTTCAAACGATGACCATTCACTTTGAAACTTAAACCTGCGTGGTTGTAAATTTCAATGGCACCATTCTGAAACACGTTTTTGATCGTATAAGGTCCAGACCAACGTGATTTCAGTTTTTCGGGGAATAAACGTAAACGAGAGTTGTACAGTAAGACACGTTCTCCCACATGAAATTGTTTTGTGCTCTTTAATCGAGCGTCGTGGAATTTCCTTGTCTTTTCTTTGTAAACCCTAGCGTTTTCGTATGCTTGTTCCCTCAATTCCTCTAATTCGTGAATTTGTAGGAATCGATTCTTTCCTGCAAGGTCTTGGTCCAGGTTTGCTGCTTTAAGTGCCCAAAAGGCCTTATGCTCTAGTTCTACAGGTAGATGACACGACTTCCCATAAACTAGTTTAAACGGTGTTGTGCCGATGGGTGTCTTATAGGCGGTTCGAAAAGCCCATAATGCATCATCTAACTTGGTAGACCAGTCCTTGTGATTTTGACCTACAGTTTTCCCAAGGATTCGTTTGATACCTCGGTTAGTGACTTCGGCTTGCCCATTCGCTTGTGGATGGTAAGCAGTTGTAAAGCGATGGTGAACTCCATAACGTGCCGTTGCTCTTTCAAGCTGATTGTTACAGAAATGAGTTCCTCGGTCACTAATCAGAGCTTTAGGGGTACCAAAACGAGAAAATAGTTTCTTAAGGAATTTGACAACGTTTCTGGCATCATTGGTAGGCAGGGCTTGAGCTTCAGCCCATTTTGAAACGTAATCAGCTGCTACCAAGATGTAACGATTGCCAAATGACACCGGGAATGGCCCCATAAAATTAATACCGCATATATCAAATATCTTGCATACTTGAACTGGTTTCTGAGGCATCTCATCCCGTGTCGAGATATTGGTTGCTCTTTGACATGCATCACAGGTGCGTACCATGTTATGAGCATCTTTGAAGACCGTGCGAACCAAGGATGTTCATCGATTGAGGATTGAATGTGCATAAGGAATTCATGAGGAAAATTGTTGTTTATTTTGGCTTCCTAAGTTTGTGAAGGACTTGAATCCTCAAGACGCGAGAGATGATCAGCCGCTAGAGTTTCCGCTCCTTTCTTATAACGAATTTCGATATCAAATTCTTGAAGCAGAAGAATCCAACGAATCAATCTCGGCTTTGCATCTTGTTTGTTGAACAAATAACGAAGGGCTGTATGATCGGTGTAAACAATTGTCTTTGAAAGGATGAGATACGAGCAGAATTTATCGAACGCGAAAACTACCGCAAGAAGTTCTTTTTCGGTTGTAGTGTAGTTTTCTTGTGCGTCGTTTAGGGTTTTGCTCGCATAATGAATTGGGTGAAATTGCTTGTCTTTCCTTTGTCCTAATACAGCTCCCATCGCGAAATCGCTTGCATCGCACATGAGCTCAAATGGTAGTGTCCAATCTGGGGAAACCATGATTGGAGCAGTTACCAATCTCTCCTTAAGTAATTTGAATGCATTAATGCATTCATCAGAAAATACGAATTTCGCGTCTTTTTCCAGGAGTTGAGTCATTGGTCGAGCGATTTTTGAGAAATCTTTAATGAAACGATGGTAGAATCCTGTATGTCCTAGGAAACATCTGATGTCTTTCACGGTTGTGGGATGCGGAAGTTTAGAAATAGTGTCGACTTTGGCTTGATCGACTTCAAGCCCTGCTTGAGAGATTTTGTGTCCTAACACTATTCCTTCCGTAACCATGAAGTGGCACTTTTCCCAATTTAAAACAAGGTTGGAGTCTTCACATATAACCAGCATCTTTTCCAGCATCTTTTCCAGGTTTTCAAGATGATATTATTAATTGAGTATTGCAAGCTTCATTTTGAAGGGCTTCCTTCAAATAATAACTTATGATTGAATCGCAAGCATCAACGTAATAGAGTGAGTCATCATGATGTTGAGGGTGTTTCATGGATTGGCCTATATCAAAAGTTACTTCCTCCTCGTGTACTCTAAGCGTGAGTTTGCCTGTACAAACATCAATGAGGGCTCGAGCAGTCGCTAAGAAAGGTCGACCTAGGATAAGAGGAAAATTTTTGTCCTCATCCATGTCTAGGATCACAAAATCAATGGGAAATACGAATTTGTCAATTTTAACTAAGAGATTTTCAACGATGCCCCTCGGATATTTGACAAAACGGTCAGCTAACTGGATGCTCATACGGGTAGGTCTAGGCTCACCTAAGTTTAATTTTTCAAAAACCCCATAAGGCATAAGGTTAATGCTAGCATCTAAATCAGCTAACGCATTACTGACAGAAAGATTTCCTATTAGGCAAGGTATGGTGAAACTTCCTGGATCAGTCATCTTTTGAGGTAGTTTGTTTTGAAGAACTGCAGAGCATTCCTCATTCAAAACTACGTGTGATAACTCTTCTAGCTTCTTTTTGTTTGACAAGACACCTTTTAGAAACTTTGCGTAGTTTGGCATTTGTGCTAAGGCCTCCACCAAAGGCAGATTGATGTGGAGTTGCTTGAACAACCCAAGGAATTTGCCGTATTGTGCCTCCATTCTTTGTTGTCTCAAACGACCTGGATATGGAGGTGGTGAAACATAAGGTGGTGGTGGAACGTATTTCTTTGCTGGTTCTTCAATAACAATAGGTTGCTTTTGCTTATCATTCGTATTACTTGGAGTTTCAGTTTCTACTTCTTCAAGGATGGGTTATAATGCGGGTGCATCACCTTGAGTGGTTTTGCCACTCCTGGTGGTGATGGCTTTGACTTGAGCATTAGGGTTTGTCACAGTGTTGCTGGGCAAAGCTCCTTGTGGTCTTTCAGAGAGTTGTTGTGCTATTTGACCTACTTGGTGCTCTATGGTCTGTAATGATGCTTTGTTGCTTTCGATGTCAGCTTCGTTTCTTTGGAACCTCTCCTCATTTCTTCGATCAGATTTTCAGATGTACTCATCTGTGGCTTGTGTGGTTAACAACAATTGCTGTAATAAGTCTTCCATTGATGATGCTCCACGGTCTTGGTTACTACTGCTTGGACCTTGGTATGGTGGTTTCTGTTGTTGGTAAGGTGGCCTTCGGTTGAATCCAGATGATTGTTGGTTACTGCCAGCATCTCTATAATTCGAGTTGTTTCTCCAATTTGAATTGTATGAGTTGTTTGGCCTCCTACGTAGTCAACATCTTCAACCATCATAACGCCTTGTGGGCACTCGTTGGTCTTGTGTGAATTTCCACATGTGCTGCATCGTGTTGGAGTTTTCTTTAGCTCGCTTTGCAATTGTTCAAATTTTTTGGTTAGAGCTTCTAATTGGGCTGCAATTAGGGTTTCAGAGTCTACTTGATGAATACCCTTAGAACTGGGTTTGGTTCTTAAAGGATTATAAGCAAAGCTCTTCTTAGCTGCTCTTTCTAAGGCTTGATATGCTTCTGTTGGCGTGACACTTCCAAAATCTCCTCCAACACTTTGGTCTACTGCTTGCTTGTGGGCTCCGCTAATCGCATCGTAAAAGGTTTGACATTGCAGCCACAGATCAAGTCCGTGATGTGGGCATCTCCGAAGGAGACCTTTATATCTCTCCCATGCTGCGTGTAATAATTCATCTTCGTCTTGACGGAAACTTGTGATGCTGCTTCTTAGTTTGGCAGTACGATCGGGTGGAAAGTATTTCAAAAGGAATTGTTTAGCCATTCCCGCCCATGTGGTGATGGAACCAGGCGGAAGTGAATCAAACCAATCGATGGCTCGGCCTCGAAGTGAAAATGGAAAAAGTCTTAGTCGAATGGCGTCGTCTGAACAGTTATTGATTTTGAAGGTCGCACAGATACGAAGGAATCGCGAAATGTGAGCATTAGGGTCTTTGTCTTGTAACCCATGGAACTGAACAGAGTTTTCTACAAGTTGGATAATACTAGACTTAATCTCGAAATTGTTGGCCGCTATTGCTGGTTGGACAACACTAGACTCATAACCATCTATTGACGGTGTGGCATAGTGTGTCATCTTCATTTCCTCGTCTTGGTTAGCCATGTCTTCTTCGGATGGTGTATCTTCCAAAATGTCTTCTTCAATGACTGGTGCTTCTTGTTGTGATCTGTTGCGCAATCTTTGACGGAAAAGTCATTCGGGTTCCGGAAGAGGCGGAACAAGTTCAGAACTAGACGAGTCGGACATACACTAACTTAAGGAAGCATAAACTAACTAAGGCTTAAAAATGATTTAGGCAAAAATAACTAAACTAACTAAGGCAAACTACCTACAAATAAAAATGAAGTTTAAACAAAAATATATATACAAGTTATATGCAAGATAGTCAAAAATTTAGTTTGTCTTTCAAACTGCCGTGTGTCCCCGGCAACGGCGCCAAAAACTTGATTGGGTGCAGATAGTATATATATTTGATAAGATTTATTGCGCAGATTCAGTTTTGATTGGTTCTTACTAATACTAAACCACACACACAAAAGGCACTGTACCTGTCGTGTGGTAATATAGCGTTGGTAAGAACCGAGTATCAATCCGTTGACACACCTAGCCTACTCAACAAACTTGATGTTTGACTATCAGATTTGGTTTTTGTTAAAGAGAGTGATATTTTGTATTGGAAAGATTTTTAGGGTTTAAAAGTAAACAATAATAAAAAGAAAGTAAAATAAGAATTGAAGCGTTTGGATTTAAAATCAGCGAATAAAAGTTATCTTCCTAATTAGAATCCACTTATGTAATTGTGATGAATTGGTGATGTGATGTGATTATGTTTATGTTTATAAAGATGAGCCGGCGCGATTTCTCGACTATCCTGCTGCCGTAGTGACTTGATCCTGTCTGGCTGATTTTATTGCTCAGATCAAAGCCCTAGTAATGTAGGTAAATCTTTTGTGTCCTATTTGACATACGATTTCTGAAAACATAATTTAATGTTTAAAAGAGAGTTGATCAGGTTCCTTCCTAACATACCATTAATTTTAGAAAACCGTAACAATTACTGAAGTTTCTGAACGAATAAAAGGGAACCCGCAAATGATTAGAAAGTTAAAGTGATATGATTTCTAATAACCATTTATAGTTCATTGGCCATGGATTTATTATGAAGACCGGTTTCGCGAATGAAAGTTAATCATACGGTTTTCAACCTTGTATGACAATCACAATCACAAACCATAAAGTTATAACTTCCCGTTCAAATGTAGATGCTACCCATCAATAGTTTTCCCAAGACCACCATAACATTAACATAATACTTATCACACCATTAGTTCATCACAAATTACATAAGTTTCATCCGATTAGGATGATAAATAGAGTTTAGCTCATGATGAGCTTTAACATAACAACGGATAACAAAGAAGAAATATAAGCGATCATCGGTGAAATGGAACAATCAAACCGATAATCCACAATGGATGACGTTTAGGTGATCCCAAGCTTCTTCCAAGTGTTGTATGCACCTCCCGAGCCTCCGAATGATCTTGAAGTCTTGATTCCCGAGAGAATTCAGCAGAGTAACTCTCCCACCAAAGCTTGCCAAAAATGGTGAGCTTAGGCTTCTATTTATAGGCTTTCCGGAGTGTTTAAGCACGGCCCCGTGCCTAAAAGGCATGGCCCCGTGCTAGTACAATGCTTACGAAAGTTGGTCGGCTCGTACATGCAGGTTGTGTCTGGCACGGCCCCGTGCTAAATGGGGCACGGCCCCGTGTTGGTGGTGGGGCACGGCCCCGTGCCTTATGGGGCACGACCCCTTGTCTACTTTTAGGGGACAGTACTTTTTGTCCAGTCAGATGTCCAAGCACGGGGGTGTGTTAATTTAGCACGGGGGTGTGTTTCTTGCAAGGAATGGGGGCGTGTTTAATGAGGCACGACCCCATGCTTGGAGTCCAAAGCTCGGATTGCTTCAATTTCTTGTTAATTATGCTCCTTTTGTCGATCTTGCCCTTTTAAACACCTGAAAACACAATTTAACACTTTTAAGTACATTTTCATCATTTTAAGGAAGATATTAAGGAATAATTGATGTGCTTTTGATAGGATTTTTATGTATAATTTGGAGCACATCACTGGACGACTGCATAATTTCGGTGGATGAACATGCAATTTCACAAAACAGGCTGAAATTATGTATCAGCCCATTTTTAACCCAAAACTTCAATCTTTTACACCCAAAACCTTGGTTTATCATCCATGAAGCTATATCTAAGCTTTTTACATGTTTTCTTACATAAAAACGTGAGTTTTGGACGATTCTTTGCCACTTTCAAAAACCCCAAACCCTAGAATCCGGGTTTAATCTAAAGAAATGATTAAATGATGTTTCTTACCTGGATTCTTGGTCTTTTTTTGTTGTTTGGATGTCCATAAACATCGATCTTCAATCTCTTACCGAGCCTTGTATCTTCACCTCTTCTCTACTTTCTCTCTCTAAACTCTCTCTCTAGAAGTTGAGTATTGTGTTGCAAATGAGAATGGCTCTAGCTGACCCGTTTATATATACCGGGTGTTCCCGGGACCTTAAACTCGTCCAACCCATAACCCGAAAGGTTAACTCGGTCTATAACCCATTTTCATCTTATTTACATTAAATAATCTCGTCTAAGCCCATTATTATTATTTGGCTCGTTTTAACTTTATTTCGGGTGTTACAAGTCCACCCCCCTTATTTAGGTTTCGTCCTCGAAACCTGTTAGTCGTTGAATAATTGAGGATAAAGCTGCCTCATCTCCTTCTCAATCTCCCACGTAGACTCTGATCCCTTCCTACGCTTCCACTGTACTCGCACTAAGGGAACACTTTATTCCTTAGCCTCTTCTCTTTGCGATCAATGATCGCCACTGGTTGCTCCATATAATTGAGTCGTTCATCTACTTCAATATCCAATCTCCTCCAGTGGCACCACAATATCCTCATCGGCCAAGCACTTTCTCAAGTGAGATACATGGAATGTCTGATGAATTCCACTTAACTCACTGGGCAACTCCAACCTATAGGCCATCTCTTCTACTCGAGCAATGATTCGGAAAGGCCATACGTATCTCGGGCTCAAGTTGCCCCGCTTTCTAAACCGAATGATGCCCTTCGAAGGTGAGACTTTCCGCATAACTCTAACACCCACCTTGAACTCAATCGGTCTACGTCTCTTGTCGGCGTACGACTTTTGCCTATCCTTAGCTACCTTCATAAAGGCCTTGATCTTTTCCAGCTTCTCCGTCGTAGCCTCAATCACCTTGACGCTCCCTAACTCTTTATGGCCAATATCACCCCAACAAGCGGGCGTTCTACACCTCCTACCGTATAGCATCTCATAAGGAGGCATGCCAATGTTGACATGATAACTGTTGTTATATAAGAACTCGGCTAACGGTAAGTGGTCATCCCAACTTTCTCCAAAATCAATGACGCACGCCCGAAGCATATCTTCTAGCATTTGAATAGTCCTCTGCGATTGACCATCCGTTTTGGGGATGATAAGTTGTGCTGATATGTAACCTCGTCCCCATCGCATCATGAAATCTCTTCCAAAACTTGGATGTAAATCGAGTGTCACGATCATACACAATAGACACCGGTACACCATGGCGACTTACAATCTCCTTGATGAATAGACCTGCGAGTCTCTCAGAGGAATATGTTTCACGGATCGGTAGGAAGTGAGCACTCTTCGTCAGACGATCAACTATCAACCATATGGCATCATACCCTCTCGTGGTACGCGGTAACTTCGTGATAAAGTCCAAGTGATATGTTCCCACTTCTAGTCAGGTATATCCAAAGGTTGGATTTTCCCGTATGGCTTTTGATGCTCCACCTTCATTTGCAAGCAAGTAAGGCATTTACTCACATACTCCACTCCATCGCGCTTCAAACCTGACCACCAATAATCTTTCTTCATATCATAATAGATCTTTGTGGCTCTGGGATTAATGGAGTATCTAGTCTTATGAGCCTCATCCATGACCTTTCCACGTAAATCCCCATAACGAGGGATCCACATCCGTCCGAATCGGGTTCTAAGACCGAGAGTGTTTTTACCCAATTCCACGACTAGGCCTCTCATCCTTTTAGAGTTAAGACGATCTTCTTTCAACGCCTCGTCTTGAAACTCCTTGACCTGCTTCATTTCGTCAGAGGACGTAATCAGCTAATAAGCCTTCACCCGAATCTGCTCGAGTCTCTTTTTTTAGCTAAGGGCATCCACCACTACGTTGGTCTTGCCCGGATGGTAATGGATCTCGCAATCATAATCCTTTATGAGCTCCAACCATCGCCTCTGCCTCATATTCAAGTCCTTCTTCTCAAAGAAGTACTTCAAGCTTTTTTGGTTGGTGAACATGGTGCACTTCATCCCGTATAGGTAGCGCCTCCAAATCTTTAATGCAAAGACCACAACTGCTAGCTCCAAGTCATGAGTAGGGTAATTAACCTCATGAACCTTCAATTGCCGGGATGCATAAGCTATAACCTTTCCTCGCAGATGCAACCCAACCCCAAGTAAGAAGCACCTGAATAGACCACCAAATCCTTGCTTCCTTCGGGTGCTTCTTACTTGGGGTTGGGTTGCTTGAGTCAACCTCGCCTTTAGCTCCTCAAAGCCTTCTCTTGATCTTGACCCCATGCAAATTTCACATCCTTACGGGTCAACTTAGTCAACGAAGAAGCTATCTTGGAGAAGTTTTGGATGAATCTTCTATAATACCCCGCCAACCCCAAGAAACTACGGATCTCGGATGGCGTCTTTGGAGACTTACATTGCATCACCGCCTCCACCTTTGCCGGGTCTACCATAATCCCCTCAGGATTCACCACGTGACCCAATAACTGAAATTTCGCGCAACCAGAAAACACACTTGGAGAATTTAGCATATAATTTCTCCCTTCTAAGTGTCTCCAACACTTCCCGAATGTGACCGGCATGCTTCTCTTCGCTCCTCGAGTAAATCAGGATATCATCAATAAACACAATCACTGATTTATCCAACATCGGCGGACACACTCAATTCATCAAGTCCTTGAGAACCAACTGGCACCTTGGAGCTGATCAAACAAGTCATCAATCCTCGGCAATGGATACCGATTCTTCACCGTCAACTTGTTCAATTCATGGTAGTCAATGCACATCCTCATACTACCGTCCTTCTTAACAAATAATACCGGAGCACCCCAGGAACAGATACTCAGACTAATGAACCCCTTATCAAGCAACATTTGCAGTTGCTCCATCAATTCCTTCATCTCGGTCAGAGCCAACCGATATGGTGCCTTAGCTATAGGCTGGGCACCAGGTATCAAGTCAATTTGAAATTCGACTTCACGGTCCGATGGCACGCCTGGTAGATCTTCTGGAAACACGTCTGGGAAGTCACACACAACCGGTACATTGGACATTGTGGTGTTGACGTATCCACATCCTTCACGTAGGCCAAGTAGGCACTACATCCACGTCTCATGCACTTTCCCGCCACCGGCATCGAAATCACCTTTGGAATTGTATTGACTCGGTCACTTTAGATCATCACTGAACTCCCATCAGGCGCTATCAGTCAGATCATCTTCTTGCGACACACAATGTTTGCCTTGTAGTTCACTAACCAATCCATCCCTAGGACTACATCGAACCCGCCTAAGGTCATCACAAACAGTCTTGCAGGAAACTTATGACCTTCTAGTTCTATGGCACAACCTTCTATCAAATCAAAAATCCTGGTAGACTTACCTATGGCACATTCTACATCGAAGGGCTCATTAATACTTCTACTCCTAATGGGCAACTTAGCACAAAAGGCACCAAAAATGAAACTCCTACTAGCGCCGGAATCAAATAACACTGACGCAAGAGTTTGGTTCACAAGAAACATACCTGATACAACATCGGGGTCTGTCCTTGCCTCCTCCCGGGTCATAGTGAAAGCCCTGGCGCTCGCCCTCTGCCCTTCATTCCCCGCCTTCTTCATTGCCCCATATCCTTCAGCCCTCGCCTTCTTGCATTCTGTGCTCCGATGGCCGCTTTCACCACAGTTATATCAACTTATAACCCCACACTCTCTAGCCATATGACTAGGCTTCCCACATTTGAAACAGATGTTTGATCCCCATTTGCATTCTCCGAATGCTCCTTTCCACATTTACCAGACCTCTTCGACCACGCACCGGGTGTAACCACACGCCGGTCATCCACCTTCACAATCTTATTGTTTGGAGCAGCCCCGCCACGTCCAAACCGCTTCCCATTCCAGTTCCGCTCACCACCTCCTTTCTTGCTTACCTCAGCCACCACCACCTCTCGCTCATCATATAGCCTCCCAACCAGATCAACCATCGACCTGAACGTACCTAGCTGGGTGGCAATCATGTGCCTGTGGATATTTGCCGGCAAGCCCTGGATGTATCTCTTGATATTTTTTGACACATGTGTCGCCTGATTTGGCACCAGTCGTGCCATCTCGTTGAACTTTGTGGTGTACTGTTGGTGCGTCATGGTTCCCGCCTCCAGCTGCAGGAACTCCCTTTCCACCTTGTCGAGCTCCCTGTGAGGACAGAACTCCTTAATTACAAACTTCTTCAGCTCCTTCAACCTCATCCTCCTGATTGCCCTCCTACCCTCAGCCTGGACAATATTGTCCCACCAGCACAATGCCGAGTCCACGAATGAGTAGGTAGTGAACTTCACCTTCTGGTATTCCCAGCATTCGCTGATATCAAGTACTGCCTCCATCTCTCTCACCCATCGGTGAGCAGTAGCAGCAGTGCCATTGCCATCGAAGATAGGGGGCTTGGATCTTTGAAATGCCCCGTAGTTACAGCCTCATGCAGCTTCTTGCACAGGCTCCTCTTCCTCTTCCTCCCATTCACTAGAAACAACCGTCTCGGTCTCCGGTCGTTCCTTTTCCCCCGTGGGTCTCCTCCTTTCCTTCCTCTCTCCTTCCCTCACAGCCTTGATCACCTCGGTCACCACAAACGGCATGATCGTCTGCATGACCCGGTGAACTTCCTCCACCACGGCCTCGTTCACTGAGGCCCTTACGTTAGCACTCTCGTCACCACCTTCTGGATGAGGGGTCTCGGGCTCTTCATGGGCCATCTCTTCAGCCCTAGCCCTTCCTCTTGTGACCCGTGGTCCAGCACCATGTCCACCACGACCTCCTCCTCGTGAAGCCTTTGATGATCTCCCTCCAGCCATCCTCTAAATATGCTATAACATTAAAACACTAACACAGTCATTCAAGGTAATAACTCAGTTTATGTCAAGTATAGTAAGTGTAAATCCAGGATAATCACACTTGAATCAAATCATGAAGATTGTAGATCAAACAATGATAAACAAAAGAAAACCCCATTTTGATCTATATTGATTGCATATAATTTGTACAAAGTGGAAACCCCGATCAATTGTTCATTCAACCATTAACCTAATTCTAGTTACAATTAGGCTATTTATAGTCTAGTCTAAGTTTCCCTATTTACACATAACCCCCTATACTATATAACTAGACTAAAAATGACTAAAAACAAGATAAAATATATTTTGTTTACACAAAATATATTTATTACAATAAAACTCCTAGACATCTAAATCTTCAGCATCTCGTCTTGGTTCTTCGTCTTGAATGTGTCGGGTTTGACTTTTGTTGACTTTGACCGTGACGTTGACTTTTGTTGACTTTGACTGTGTTGATAATATAGACTATCTTGTACAGCTCCAACAATACTCCCCCTTAGTCTATCATTATCAACGTCTTCAAACGAATTCAGCACCGAGAAGTCAACATTAGAAAGATGTTTAAATTGTAGCTTTCTGAATCTAATGAGAAAAATTATTTATCTCATAAGCTCCCCCTATTTATGTGCTCCCTCTTTTCGAGTGCATCCTTTGTCAAGATATTGGAACAGATTTTCCAAATCTCTAATCATGAGTGCTTCAGAAGATGTAGGACGAGGATTCCTAGCTCGGTATCTTCTACAAACTTGAGGAACAGGTTCTCTGATCACGTACACTGCTCAACTGATGATCGGCCATCACTTACAGCAAAAATCTGAAACACATTCACAAACACAATCTCGACATTTCTAAATAGATCATTTCATTTTAACAAAATAAACCCGTATTTATCTGTGTATGAAAACAAGCGAACACGTGTTCGTTTGTGCGCAATTTTTGTGAAATGCATGAAAAATGATAAAATGTAATCAGCATAACATGAAAGACCTAAAAGAAATTGAAATGAAATTTTATTATAATTTTTTATTTTTTATTATATATATTTATTATAACAATTTTTTAATTTTATATATTTCTTAATTTTTTTAATAATTTTTTTAATTACCGAGAACTAAATCGATCATAAGATCACATCCTCAAGATATACTTGTAACACCTCTGAAATCTAGCCCAATTAGAAAACTTAATGTATTATAGGACCCAATAAAGGTCCGGATTGAATTAGGCTTACCAAAGAAAACTTGGAAAAGAAACTAGCCTTTTTAGGCCCAATAGGCCCAATAAGGGCCCAAACTTATAAACAAGGCCCATTTAAGGCCCAATACCCATTTACCATCTAATTAAATAAGTGATCATAAGATAATAAATTAATTTGTGATTCGAAGCAACTACGATAAGAATCCAAACCAAAAACAGATACAAAACCTATACCGTGTAAAGTCCGGTAATCTAACGCGTACTAACGTCTAATTTACATCGGAACGTACTTATAATGGGTTATATTCTTTTTGTTTTATTGTTAATCATGATGCATACTGTAAACAGTACTTGCTAAAAGATCCTAACCAAACGTGTATAATCAGCAACGATACGTCGGAAAAACGCGAATACCGGATACACCGGCATTTAACGGACATCTGATGCGACAACCGAGCCCTATAACGTCATAAATATTTATCTAATTATTATATATTTATTATCATATTCTAAATTAGAGAGTGAGACGGTTATCCAGAAGCAATGTGGTTCGAGTCGCGCCTGAAGCGTGGACCGGCCTGAGAATAGGTCAAACCCGAGAGTTTGACCATAAAAATACCGAATTGTTTTATTTCAAGCTAAATTAATAGATAAATCTATTATAGGTTTTCTAACGAGGTTTTATCCAAAAGACCGTTTAATACGCGATAACGAAGCTTTCGGGACGTATACGCGATTTTTAAATAAAGCCCACTCAAAAACCCTAGGTATATAAGCCATCTAACCCCTCATTTCTCATTTAAAACCCTAAAAACCCAGCTAAAATGCTCTCAAGAGGCTGCATGGCCGACTATGCGGAGCAAGCGGCGGCGGCGCGGCGGCTTCTGGCCAGGTCTTGGCCTACCCCCCCTAATCTCGACCTCCTGATCACAATGGTGGTGGCGGTTTCTTCTAATTCGCAACGGTGTGGAAGATATGGAAGAAAGAAGGCAGCGGCGGCTAGGGTTCCGGCGAGTTTTCAGGCCGCCGGCGCCGGCAACTGGCGGTGAAGGTGGCTGTCGAGGCTATCGTTGGAAGGTGACGGCAGCAAGGTGTTGGCGGTGAAGGTGGTTGTCGCGGCTATCGTTATGGTGGTTGTGGAGGTCGACCGCGGCTACGGTTGCGGTGGTGATGATGGGGTTCTGATGACTGTGCTGCGTGGGGTTAGTGATGGCGATTAAGGGAGTCGAAGGTGGCTGATGTTGTGGGCAGCGGTGGTCGATCGGTGGTTCCCGACGACTGCCCAAAGGCAGCAGTAGTGATGACCATGGATGGTGTTCTTGCTGGCTGTCGATAGCGGGTGTGAGGACTGCCTAAGGCGGTTGGGATCCGACGACCTCTTGGTTCACGATCGCATAGGCGGTTATGGCAAAGGGAGTTGTCGATTTGAGTGGTGGTTCCGGTGAATCTGGGTCCCGAAGGTGGCGGTTGTGGTGATGGCAGCTGCGATAGTTGGCTGTGATTTATGGTTGTCGGGTTTAGGTGGTGATGATGGTGGTTGTAATGGCGGTGCACGGTGATGATGGTGGTTGTAATGGCGGTGCATGGTGATGGTGGAGATGGTTGTGATTGTGGTTCTTGGGTGTGGGTTTTCTAGTTTGGTTGTTGTTTTGGGCTGCTATGATGATGGACTAAAGTTCGGTTAGGATGATTGTGAAAATCATGGTTGAAATGGTATTTTAGTGGTGATGTAGTGGTGTTGATCGTGATTGTTGCTGTCGATTATGGTTGGGGTTGTGTTAGAAAGTCAAGGTGAAGCTTTGGATAACCACTGGCCAAACTTGGTCAACGAGCAGTCAACGGATCGTGAACGCGATTAGATCAAGAGCAATATGAGTGGGTTAGCGAACGTGAACCGAGTGAAAGGTATAATCGCACGCGCAACACATTTGAAATTTAATTATAGTTTATATGCGTGTTACATGAGCTCTAATTATGTAAAATACATAAGTTATAAAACGAAAGCGAACGCCACTTGAGATAATTATCTGATTTAAATGGATACTTCTAACATGAGACTTAAGTAGCAACGATATTTATCAGAAATCAACCTAGATAGAAATATATGTATCATTACAATATAAGAAGGATTATAACATGTTAATGACGATACAACTCAATTTGATCCCATGTCACACTAAATCCATACAAGGCTTCGAGATGTAAAATTCATACAAATACGATTGTGCATATACATATACAATAAATACATGGTTTAACCGACATCTACACGTTTTTATTTAAGATAAAAGACTTGAATATACCATAATAATAATCCATCATCTTGTTACTATTCATAGTCGATCATCTAATTATTATTGGAATAATATTATTTGTATCACCCCTTTTATTAAATATATCGACAACTATTATCAATATTTGGATTATTTTAGCATCAATTAATTTAACATTATGATATAAGTGTAAGCATTATAAACATCATTTGGAACATTATGGATTACTTACTTCATCATTAAAAACTATCTATAAAGATTTGGAATCCTTGATATCAACCGTTTATGGCTACACTCTTTATGCAAAGAATCATTTATCGGATAATGGCATTAGTTAACCTAATATGCACGAGTGAGTGCATAACAATTGATAATTTCACAAGAAGCTAATGTACATCAATGATACTAATTGTTAACTTTAAGTTAACTAAAGAGCTCAACCGCACGCATGTAATGACATCGTGCTAATTCTAAACATGAATCTCATATATTCTAATTAGGATTGCTTTGTTGGTGACCTTCACATTTCTTTACCGAGCTCAGAATTTATATAAGGATACCAGGTGAGTTCTAGTGATTCCCCTTTTTACTACTATTTTGGGGTTAAGCATGCTCTGTTATTTTTGAACTATAATTGTGCTTTTCTTGATGATTCTATGTGGGATTTGTGGTTACCTGCTGATACTTATATCATGATCATTAATTCTTTCGTGAACCGCTTGTTTTATATGGATAGATCTATTTGGGGAATCCCCTTGGGGAATCCCCCACACACAGTGGCTTCCGTTCCAGGAAGGTTACCCCACTGAGATCCTAAGGGTTCGTTTGTGGCATGTAACAGGTTTTGTTAAGAAACTATGGTGAACCATCCGGGCAGGTAGGGTTCACTGGTTTGGGGCTCAGTTCTTCCTTCGGGAATATCCGGTTAAACACAACTTTAGAAGAGGCCAACCGGGACTAAGTGCAGGGTTGATTATGATTTTTCTCCCACGATGTTGAAACTATGATTCATTCATTTTTATCAAATCAGGATTTGTTAAATTCTTTTTGTTTTTAAACTTTAAGCACTTGAACTCACCAACTTTATGTTGACACAAAATCTTTTGACCATGTCTTTCAGGTACAGCTAGGTAGATTAGCCGAGCTATAGAAGATATCCAAATCCGAAGCAAGAAGTGAGGGTAGGTGTTGAAGGAAAAAGGTCGAGCCTAGAAGCCTTAGTTACTGACAAGAAATATTGACAAAGAGATAGGTCATGAAACCCATGGATTGTAGATTGAGGCACCTTGTAAACTGAGCTAAACCTATATCCTAATGTAAATATTGTGAGATGCATTATAATAAACCATTTAGTTTCCGCTGCATTTTGGTTGTTGTTTACCAACCGTTACGTCCCGCCTCTCTGGGCCCGGGGTGTGACAGATTGGTATCAGAGCCAAAGGTTGTAAAGAAGTAGGTCTGCTTCGCGAGACCTAAACTACAACCATATGAACCTTATAGGACCACCTTTGTAAGAAGACTTTTCCGAGTTTAGTTAAGCCAAGGTTATAGGAAAGTGGGTTTACTTCGAGACACCTAAGCTACAACCATAAATAGGAGCAGCCTGGTAGGTTGTTTCCATGAATTAGTGATCTAAAGCTTACAACAGAATAGATTCCATTAAGGACACTCATCTTTAATATGTATACCTCGTGGGATAGATACTATTAAGAATTCCCTACCCTATAAGAAACCTTGTTGCATCAGGGTACTACCTTTGATAGGTGCACCGGAGTAAAACTAACAATATTTGGAATCTTCTGGAGTTGACTACTAGGACCCCTGAGCACTGGACTAGGTATATTATGAATCAAAGATGTGCAAGTATATTAAGACTTAAATTCTGGGGAGATACTTATCTGATTGCACAACTGACTTTTGACATTATATGAAACAACAGCTATTATTTTTATACTTGATACGACCTTGTGTCGTTATATGAAACAACTGCTATTAGTTGAATACTTGATACGACCTTGTGTCGTTATATGAAACAACTGCTATTAGTTGAATACTTGATACGACTTGTGTCGTTACATGAGACAACTGCTTTAGTGATACTTATTTATATGCTTCATTCATATGATGATACTCGTTGGAATACAGTGATAGCATAGCAACCATGATGCCTTTTTGTTTGATCTGCTCCCTATTATAGCTTGTACCTGATTGCTCGTTACCTGGTTTGTTGAACCGTACTTTGAAAATGGTTGGGTTAGCAAGAATGTTAGCGTAACTAGAATCTAAATGTGCTTAATTGCAGATGATGACCAAATGAAAAATTTTAACTCCAGAACCTAATTACACAAAACTTGAAACTTATGATGGGAACAACTAGAATGATAGTGTAAGGTAAATTGACGATTACGGGTGCACACGTAATATTGAATTTACATGTACCCTTGAATTCTGGTGGGCCCTGTCATGCAAACTAATGTCAAGGTATAACACTCAAGGAACTAGAACATTCAAGATTAAACACCAATATCCAATATATATTCAACAAATACAGATTTAAAACTTTCATGCTGAGAGAAACCATCTAACTCTTAAAGAGCTACCAAGGGCAATATTGTAGTAACTATCCCTTTTCTTTCTCTCTCTTTCTTTGTTCTTCTCTCCTATTGGAAGTATAATGATACAACTATCCAACCCAGGAGATCATCAAATGTTGTTTCAAACCCATCCAGTTTGGTGCTGAAAGTATGGCACTTCACCTAAGTTGTCTGTGTACTTTAGCCGCGCTATTTTTCGCGATGTCTGAAAATTTCTTCCTACCTAACATAGAACTCGACAAAACTTCCTCAACATAGTAAGGGACCCTCTAAAATAATGGTTGCAGCCGAGAATATACCGAAGTAATAGATTTACGAGAAGCACCTCTTGTGAGTAATGGCATAGAAGACTTGTCACTTCTTTCCTCCCTAGTAGCTCACACTTCATAGGATATTCTGGAGTCTAGAATACCTCTGATCTTTTTCTCAAAGTCCTTGATGAATATAACTTCTCAACACCTATTCATGGTAATAGAACCCCTTAACCCAAGCACTATTCTTAATATCAGCTTCGATAGTAATTAACCATCGTTTTTCATAGTGCAATGCTTGTGAAATCCTTCATCATCCTCAACCGTTAGTCACCTGGTGACAAACTTCGATCGTAACATAAGTTGAACTATTTTGACCATGCTTTTAACTGGCCGTGTTCTTGGTAACCTTTCGAGTGCCAGAATAAGTAGGAAACGAAACCTCATCTTATAGCCCCGATTTCCGTAAAGATAAATAGCCCGAGTGCCAAAGTTATTCGCCGAGAAAATTTGATCTTCGAGCCTTCGAAACAAAAATCTGAGTCTACAATGTTGGTGAATTCCCTGTTTTCATACATTTTGTTCCGGACTTATTCTTTATTAAACCGTTGGACTAATGAATGGTGATGAATCCGCGAGTCATCTCTACCTCGAGAGTTCTACTATTTGGGTGATGAATTCGTGAAGCTAGAGCAAAGATCACAAAGTTAGATTACAATCCTGATGTTATATAAGGGTTAATAGAGTGGTAGATAGTTCCCTCTCTACTAATAAGCACCTTAACGAAGTTTTAGAACCCTATCAAGTCAAGGTGCTGGTGAAAACAAATAATTCATGCGGGAAGACTCTCAGTTGGAGCTGAGAGGAATGTGTTGCTCCAAAAGATGTATTAAGAAGCATAGAAGATCAGCTACAAGAAATCTCATGTGTTAAATCACTTGAGGTCCAACTACGACGTAGTAATGAACATGCAGAAGATAGTAGGCGAGAAAGACCAGCATAGCAATCACCAGTCGTAAGCATTAAATATTTTCCCCTCTAAATTTCTAAACTTTTTATAGAGGAATTCACCAATAGCATACCCTAGTAAACTCCGTAAGTTGAAATCTGAGCCAGAAGGCTTACTATCATATTTCAGTGGAACAATTGATAGGCCTATAAGTAACTAGGTTTTAGATGAGGTTACTTGTTGCATGAATGGACCCCCTACAGGGTACGGTTACTTTGGAGAAAGGGAAGCGAGAAAGAGGTCATCTAGAAGGTTGACCTTGATTGGGAAGCACTACAAGGGAATTAGTGGAAGAATATACAACGATTCTGTAGATTTGATGACAGCTGGAGCTGCCCTAAAGGAAGGTGAATCAGAGAGAAGTAGTAATGTATGGTGGTATGAAATTCGAAACTTGTTAAGAAGCTCGTAGAAGGAAGAGAGATCCGACGACTGTTAGATAAACGGTTCATAAGACATAGTGTGTCACCTTGAAGAACCCTAATACACTTGGTAGGAAGTGGAATGGAATGCTCTTAATATGGACAAACTATCAAGAGTTGAATACAGTTACCTAGAAGAAGTGATAACCCTTTTCCAGAATTGTTAACCTGTTTAATCAGTTGTAAGATAGTGACTACACTTCTAATGCTATCAGCCGGGTATATAAGTGGAAAAAAAAGACGTTACCAAGGATTGCATTTAAAATACATTAGAGTCAATAGGAAAATCACATTCAAGCTTGTTTGGGCTGGCTCACACACCCACGGTATTCATGAGCCTGATGAATGGGATTCAGTAAGTCATACTTAGGCATGCTTTTTATCTCGACATTGCTAATAAGCATGAAAGTCGAGACAGTTCGCTAAAATTTGGGGCTATCAAAGTCCGAGAAGTAGTAAAAACTCATTAAGTTATGTCAACGTTTAGGGTTAAACGAAAATTCTAGGAGGATCAATAAAAGCTTCACTCGTGCAGCTATACAACTGGCACCGTAATCACAGGAATATGCCAAATCCGTTTGGACACGGATTAGAAGGCTTCAGATGTGTGTTGGTGCAATGATACAAGACAAGATTCTAGCCGCCCGACAATTTAAGAAACACGTGAAGAGTTACATTATACAGAAACTGGAACTATGGGGCGCGAGTTTTACAAAACAAAATATGCGTTCGGATACATTAGCTGTACTACTCTCCCGACTACCTATTAGAATACTAGTTCAAACACCATAGGGTGATCATCAATCGGTAATATCAACCGCATTGACAAGTGCGGATAGGAGGTCGACATCCGCATTTGTCCTAAGATGCTCGCATTTCTAAATGTGAAAGAACAAGTCTTGGCCGTGTTTGTCTCTACTTACCCGCATTGATGAATGCGGTTAGCCTGCAATTAGGCTTTTCTTCTACTGACTTCACCCGTATCACATCTTGAACTTGCGAATTCTTCCAACGTCAGTTCACAAGAGCTTATGGCACATCCTGTATGGGAAAACTCTCGACATATGTAAGTTAAGATAGGTGGAACTACTCGAAGACTAGAATTATCGCCTGCAGTATCGTTCCAGAGTAGGAAGGTTGGAAAAGTAGTGACCTTTTTGTGTGATCAAACCTCTTCGTTCCTATTAATCGTGAAAATTTCTCAGTTTTAGCTTTATGGGAATAATCATGCGATTCCTAAATGTTAATCAATACTCCTTAGGGAACCAAAACCCTCCTTGATCTGAAGACTTTAATCTATAACATCTTATGACCTTTTACCTTATGATTCTAAGGAGTTAATAGTGACGTATAGCCGTCTTGACTATCAAGTCTAATTGAAGGCATTCACTCCAACATCTGATACTTCACAACCTTTCGTAAGACTCTCCGTGAGGACATTGATATTGCCAGGATTTTTTTTTGTATTTGTTTCCTTGCTAGATCTACCTAATAGGATTGTGCATTGAACCTCAGTGGAGAATCTCTTCTTGTTAATTTTGTTCAAATATTAAATGACCTGATTGTGGAGCCAAAAATCTATTCATGAATCGACTCTCTGATTTTGACAAACATGTTCTAACGTTGGGATAATTACTCGAATCTAAATAAACCCCGGTTGTTTGATGCATAATCAACAACTTTCGTCCTGGAATGCTCAGCTAAATAACTTTAAAATCCTCATGACTCATACTACGAGTGCATCACACTCGGAAGCAATATTAGCGATACTAAAATTTCGAGGGCGAAATTTATTTAAGGAGGGGAGAATGTAACACCTCTGAAATCTAGTCCAATTAGAAAACTTAATGTATTATAGGACCCAATAAAGGTCCGGATTGAATTGGGCTTACCAAAGAAAACTTGGAAAAGAAACTAGCCTTTTTAGGCCCAATAGGCCCAATAAGGGCCCAAACTTATAAACAAGCCCCATTTAAGGCCCAATACCCATTTACCATCTAATTAAATAAGTGATCATAAGATAATAAATTAATTTGTGATTTGAAGCAACTACGATAAGAATCCAAACCAAAAACAGATTCAAAACCTATACCGTGTAAAGTCCGGTAATCTAACGCGTACTAACGTCTAATTTACATCGGAACGTACTTATAATGGGTTATATTCTTTTTGTTTCATTGTTAATCATGATGCATACTGTAAACAGTACTTGCTAAAAGATCCTAACCAAACGTGTATAATCATCTACGATACGTCGGAAAAACGCGAATACCGGATACACCGGCATTTAACGGACATCTGATGCGACAACCGAGCCCTATAACGTCATAAATATTTATCTAAATATTATATATTTATTATCATATTCTAAATTAGAGAGTGAGACGGTTATCCAGGAGCAATGTGGTTCGAGTCGCGACTGAAGCGTGGACCGGCCTGAGAATAGGTCAAACCCGAGAGTTTGACCATAAAAATACCTAATTGTTTTATTTCAAGCTAAAGTAATTAGATAAATCTATTATAGGTTTTCTAACGAGGTTTTATCCAAAAGACCGTTCAATACGCGATAACGAAGCTTTCGGGACGTATACGCGATTTTTAAATAAAGCCCACTCAAAAACCCTAGGTATATAAGCTATCTAACCCCTCATTTCTCATTTGAAACCCTAAAAACCCAGCTAAAATGCTCTCAAGAGGCTTGTTGATGCATGTATGTCCCTAGATCATGATCTGTAATGTAATAAATCTTGTCTGTCTGATTATGATGTAATTGTATCAATTAATGAAATGATATGAATTGGTTGTTACTTGTGATGTTTAATATTTCATTAATGAGTCGTGATTGAATTGATTGGGTTTATGAATGTTTGAATGATTGCACATTATGTTATATTAATTAAAACATTCAAACTTAACTTAATGAAGTTCTCATGCGAATGGCCCATGCGAGTGGACCACACGCATGAATAACTTCATACGATTGACTCAATCGCACGATTGAAACAGGAGACTGGATCAGTCGTATGATTGACACATAAGATTGACTCAATCGCACGACTGAATACTCAGTCGTGCGGATGAATCAACCGCATGGTTCAATCGCACGACTGAGCCATACTTATGGCCCAATCGCACGATTGAACAATACTAACCTATAAATAGACCCAATTCGTGGGAAAACGTAAGCATTCATCCCATTACGATTCCAGACGTACCCTAGCCGTCCAGAAGCCTCCCAAATCGTTCTCCAAGTTCACAGAACACTTCAGATCGGTTCCTAATCGATTTCTGACGTTGATTTCAATTCTTGATTGATTCATCGTGTGTTCTCACTGATTGGATCGCCAATCAAATAGGATTCCGCACTATTTGAGTTGGTTCAACACGCAATCACTAGGTATTTCGTTCAAATACCAGGTCCTAACAAGTGGTATCAGAGCTTTGGCTCTTGATTTCATGTTGATTCAATCAAGATTGCATAAAAGTTTGTGTTTTTGCACGAAAAACGCAATCTTTGGCATCAAAAGTGATCTTGGACGTTCCCTGCTCATCGAAGTTCAGTTTCTACGGACTTAGGCGATTTAGACTTGCGAAATTTCGAATTTTTACGGCTGAAACCCGTCAAACCTAGAAATTTTCGCAAAACAGCAGTTTCAGTCGCACAAGTGACCCATTCGCACGACTGGACTCCATTCGCATTGCTCATTCGCACGACTGGACCTAGTCGCACCCTCATTCGGCCGACTGAACCGTTCGTTCGCATAACTCATTCGCACAAGATTCATTCGCATGACTGAACCATTCGCCCTGTTCAGTCGCACGGTTGAACCAATCGCAGAGTTCATACGCACGATTAGACCATTCGCACCCTTCAGTCGCATCAGTTAAAGTGTATTTGATTAGATACTAAGTTTATTAGCCATGGAAGATCAGATGTCAGCCTTTACTGCTGGAAAGGACTCAAGGATTCAGAACCTGCTGTTGCTTGAGAGTGAGGTGGGTAATCACAATAAACCACCAAAGCTCTTGACTTTAGATGAGTTTCCCCACTGGAAACAACGTTTTGAGATCTACCTCAATGGAGTAGATCCTAATCTGTGGGAAGCTATAGAGGTCGGTTATAGTACACCGGTGGGAGCAGATGGAGTTAAGTTAACGTTAAGTGGGATGACCGACGCACAGAAAGTAAAGTACAATGCAGAGAAAAGGTTTATGCATTGATCACTCAGTCTATCCCCAAAGACATATTCCACCAGTATTCAGAGAACAAGCAGTCCAAGAAACTATGGGATGAGCTAGAGAAGAGATATGATGGGAATGCATCATTGAAGGCAATCAAGGCAAAGGAGTTAAAGAAGGAATTCGATAACTTCTCATCGATTGGTAATGAGAGTTTAGATGAAGTCATAGACAGATTCTACCACTTGATGAGCGAATTGCATACACATGGAGTTGAAACGACTATGGAAGAGAAAGTAAGCAACTTCGCAGACGGATTGCCTGATAAGTGGGCTTCATTCGTGTCGAACCTTAGACAGAATGAAATGCTTATAAAGTTGGATATAAATGACTTCATTCTCAAGTTGCGTGAAGAAGCTCTTAGGATGAAGTATAGAGCTCAGAAGTCTGCGTACACACAAAATCCAGCTTTATACAACGCCACGCCTCAAGCTAAGACATCTGGAGCACCTCTCCAGACTGCATTTGTGTCTAGCTCGTCAGGTCCTTCACATGCTTCTCCTTCTGGATCAGACACGTCAGGGTCGTCATGTACCCATTATATTGGATCAGAAGCAAGTGCTACCAAATTGAAGACCGAGAACCTCGGTAATGTGACCGTAGAAGTAGCTCGAGAGCATATGGATCTTTTAGCAGCAGTGGTTCATTCATATGATGGACTTGTTGCTGGGAAGATTGGAAACTGTCATCTGGCAGATGAGGACTACGAGCAGGTGGATGAAATGGAGCTTGAAAGGATGGATATAATGTGGGCCTTAGCTAGCGCTGTCCGAAGGGCGAAGAAGTTTGTTAAAAAGACAGGACAGAATTTGATAGCTACTAAGGACACCACATTTGGTTTTGACAAGAGCAAAGTGACCTGCTTCAACTGTGGAGAGAAGGGGCACTTCAAGAGAGAATGTGTCAAGCCAAAGAAGACGGGTAATGGGAACCCGTTCTCATCCTTTACTCGCCAAGACAAGCAAGCTTCCACTTCTACTTCATCAAACAAGGACCCAAAAGCCTTGACTGCTCATGATGATGAAGGACAGGATTGGAGTTTTAGGTTTGTCTCACCAGAATCTAACATTGCCAGTGTTGAAGATATTGATGATGATTCTGCGAGTGAAGGTGATCTAGCAGTTGAGATAGCGATGTCACACAGTGAAGAAACAACTGCAGCTGAGGTCAGTTACAAGCCAAAGGAGGAGACTTCCACGTCAGAAACAGAAAAGTCAGAATCACCAGAACCAGAGACGTCTGATGCTGCGTTGATGGCTAACTCTTCTGAAACAACACAGGTAAGTACAACTGACCAAATGTTTAATAATCATGCTTGTTCTAACTGTGATATTTTTAGGAATAGCATTGATGAAAAATTTGCTAGGTTATTAGATCACAATGATAACTTAGTAAAAGATTTACAACTATGCACTGAGGCCAAAGAGTTCTAAAACAAAATGAGCATAGTTATAAAGAAAAGATAGACCTATTGACTAAACAGCTTAGGGAAACCGAAGTAGTTGCCTTTAACCAAGCAAATGACATTAGGTACTATCTAAACTCCCTAGAGGACACTAAGAAGCAAAAGGCAGTTCTAGAAGTAGAAGTTAACTCCTTAAAACAGAAACTGCATAGTTGGACTAGTTCTTCACACATAGTTCAACACTTAGTGAGAGAAAGGAATAACGGGGAGGGATTAGGCTACAAAGTGGTTCCACCACCACCTGAGACCTTGATGAACACCAAGTCTAAACCAGTAAACAACAACCCCATCAAGGATCATGTGGTGACCACTCCTCTTGTTACTGATCCAGACACATCATGTTCATCTACTGAATCTGGACAGAAACAAAAGGAGGCCACTTCAAAGGCAAAGGGTAAATTGCCTTGTGTTAATCTGGAAAATGAATTTGAAAAAGTTAACTTAAAGTCAGGGTCAAACAGAGTCAAATCAGAACCTAAAAGGACTTCAAACGTTAATTTTTCACATGCTACAAGTCAAAAACCAGTTAACCAAAAAATGGAACACGTTAAACAGGTTAAAACAGTTAAATTTGTTAAACCAGAGAAAACATCAAACATGCAAGAGTCAAAACCTAAAGTGATTGATGTTACTAGAGTGTCACGCATTTCTTCCACAAAGAAAGTCTACTCATAAAGTTGATAGCAGATCATGCTACAACTGTGGAGAATGTGGACACATTGCTTCCTATTGTCCTTTCTATCAGACACCTAGAAGAAGATTGATCTTCAGGACTCTAGACCTAGGTCTTCTAAGAGGAGTTCTCTAACTCCACCTAGAAGATCTAGTGAACCTAAAGTCCAACCTGTAAGCCAGACGACTGTTTATCATAAACAGGCATTGCACAAATCTGGCTTATGGAAAGAGAAGTCATCCTGTGTGTCTGATACTGATGACAAGAAGGAATCTGAGCTACCCTCACCCTCTAAGGGTCAATGGGTAGAGTTTATGATGTGTGATGCCTCTGGGAAACCCAAGACAGTAAAGGCTTGGGTTCCTAACCTAAACTAATACATTTACTTGATATGTGCAGGGTGTTCGGTATAGCGCTGAGACTAACACGTGGATTATAGACAGCGGAGCATCCAGGCACATGACAGGAAATAGAGCCCTTTTATCAAACGTCAAACAAATAAAAGGAGGGCATGTTTCCTTTGCAGGAAACAAGGGAGGATACATCACAGCACAGGGAGAAGTGGGAAATCAGAAAGTTAAGTTTGATAAGGTGAACTACGTTCAACAACTTCAGAATAACTTACTTTCTGTTTCCCAAATCTGCGATAAAGGATTTAAAGTCATCTTCGACAACAAGAAGTGTTACGTGCTGAAGAAAGACTACATGATCCCAGAGGACCAAGTTCTGATGACTGCTTCAAGATATAAAGACCTTTATGTCTTGGATCTGTCAACAGCTGCTACAACGGATCATGAGGTTCAGTGCTTTCTATCTAAAGCTACTGAGAAGGACTCAATCTCCTGGCATAGGAGAATGGGACACATTAGTCAAAGGAAGATGAATCATTTGATTCAGAAGGATTTAGTGAGAGGAGTAAATGTCAAGAACTTCCAACTTCCTGACTTTTGTGTAGCTTGCAAGAAAGGCAAACAGACAAAGAAGTCTCATAAGGAAAAGAAAGTTCATTCAATAGAACTTCCTCTTGAACTTCTTCACATGGATCTGTTTGGTCCAGTCAGTACAAGGAGCATTGCAGGCGATTTGTACTGTTTTGTGGTCACTGATGACTACTCAAGGTTCACTTGGGTAATGTTTCTGAAATCCAAATCAGAAACATTTGAGTCATTCAAGGAATTAGTCACCACTCTGGAATCTCTCTACAAGCTAAAGGTTAGACAAGTACGCTCAGACAACGGGACAGAATTCAAGAATCAATGGATGGAGGCATACTGCAAGGAAAAGGGAATTGTTCATCAATTCACTTCAGCCTACACGCCTCAGATGAATGGTGTTGCTGAGAGGAAAATAGAAGCTTGATAGAGACTGCACGGACTATGCTGGCTGACTCGAAACTGCCTATCCAATTCTGGAATGAGGCAGTAGCAAATGCATGTTATACACTGAATCGAGTCCTAATAGTCAAGCGCCACGGAAAGACATGTTATGAGCTACTACAAAGACGCAAACCGAATTTGGAGTATCTTGAACCTTTTGGCGCGCCGTGTACACTTCTGAAGAAGACACAAGAAGGAAAATTCAGCGAGAAGGCAGATGAAGGAATCTTTCTAGGATACAACATACCGAATAAGCGAGTTTACAATAACTCAACGGGTCTTGTAGAAGTGTGGTGTAATGTCGACGTTCAGAGATATACCACACCACCTACAGGCAAAGGACCTGCCTACTTCTTCGATTATGATGGATTCTTCAAATCCTTCAACATACCTCTCTCTCCCTCGGATGATGAGTTAGCTACTAGGATGATGTATGATATTCTGAATACACCATCTAGCACACAGGGAGAATCATCTACTCAGTCAGGGGGAGTAGTCGATGACAGTGACTCCTCCTCTGAAGATGAAACTGAAGCAGATGACCAGAACAGTCAGGAGGAACAGGTTCCAGTTCCTGAAAGTCCACAAGCATCTACGAGTGATGCACCTTCGACTTCGAACCTCAAACTCCAACTACCTCAGATGCAGAACAAAATGTTCATAATCTTGGTTCTGAGGTGGCTGTTCCTACTACTCCAGGATCACGACTAAACGTCTATCATCCCCTTGACAATGTTATTGGGGATGTCAGATCAGGAGTACAAACCCGAAATCAGTTATACTCAGCTGATTACGCCTCGGTTATGGAGAAAGGATACATTCATGATGGTGCTTATCGATGTTTTGTCTCGCAGGTTGAGCCAAAATATGTCAGTGAGGCACTAAATGATGAGGCGTGGGTGAGTGCCATGCAAGAAGAACTTCTGCAGTTTAAGAAGTTAGGTGTATGGACTCTGGTTGATAGACCTAAAGGTGCTAAAGTCATTGGCACTAAATGGGTACTAAAATGCAAGAAGGATGACCAAGGGGTCATTATCAGGAACAAAGCTCGACTGGTGGTTCAAGGTTTTCGCCAAGTCGAGGGAATTGACTATAATGAGGTGTTTGCACCCGTGGCAAGGATGGAAGCTATTCGTATCTTCCTTGCCTATGCATCGTACATGAAGATCAAAGTCTACCAATTAGATGTAAAGAGTGCATTCCTTCATGGGGAAATCAGGGAAACAGTCTATGTAAGTCAACCCGAGGGTTTTGAAGATCCTTATCATCGGGATAGAGTTTACAAGCTCGACAAAGCTTTATATGGGCTTCATCAAGCTCCTCGAGCTTGGTATGAGAAACTCTCAACTCATCTTGTGAAACACGGCTTTCGCAGGGGAGTAATTGACTGTACACTGTTTATTAAAGAAAAGGATGGCGACCTACTGCTTGTACAGATATATGTTGATGACATAATCTTCGGGTCAAAGAACGAAGAGTTATGTAAAGAGTTTGAAGCAGTAATGAAGAAAGAGTTTGAGATGAGTGCTATGGGGGAGATGAAGTTCTTTCTCGGGTTACAGGTGGATCAAACACCTAATGGAATCTTTCTACATCAGACCAAGTATGTAGGAGACATTCTCAGTCGCTTTGACATGGAGAATGCTTCTGCTGCTGGGACTCCACTTGCTACGAATCATGATATAGCACCTGATGAGAATGGAGATCTAGTAGATGCCACTATGTACCGAGGAATGATCGGATCCCTCATGTATCTCACTGCCTCAAGACCTGATATTATGTATGCTACATGTCTATGTTCAAGATATCAGGCTAAACCAAAGGTCAACCATCTGATCGGGGTCAAGAGGATTTTTCGTTATCTGAAGGGTACACCCACACTTGGATTGTGGTATCCTCATGATGATGACTTTGAGCTTACCGCGTATAGTGACTCGGATTACGGGGGCTGCAAGATGAACTACAAGTCTACATCAGCAGGGTGTCAATTCTTTGGGAGAAGATTAGTTACCTGGCAGTGTAAGAAGCAGACATCGGTTGCATTGTCAACCTGTGAAGCCGAATATGTTGCTGCTGCAAGTTGCTGTTCACAAATCATCTGGATTCAACAGCAAATGCGGGATTACGGTTTAAAATTCTCATCTACTCCTATTTTTGTTGATAACTCTGCTGCAATTGCAGTAACTAAAAATCCGGTCCAACATCCTAAGACCAAACACATCGGTATTAAATACCATTTCATAAGAGATTGCTTTGAAAAGAACTTAATTGATGTGGTTAAAATTAATACTGATTTTCAACGCGCTGACCTCTATACTAAAGCCTTTGATAAACCACGTTTTCAATATTTATTAGAGGTCAACGGCGTTAAAAAGAAAAGTGAGGTAATTCCTGATGATGAAATGTGTAGTCCGATGTAGTTTAGTTAAAGTTTATTTTATTTAATTTTATTTGTCTATTTATTTTATTTTATTTAAACTCATGTTATTTTGCTGTTTATTAAAATCCTAAAATAATTAAACCAGAAATGATTTTAGTATTTTAGGGGGAGAATATGTCAGCAAGTTAACATTAAAAAAAAAAAAAAAATGAGGGAGAAGGAGTAACTAGCTGAAATAAGGTAGATTGTGTCTGTGATACCGATTCAATACCTTTGGAAAATGATAGTACACAGGAACAAATCAAGAGGGACTTTAAAATTTAAGTTTTAGAAAGATGCAAAAGTTCAAAGTATAAATCTGTGTAGTCTAAGCAATACAAAAAGGGAAGATGATAGAAAACTGGCAACTCCTAAGGTGACACAAAGAAAGTAGACTTAGAGGCTGCTAGACCATATATGATATGTTGGTAGATTCAACACAATAGACAATTAGACCTGATTGGTGATCTCAAGATCAAACTAAGTTGTTCAACTGACTGTGGGCTTCCATCTTATCACTGGTTAACACAATCAACAATATTCCAATAAGGGGTAATGAGCAATTAAACGCCACAAATGTGTGCGGATGACCATAATTAGAGCAAAGCAAGAAAAAAATGAAAGACAAATGCAATAAAGCTAATGACTTATGTTGTTGGTGCATTTTGTGCAAAATAAAATAAGCTGCTCTAACAAGGAGATAGGTTGTGTGCCTCTCTGCTGTGCGATGGCACTGACCTGAGGATAAGCATAACCTAGATATTCTAGAATTCATTGTTGTTTGCCGCCTCTCTGCTGTGCGATGGCACTGACCTGAGGACAGGCTTCTCTTTGAAAGCTCTAAGAATAGTCTCTTCTTGTAATAATACCCGTAGACCGCTCAAAAGCTCCTGAGGAATGTTGATTACCATATAAGTGTGGGATCCACAAATGTTAGTTGAAATAATTAAACCTAAATAAGTCACCAGTCTGTGTCAAAAGTCTGTGTATGGATTTAAGTGGACAAACATACTGACAATCATTGTGGCTACATTCTCAAAGGTTCAAATCAATGTGAAAATCTAAGAGTTTCAGTATGATTTCCTTATGTTGCTAACGACTCTGGATGAACACCGAGAACTTGAGCATCAAAAGGTTTAATAACTAGTCCCAAATGATTTGAATTGCCTGTATGATTCCAAAAATTGAATTGGTCCAGATATGATCAATCTAAGTTGAAGCTATCTACTCCCGAACCAAATCCCGTAGATATCAATCTCTGGATTTATCTCTCACAAAAAGCCAAAAATATGTCTGTTTATGTAATTAGTTTAAAGTCTTAAATTAGTTAGTCGTTTTAATTTAATTTGAGTCAAGTGTCGGGCTACATCAGGAAAATCAGAAGGAATCAACTCACTAAAAGGGTCATGTCTGAGATGACCATATGTGCTTTGAAAAGTTAAAACAGTCACGTCTGAGGTGACAAAGTGTTTTAAAAGGGTCACGTCTGAGGTGACCAAAGTGGTTAAAAGGATCACGTCTGAGGTGATCAAAGTGTTTTCAAGATAAAAGGATCATGTCTGAGATGATCAAAGGCTCATAATGTTAATTTAATTAATCTAAAAGAGTTTAAAAGTAAATTGGTAAAAATGGCAGAAAATTAACTAAGTATGACCCATTCGCACGAATGGACCATACGTATGGGCTAACCATACGAATGAAGTCCATTCGCACGAATGAACTATGATTATGGACCATCCAACCGAATGGACCATACGATTAGTCCAGTCGGAGGATTAAGTGCGAACGAGTGAGTCAGTCGCACGACTGAACTTCAGTCGGACGACTGGAGAAGGGCGACTGACCCAATCGCACGACTGAGTCCCACTCGCACGACTGAACGGTGCGTATGAACTCAGTCGCACGATTGGATCTAGGGTTGGTATAAATAGAGGTGGAGTCGGTCGCAGAGACTCATCACCCTCAAATCGCCCCTAAATCGCACTCCCTACCGTTACTCTGCCAAAATTTGATTTGTCTTAGTTGTATCGTTGATTGTGTGTTACTGACGTTCGCTAATCATCATACAGGTATTTTGCAGTCTTCTTTCATCAAAACAGAAAGATTGGAACCCTAATTGGGTTGTTCGACTATGAAATGTGATTTGAGACAAGAAAGCCCTAATAACCTATTAAAACCAAGCAAAATGTTAAAATTAAGTTAAATAGGTTATTAGTAACGAGAATGCGACTCTAATGAACCGGTTAATTGAGTTAAAAGACTGAGTTTGTGAAGTTTCGAACGATTGACGACTGAACACCTGAGACAGACGACTGGTCGTCCGGATGAACTTCAGTCGCACGACTGAAGGGAGCGATTCACTTAACCGCACGACTGAACCATGCGAATGAGACTCAGTCGCACGACTGGTGTAACCGCATAAGAATACATGCGCATGAGTCCAGTCGCACACTCAGTCGTGCGCATGAGGTCATTCGCACGTCTGAACCTCAATCGCACGATTCAGTCGCACGACTGTCTTCAGTCGTACAACCTCAATCGCATGACAGATAGTGTTCATTCAAAGTCTAAGTGTTGCATTATACTCTTAGCCAACGGAACTAATGTTTATATTATTATGTGTTACAGATGGCGAGTCGATGGAACATGAGCACCAAGCACAACATATGTGCTCATCTGGATTTGACATCCAGGAACGCAGCTGACTTCACAGGCATTATTACATTTCTGCTGAGATCCAGGATCGCTCATGCTATATCTACTCCATGCACACCATACAGATCAGTGCAGCAGGCCTTCTGGGAAGGCGCGTCTGTTGATAGATCCACTGAGCCTCATTGCATCAGGAGCTCGATTTTTGGTGAGGCTATCACTATATCAGAGGAGGATCTGAGGATTGTACTACAGCTTGGGGATGATGCTGATTGTCCTACTCGTCTACACCCCCTCACTGTTAGAGGATGTTTCATGAGAGCCAAGTACTCTGGGGACATCAATGCTGGGGTACTCAACAAGAGTAACCTCTGTCCCCAGTTTAAGTATCTTGCGCACGTGCTGCTAAAGTGTATAGCTTCCAGGAAGGGAGGTTTTGATGAGCTTTCCAACCAGATCCAGAACGCGTATGCTGCGTTGGTGCTGAACCACCCGTTCAGCTTCTCCAAGATGATATTCACCTACCTGGTGGAGAACATCGAGGGGAAAGGGAAGGAAGGCTTCTGTATGTACCCCAGATTTATGCAGATGATCATTGACCAGAAGCTTCCCTCCCTGCCGAAGGAGAAGGAGGATGCTGTTGTTCTTGAGGTTATGGACGACACTACACTCGGCCGGATGAAGGTATACAGGGGGAAGCAGGTGAAGCCCCCTGTCAGGAGGCTGTTTGGGCATCTGGCCCGTGCTGATTATGTGGCGCCAGCCAAGAGAAAGTGGCGCCACGATGACAGTGATTCGGATGTTGAGCATATTGCTATACCAGATACTGACTCTGATGATGATGATAGCGGCGACGCTGGGGATGATATGCCTGCTCCATCTAGAGGCACTGATTCAGACGTTATTCCCCCGGGGTCAGTCACTGCCGGAGAGGTCGCTGAGATGGCCGGTTTCCATCAGGAGTTTGTGGCTGGTGATCTAGAGGAGGAGGAGTCAGATGAGGAGCCCCTCACCAAGACTGTGGGAAGTAAAGTTGTTCCCACAGACCACGGGCTTAGGGTGGTTGCTGAACACCCTTGGGACTCCTCAGAGAGAGAGACTGACCCGAACTATGTTCCGGGTTCAGTGAACAGAGCTGCAGGGGGAGCATCCACTTCCACCGGGACTAGGAGGAAGCGGATGGCTCAACCCCATGGATTGAAGAAGAAGAAGCGTCGTCTGACCTTCGTTACTACTACTTCCACCACCACAGCCACCACTACCACCACTACTGACATACCACCCATCACCACAGCCACCACATCCACTACTCCCACTACCACATCCACCACCGTACCTACCACCACTGTATCCGTCCCATCCACCACCAGACCATTCACACCTACTTCACCTACTTCACCAGCATCAGCCCACCGACCCATATTCACCACTGCCACTGCCACCACCACCACACATCATGATGGACCTTCAGCCCAGCCTTCACATGCTTATGGATTTACTCTACCTCACATCGAGGTAGAGGAGCAGCTCTCGGCGCTTAACCGTATGGTGATGCGTCTGCTTGCTGCAGATGAGGAGAAGGCGGCGCAGATCCGCCAGCTGACCGACCTGACTGCTGCCCAGTCTCAGCAAATGGCAGAGCAGGCTCGGGTGATCGACCAGCAGAGAGTCGAGGTGTCCCAACTCCAGGACCTGCAGGCCCAGTCCGTCAAACGTATAGAGGAGTTGGAGACAACCAACAAGACGATTATGCTGAGGCTAAAGGGGTCGAAGGATGAGCCCCTGAAGCCAAAGGAAGGTGACGGGGATGATGGAGATGGTGATGATGAAGATGATGATGATGATGAGGAAGATGATGATGATGAGGAGACTGAAGAAGACAGGACAAAGGACGTGATGATGATGACAAGCAGAAGGAGGGGATGCGGCTGCATCGGCCTCTGCTTCAGGTCAAGAGCGGAGATCTAAGCATCGACAGGACCAGTCATCCACTACTTCTGCTCCTCCGAGTGACACGCCCAAGATTCAAGACAAAAGTACTGATTAGATGTCTTATGTATTTATTTATTTTGTACTTGAATCATGTAATGAAAAACAAGTGTGATAAATGTTTATATATTAAGTTAATATAAGTCTGTTTGATTAATTACTAATGGTTTATGTGTTGAATGTTTATATCAAACAGATCCAAACTTTCAAAGGGATGAGTTTGACTTTGCTCCCCTTCAAATGGTCAAGACTCAATTAACCATGATTCTTGACCTACAAGGGATAGTGAGACGGTCTGTGAGTTATACCCCTGAAGAAGGGGAAATAATTCATGACCTATCTGATGAGCAACTGGCAGAGATGTTCAGACTCAACCCCGATGAAATAGTCAAGGACGCTCCAACAGTTGATTCAACCAGTGATGAGGAACTTAATGACATTGATGAAGTTGAGGTTGAAGACATTACTGCAGAAGAGTACCCTCAGTATGCTGACGCCGAGGGAAATGTGGTCCCCAATCTGGGTGAATCCCTAGTCAATGATACGTTTGAGGTACTAGACAAGATGGAGCAGGAAACTGAAAAGACTGAAGGAACAGCCCAAGCCTCCAATGCTGACGTAGATATTCGCAAGGCTGAGTGGGCTGCCTGTTTTGAAGAAGTAAGAGCCCAGCGTGCTGCACCAAAGAGAGATGCCTACACCAAGCTCTACAGAGTCAAGAAACACCATAAGGTGTCAGGCAGGATTATCTCATGGGCTTATTTTGATGACCTTAACGCTTATGCAGTTAAGAGGGAGCAGGGCATAGAGTACTTCAGGTTTCCACATGATCTGAAGACTCTACCTGGTTTTGAGCTCAACCAGCTGGCTAAACTAAAGCTGCTGTATGCTGACCCAAGAAAGATGTCAGGCTGGTTTGAGGCTGCCCTGAAGAAGGAGTACCACACCCGATGGGTTAACTTCAGACCACAACAGCCTACGAGGTATATAAGAAGGTCTGAGGTTGATGCCATTACTGGCAAACCAAGATTGTGCTGAAGTGGAGTCCCCCGCACACTATGTCGAGAATCCCTCTCAGGGAAATGCCACAGGACTTCACTCCACACTTCAAATGGTGGTACTATGATTGGAGAACCGCTGAAGCTGTCATAGTATTGAATAAAGAGGGCCAAATGGATACTATCAGGGTATTCGACCCAATGTGGCTAACCAACTTGTCTGCAAATGATGTCTATACATTATACAAGTGGCCACTGTTCTATGACACACAAGACATTGTACAAGCCCTCCAGTTCCAAAATGTTATACGACTTTGCTTTGCGTTTGAGATACACGTAGGAGTCACTAAAGAGGAGAAGTACAAGAAGTATAAGGAGGTGATGCAGAAGACAAGAGATTAGATAGATCTAGGTCCAAGGGGGAGTTTGTTGATGCATGTATGTCCCTAGATCATGATCTGTAATGTAATAAATCTTGTCTGTCTGATTATGATGTAATTGTATCAATTATGAAATGATATGAATTGGTTGTTACTTGTGATGTTTAATATTTCATTAATGAGTCGTGATTGAATTGATTGGGTTTATGAATGTTTGAATGATTGCACATTATGTTATATTAATTAAAACATTCAAACTTAACTTAATGAAGTTCTCATGCGAATGGCCCATGCGAGGGACCACACGCATGAATAACTTCATACGATTGACTCAATCGCACGATTGAAACAGGAGACTGGATCAGTCGTATGATTGACACATAAGATTGACTCAATCGCACGACTGAATACTCAGTCGTGCGGATGAATCAACCGCATGGTTCAATCGCACGACTGAACCATACTTATGGCCCAGTCGCACGATTGAACAATACTAACCTATAAATAGACCCAATTCGTGGGAAAACGTAAGCATTCATCCCATTACGATTCCAGACGTACCCTAGCCGTCCCGAAGCCTCCCAAATCGTTCTCCAAGTTCACAGAACACTTCAGATCGGTTCCTAATCGATTTCTGACGTTGATTTCAATTCTTGATTGATTCATCGTGTGTTCTCACTGATTGGATCGCCAATCAAATAGGATTCCACACTATTTGAGTTGGTTCAACACGCAATCACTAGGTATTTCGTTCAAATACCAGGTCCTAACAAGGCTGCATGGCCGACTTCGCCGGAGCAGGCGGCGGCGCGGCGGCGGCGCGGCGGCTTCCGGCCAGGTCTTGGCCTACCCCCCTAATCCCGACCTCCTGATCACGGTAGTGGTGGCGGTTTCTTCTAATTCGCAACGGTGTGGAAGATATGGAAGAAAGAAGGCAGCGGCGGCTAGGGTTCCGGCGAGTTTTCAGGCCGCCGGCGCTGGCGAGTGGCGGCAAGTGCCACCCATGCTCTTCTTCGTCTCGACGAGATCTTTCCAACGGCGGTAGCGGCGATGTCTAACTCTTAACGGTTTGAAAGTTATGGGCGTTGGAAGGTGACGGCAGCAAGGTGTTGGCGGTGAAGGTGGCTGTCGCGGCTATCGTTATGGTGGTTGTGGAGGTCGACCGCGGCTACGGTTGCGGTGGTGATGATGGGGTTCCGATGACTGTGCTGCGTGGGGTTAGTGATGGCGATTAAGGGAGTAGAAGGTGGCTGATGTTGTGGGCAGCGGTGGTCGATCGGTGGTTCCCGACGACTGCCCAAAGGCAGCAGCAGTGATGACCGTGGATGGTGTTGTTGCTGGCTGTTGATAGCGGGTGTGAGGACTGCCTAAGGCGGTTGGGATCCGACGACCTCTTGGTTCACGATCGCATAGGCGGTTATGGCAAAGGGAGTTGTCGGTTTGAGTGGTGGTTCCGGTGAATCTGGGTCCCGAAGGTGGCGGTTGTGGTGATGGCAGCTGCGATAGTTGGCTGTGATTTATGGTTGTCGGGTTTAGGTGGTGATGATGGTGGTTGTAATGGCGGTGCACGGTGATGATGGTGGTTGTAATGGCGGTGCATGGTGATGGTGGAGATGGTTGTGATTGTGGTTCTTGGGTGTGGGTTTTCTAGTTTGGTTGTTGTTTTGGGCTGCTATGATGATGGACTAAAGTTCGGTTAGGATGATTGTGAAAATCATGGTTGAAATGGTATTTTAGTGGTGATGTAGTGGTGTTGATCGTGATTGTTACTGTCGATTATGGTTGGGGTTGTGTTAGAAAGTCAAGGTGAAGCTTTGGATAACCACTGGCCAAACTTGGTCAACGAGAAGTCAACGGATCGTGAACGCGATTAGATCAAGAGCAATATGAGTGGGTTAGCGAACGTGAACCGAGTGAAAGGTATAATCGCACGCGCAACACATTTGAAATTTAATTATAATTTATATGCGTGTTACTTGAGCTCTAATTATGTAAAATACATAAGTTATAAAACGAAAGCGAACGCCACTTGAGATAATTATCCGATTTAAATGGATACTTCTAACATGAGACTTAAGTAGCAACGATATTTATCAGAAATCAACCTAGATAGAAATATATGTATCATTACAATATAAGAAGGATTATAACATGTTAATGACGATACAACTCAATTTGATCCCATGTCACACTAAATCCATACAAGGCTTCAAGATGTAAAATTCATACAAATACGATTGTGCATATACATATACAATAAATACATGGGTTAACCGACATCTACACGTTTTTATTTAAGATAAAAGACTTGAATATACCATAACAATAATCCATCATCTTGTTACTATTCATAGTCGATCATCTAATTATTATTGGAATAATATTATTTGTATCACCCCTTTTATTAAATATATCGACAACTATTATCAATATTTGGATTATTTTAGCATCAATCAATTTAACATTATGATATAAGTGTAAGCATTATAAACATCATTTGGAACATTATGGATTACTTACTTCATCATTAAAAACTATCTATAAAGATTTGGAATCCTTGATATCAACCGTTTATGGCTACACTCTTTATGCAAAGAATCATTTATCGGATAATGGCATTAGTTAACCTAATATGCACGAGTGAGTGCATAACAATTGATAATTTCACAAGAAGCTAATGTACATCAATGATACTAATTGTTAACTTTAAGTTAACTAAAGAGCTCAATCGCACACATGTAATGACATCGTGCTAATTCTAAACATGAATCTCATATATTCTAATTAGGATTGCTTTGTTGGTGACCTTCACATTTCTTTACCGACCTCAGAATTTATATAAGGATACCAGGTGAGTTCTAGTGATTCCCCTTTTTACTACTGTTTTGGGGTGAAGCATGCTCTGTTATTTTTGAACTATAATTGTGCTTTTCTTGATGATTCTATGTGGGATTTGTGGTTACCTGCTGATACTTATATCATGATCATTAATTCTATTTGGGGAATCCCCCACACACAGTGGCTTCCGTTCCAGGAAGGTTACCCCACTGAGATCCTAAGGGGTCGTTTGTGGCATGTAACAGGTTTTGTTAAGAAACTATGGTGAACCATCCGGGCCGGTAGGGTTCACTGCTTTGGGGCTCAGTTCTTCCTTCGGGAATATCCGGTTAAACACAACTTTAGAAGACGCCAACCGGGACTGAGTGCAGGGTTGATTATGATTTTTCACCCACGATGTTGAAACTATGATTCATTCATTTTTATCAAATGAGGATTTGTTAAATTCTTTTTGTTTTTAAACTTTAAGCACTTGAACTCACCAACTTTATGTTGACACAAAATCTTTTGAGCATGTCTTTCAGGTACAGCTAGGTAGATTAGCCGAGCTATAGAAGATATCTAAATCCGAAGCAAGAAGTGAGGGTAGGTGTTGAAGGAAAAAGGTCGAGCCTAGAAGCCTTAGTTACTGAAGCCTCAAGAAATATTGACAAAGAGATAGGTCATGAAACCCATGGATTGTAGATTGAGGTATCTTGTAAACTGAACTAAACCCATATCCTAATGTAAATATTATGAGATGCATTATATTAAACCATTTAGTTTCCGCTGCATTTTGATTGTTGTTTACCAACCGTTACGTCCCGCCTCTCTGGGCCCGGGGTTTGACAATACTTTAGCACAAAGATGAATTTAAACATCGACAAGCAATTGGATCACACTAATAACTGAATCTAATTACAGTCTTTGAATGATTTTGAAATTCTCAAATAGATCAATAACGATTGCTGATATGTTTGTCCACTTAAACCCATGCCCTATCTTTTTCAACAAGCAGCGATAATTCATTAAGGTTCGATTAAATACTTTAGAATGCTAGGACCCCACAATCATTTGGCAAAAACCCTCACCCAACCTCAGTATTTCTTGAATTTTTTTACGATCTTTATAAAACAAGGTTTGTGCATTAGTGTGCAAGTGATTATCATCAGAATATTACATTCTGTGATGAATTCATCGTTAGATGATTTGACACAACTTAGATCAAAATGGTGAGAACTCCAGGTCTATACTCACGTATAACAAAGGATATGACAATCTAATCGTGTGCCGATGAGAGCTCCAGGTCAGTACTATCGTACAACAAAGGAGATCATCACTCCAGGTCAGTGCTTCCGTACAACAGAGGAGATTAGCACAAGCACAAGACACATAAATACACCAATCATGGCTCAAAGATATGGCTTATATGATTTGTATCATGGTGGGTGAAAGATCAATTCTCAATCCAATTTTCGTCGGGACTCAGTTTTTGTGCAGGCCAAAATGATTGCGTAAATCCAGACATCCTTAAGCATATATTTTAATTTAAATCATTATGCTGTTGTCTACTTTTTCTTCAGGCTGAGTCTACCAAGCATATCATTAAAGAATCTGTTTGTTTTTCTATTATTTGCAATTAAAAATAAGATGTAAATCAGGTAACAACATCAGTTACTATCATTTCTCATTTTATAAACGCAAGTCATGCAAAAACAAGCATTTTAAGATGATATACAATCATTTCTTAGTCATCTCGAATCAAGTTCCGAGTTCTCTTTATTATTTTTATTGAGTCTTATTATACTCTCCGCCTAAATTTTTATTTTTGCAAACCCATTGTGTTTTTTGTTGTTTTTTTAATATTTTTTTAAAATTTTTTTCTTATTAGTTTTTATAATTATTTATAAAACAATGCAAAAATAAAAATTTACCAAAGAAGATCTTCCAAACTACATTAATATCAAGATAAGAAATGAATGATCAAGAAATAACAGTGATTGTGAAGTGAGAACTATGATTGTATAGATAAAAAAACCTGATTATGGATAAAATACCATGACCTTAACCTGTTTGTTCCTCCTCAAATTTTAATTAGGAACCATCTCTGTCAGTAAACCGGATTACTAACAGTCTTCCTAAATTGTTCCTGCACTCATTAACAAATTAGTTAGAAAGGGGAACCCATGCCATCATAGTCCTGGAAGTTCCTTTTCCATCAATATAAGAAACATGTTTCGGCACACAACCATTTAAACAACGAGGATTGCTGTATCCTTCTTTTTAATTTTCCAAATTTGTTTCTGTTCAATTAATTTTGATATGAATGAATTAAATTTGGAAATCATTTTCTGTTTAAGACCGGAAGGACAAGAATTTGGTTGTGAAACTTTGGTCATTTTCATATTTGAATCATGTGAAACCGACATCACATGAATAAGTTTGGATGGAGGGTTTTTCATCCAACCATTCAAAGATGTGTGCTTTTTACCTCTTGATCCAGAGAAGCAATCCGTGTTGCCTTTACCGACTGGAACATTCTTTGTAGACTTACATCAGAGAAGAAGTTTGTTTTGCCTTTACCATCCGTAGCAAGTCTTTGAGGACATTTCTTTACCACATGACCTTCTTTTCCACACTGAAAACAAGCCTTGAAAGGCTTTTGAAGCTTGATTGACCCATGTGAAATATTTGGAAATGGAGATTGCTTTGAGGTTGTTGCAGATTCTTGCTTGTTTTGAAGTTTTCTATGCTGAACAGTGAATGAGATCTTCATTGGTTGATTGGATTGTTTTGCAGTTGGGGAAAAGGTCCGTATTGGTCTTGATTAAGCTTTTGGAAGCATTTGAGACTTGTCAATGTCAGGAGATATCTTGATCTGTGAGGAACCACCACACTCCTCTGTGTTTGATTCATCATCTGAGCTTATCCAGTCTCGTATACACAGATCTGCTTCCAAAGGATCTTGATTGACAGGAATAGGATGTGTTGTTGTTGGAACTTGGTGGTGATTCCTGATTTATCTCTTCTTTCACAACCCTGACAGGCTCAAAAGTAGGAATTTCACCTGCTTTAAACTTATCAAAGAAGTTAGAAAAAATAGTAGATATAGATTTACAAACAACCAGAACTGAACAATCGTTAGCTTGACTGTCAGCATTCGGTTTATTGTATCACATATCAGTTGTAGAATCATAATCATCTCGCACCTCACTAAGATTGACACCGCTCAAACCTGCATGCAGACTATTAGTAGATTGTTCAAACAAATCATTTTAAGGATGAGGTCTGGGGATTGGTGAATAACATAAAGTAGAAGGAGGTGGAAATGATTAAATTACAGTTTCACTATCAGATTTATATTGAATCCCATCTTTTACCCGCTCCCCTTGTTGTTTAGCAATATGCTCATCCTTTTTCGTGTGTGGAAGGGTCAATTTTTCAAGCTTTGTTTGAAGCTGTGTCATTTCAAATTAAGCTAAAACAGCCCTTTCTCTTAGAATATTAATTTCAGCGTTACGCTCCAAAATGGTTCTTCTTAAAAGATCATTTCCAGTCAATGCTTTATTAAGTTTTCTTGAAAAAGCAATTTCATTTTTCTTTAATTCCTGATTGATTATTTTTAATTCTTTTCATTTTCTAATAACAATCTGTTTGCCTTATAAATCGCAAATAATCGGATTTTGCAAGACGAAGAACACATATTCTGAACAGTCTCATAAGGAAGACCCAAGATAGTTTGTTCTGCAGCTAAGCTCTTCTCACAGTTACAAACCCTTGTGATCATTTGTTGTTCCTCTTCTCTCTTTTATAAGCTTTTCCAGCCTTATCATCATCGGTTCTTATAAACTCCGATTTACTGCCATTGCCGACTCTCAAAGATTCACAGTTCTCTTCAACAGTTTCTCTGAATTCAAATTTTAAATTCGAATCAGTTCTCAATAACTTCAACTTTTCAATCTTTCTGTTTTGTAATCAAGTATGCTTGTTAAAGAAGAAACAAGATCAGTATTAAGCATGTTGGTTTGATGTGGGAACACGACTTGCTGAAATTCTTTTCTTTCGATATCCAGCTCGAGAGATTTAAATATGTTGATCATATCCATAAGTTTTGTGTCGACATAACCTCTTTCTTGCTTCAGCATTTTAACTTGATGATTCCATGTAGATGGAAGCAAGTCAAGAAGCTTTTGAATTTGTTCATGATTACTGAGATCTGGAACATGCTTATTTAGATTATTTGCCATCTTTAAGAATCGATCAATCAAATCTATCAATTTTTCTTTCTTCATTGCTGCAAAAGAGTCAAACCGACTATTTGCCGTTGTGAGATTATGTGATTTAAAGTCTTCTGAAGATGACATTTTATTAAAAATTATGAACAAATAAACGCCCCAAAAATATTTTTCCCAAAATTTTTAGAATAATTCTCCCCCGGAAAAATATATATATATTTTTAAAAAAAATGTCACTCTATGCAATCTTAGCAACTATGGTCAACACAACAATAATTCTCACCCAGGAAAAATATATTTTATAAATCTTTTAAAATCGTTGAGTATTTCTTCATCGGGATTTAAAAAAATTGAATTCTTTTATTGATTTTTAATGTTGTTGATGCATGTATGTCCCTAGATCATGATTTGTAATGTAATAGATCTTGTCTGTCTAATTATGATGTAATATGTAATGATTAATGAAATGATATGGATTGTTTGTGATTTGCAATGTCTAATATTTCATTAATGAGTCGTTATTGAGTTGATTAATTGGGTTTATGATTGTTTGAATGGTTACACATAATGTTATATTAATTAAAACATTCAAACTTAACTTAATGAAGTTCTCATGCGAATGGCCCATGCGAATGGACCATACGCATGAATAACTTCATACGATTGACTCAATCGCACGACTGAGCCAGGAGACTGGATCAGTCGTATGTTTGACACATAAGATTGGCTCAGTCGCACGACTGAACACTCAGTCGTGCGGATGAATCAACCGCATGGTTCAATCGCACGACTGAACCATACTTATGGCCCAGTCGCACGATTGAACAATACTAACCTATAAATAGACCCAATTCGTGGAAAAACGTAAGCATTCATACCATTACGATTCCAGACGTACCCTAGCCGTCCAGAAGCCTCCCAAATCGTTCTCCGAGTTCACAGAACACATTAGATCGATTCCTAATCGACTTCTAACGTTAGATTCAATTCTTGATTGATTCTTCGTGTGTTCTCACTGATTGGATCGCCAATCAAATAGGATTCCGCACTATTTGATCTGGTTTACACGCTAATCACTAGGTATTTCGTTCAAATACCAGGTCCTAACAGTTATACATGTTGCATAACCAATCTCCTTCTCTTCATAATGGACAGACCAATATGAGCATCAATCAGAAGCTGAAGTCAATCTGAATCAGCTTCTTGATAGGTATGGCTATGATAGCACCAAAGAGAAAGAGATAGAAGCCAGGAGAGTGATAAGAAGGATGAACTAAAAGGTTCAACTTGGGAAGAAGAAATTGGCCATGCTAAAAAGATCTGACACTTCTTCTATGCTCTCTCTTAAAAGAAAAAGATGTGATAAGGAATCATCAATCAGAGGCTCTGGCTTGGTCTTGAAGCTTTTCCCAAGGCATCTACAGAAGAAGAAGCACCACTACTGAAAGTGCTCTTAGAAGCTGCTGAAGCACTAAACAAATCGTTACTGATGCAACTACTGAAAGTACGAGACAAGAGACTTTTTGGCAAATGAATCATTCAAAAAAATGGTGGTTTAGACAAGAGGAACCCAAACCATGGATAATGACATCGAGAGACATGGGGGTGACACTTGAAGCTGAACTATCACAACTTCCAAAACAACACAAGGAGATATCTAAGTCTAAACTTCCAAAATTAGCAGAGGTGGTCAACCGGAGGTTGAAACTGAAACCCTAGTTACCTCTAAGGTGAAAGTGGAAACTAATGGCTTAAAAGTTACTAATGATGCTGAGAGATCTCAGAAAGATGCCGATGATCCCAAGTCAGCTGGTGAGGCATCAGGTGTAATTCTCAGACCTTTGGCAGTCAGACTTACTAAAGTCTCTACCTCTGACAAAGGTAAGAGACCTATGACTACTAAAGAAGAAATTGATGTTGAATCATATAAATCAAAGGCCAGATTTCTAATGAAAAAAAAAGGTTGAGTTGTCACCACAAAATCTTAAAGAAGATGTCATAGTTTTGAAGGCATGCAGGTCTCAAGAATCCTTGGTGAAGAAGAACATCATTGCATTAATTAAAAGTGCAAATGATTCAAGAGTTGCAAGAATTATAACAAGAGAATTCAACCATGGTGGTGTACCCAGCATAACAACGTCAAAAGCTCTACCTAAATCAAAAGCCAAAGCTATCAGGAAGGTGTCGTCTAAGTTATCAAGGCCATATGCCAAAAGCACCAATAATAGCAACTCAGCAGACATCAACAATTGCATCTGCCGAATTCAACACTATGATCTCCTCTGTAAATAAAGAAAAGAACGATGAAGAAAAATATCTCTTAACATCTTAATTTGAGTTGAATCGATACAACTTTGATAAGATCATAGAGTGAAGTGCTTCTGAGATCAAATCAAAACTAATTGTTGAACTCATGCTGAGATGGAGAAAGCAGCTAAGTTCGGTACATGATCCAATAGTGGACTGGGAATATAATTAGAAAAAGGATACATACTTTATAACTAGATCAACAGCTGGAAGAGTGGCTTACTCAAGAAACCAACTAGTGTGCTTCAACCGATTTAAGATAGCTGACTTGACAAGGATGAGACTAACGAATGCTATCAATGATTAAGAGGCAATGGAAGTAGAAAAAGTACGAATGAGAATTTACAATTCTCATCTAGAAAGGTCAAGGCAAGCTTCAGAACAAAGAAAAAGGAAGTCGGAATCTAAAATTGCGGAAACCACTCCATGTACCAAACCTAGCCACCAACCACAACCACCTTATACTACTTCTTCACCTACTCAAGTCACTGAGAATAAGTCAAAGTCTTTCTTTTTATATGACTTGTATGTTTTGAAACTCAGCCTTGAAGATTTAAAAAGAATGCACAAGTTAATATTAGAAAATGAAGAAATGCTAGAAAAGTAAAAATCTATGGTTGCTATTCTAACGATAAAGTTTGGAAATAAGGCTGAGCAACTGGAAGAAGAAGAAGTTATGCATGTGACTCCACTAAATGTTCATGACCTAATCACCCATTGGAGCTACAATTCCTCATCCAATACCTCACTATGACATATTGCAGGATCGGGTTTGTCACTTAAACACTTGTATTTCTATCAAACTCAATTATGAAGACACTCAAATCAGATGAAGTAATGTCTTTTACAAGAGTTGATAATAATATAATAAGTAGCAAAGGAACAAGAAGAAATATATTTTCAAGGCACTTGTATATATTACATCTCAACTCAAGATATTACAAGACTCTTACAAGCATGAAACAAGAGTTACAATGAGAAACTATATATACTAGATCCTACAGCCGGATATACTTTGATACCAGCTGGAAACCTAAGACTAAAGCATATACTACAATGCTAAAGTGAAGGTATCTTAGATAAAGTATTATCTAAGATATGGTAGTCATGACATGTCCATGACTTACCTTTTGTCACCAACTAAAGATGGCAACTGTACTAACATAAAAAGGTAAACAGCGGATTAAAGTATGGTCAACTACATGGCTTTTGTGAAAACGCCATGCAGTATCTCAGAGATTTGCAGCGGAGTGTCAGAGAGGCCATACTTATGTCCACTGGATAATAGGAGTGTCTTCCGAAGGTTAATTGGCTTTGGAAGAACAAGTTCTTTTGAAGCCACTTATACTTCGGAAGAGGCTTCTATGCTTCCGAGGCTTTGAGGACTTCTGTACTTCGGAAGTTGACTTCAGATCTTTCTCTCTAAGTCTTGATTTTCGGAAGTAGGTTCTTTGTCTTCGGAAGTCAGAGTTTTCCTTCGAAAGTGTGTTTTACACTTTGTCTTCGGAAGAGCTCCTTCTTCCTTCGGAAGTTCCATACTTAGCTTCGGAAGTCCTTTGTTTGTTGTACCAAAATCTTCTAAGTGACTTGGTTTTGGTTGCAACAGCCTTTCTAGATCCAACAAACTCCCCCTAGGCTGATGCTACCAAAACTTCACTTATTTCTGCTTCTCAAAGTCTTTAGCACCAAGGACAAAAGGTATTTGTCTATCTCTTTGTTCTTCCCTAAAGTAGTGCTGAGAAGCTTTTACAAGTCATTGGTGGATAGGAGATCCAGTCTATCGCTCTGAATGACATGTACCCTTTGTTGTGTCTCCCTGAAGAGAGTTAGTTGACGGGAGTTATAGTCATACTCCCATCTAACTATGGACTCAAGTTCAGGACCTTCAACCATTTGTAGAAAGGCTTTGCCTTTGGTTGCTGATCCCTTCCTTTCCTCCTCCTCTCTCAGTTTCAACTCCTCTTCAACCTTGCTCTAGCAGTAAGCTCGGCCATATGAAGGCTACCAAGATGTTTTCTGATATGGGCAGCTAAATCAGAGTTTGAAGGGTTGGAGAATGGCTTCTCTGCTAACTCAGCAATGTCAAATCTGCTCAAGTGTAGCAGAGATGAGGCACTCAGCCTGTTGAGCTCTCCATTCTCTCTTTCAACAACAAAGTTGTGAGAAGAGTCTTCGAACCTCCACTGGATGATCTTCTTTCTGGGTGCAAGAGTTGTCTTGGTACCCTGTCTCCTTTTTAGTATCCAGTAGAGTCACCAGCTTTCTCCTTAGATTCTTTACTTCCTCATTCAAAGTGTCTGAATTGAGGCCAAGGAGGTTTGCAGCTGGTCCAAAGTTCCTCTGGGCAGATCAAGAAATTGATCTCTTGTGAGGGAACTTGAGGATCCATCAACATAGGTCAAATTGACTGAATCCTCCTCACAGGAGATATCGCTCAGTGTTGTGCAGTTTATGAGCTTTGTCTTGACTGCTTTGAATTCTTCCATTGAGAGATGTTTAGAAGGCTGAGGGAATGGTTTGATGGGTTGATGGGTAGGTTGAGGTGTTTGGATTCTGGCTAAGGTTTTGGGTTGGAGGATAGGTAGTTTAGGTGGTTGAGGTTGGTGAAGAGGTTGGTAGGTGTGATGGTGTAGGTTCAGGGGTGAATGGTTCAGAAGTTGGTTCGGTTTTTATTGGGAAGGAAATGGGTATAGGTTCAGGTTGAGGTTGGTTTTGGAGTTTGGGTTGAGTGGTTGCTTTAAAGGTCATCCCTGTCCCCTTCTATACTCTCCTTCCTCTTCCCCGCGCGAATGTCAGCCTTAATGTCACTAACATGTCGCTGGAGAGTCTTTTCTGACATAGGACCCACCTGCCTGCCAGAGAAGCCATGAGCTTTGAGATAACTCTTCATCCAGGCCTTCTCACCTATCTTCTTGGCAGCAGTTAGTCCTGCTTCCTCTTCCTTCTTCTTCTTTTGCAAAAGCTTTTCCCTTGCAGCTCTCTTTCTCTCTTTCTCCATTTGATCTTGCTCTTTGTTGAAGAGCCATAAGATCGTATCTTTGTTATGTGGAGACAAATCTTCTTGAGAGAAACCTCTGAAGAGTAGGAAGGTTATCCTTTCCCTCCTGAGCTGCAGATCAGCTTCTCTTTCCTTTCTCTCCCTTTCTTCTTCTAAGGCCAACCTTGCAGCTTCTTCTTTTTGTTTGTTTTAGCAGCAAGGTTGCCTTTTCCAGCTCTATTAACTCCTCTAATGGTAGCAGGAGTACATCTTCAGTTGCAGCCCCCTAGACCAACAAGTCTATCTATGACCTCTACTCTTTTTCGGTTGTTGACTGCCTCCTGGTTGGCTGCAGCTGCTTTGGTACTTGCAGCTAACAGTTTCCCAGTTGGAAGCCTACCTTTTCTTTTAAGCTTCTCCAACCTTTCTTCCTCCTGAAGCTCTTCCGAAGTCATCTTCCTCTTTCCTTTGATGTCTTCGGAAGTACTAGACTTTGGGGGTTCTTGGATGGAAGATCCAGGTTGGGTAGTAGAGATGGGAGCTGGAGTTAATGCAGATGTTAGAGCTAAAGGTTGGGTGAGAAAATCCTCCCTATTAACCTCAGATGCAAGTTCCAGAATTGCATTTGTGACTATTAGATCATCGGATAATGAGAATAGTCCTTCCGCAGCAGCAATCTCAGCTTCGGAAGTTTGAGTTTGTTCTTCTGAGGCTTTGAATTGTGCTTCGGAAGTCTGTGAAAATACACTTTCTGTCCCAACTGTTTCAGTTGTTGGGCCATCAGTCCTTGTTTCCCCTTCGAAGTTAATCTCAGGTTCCACTTGGACCTTAGGTTGACCAACTTCCTCGATAGTGGTAGAAGGTGCATTCAACCTCTGAAGCTCTTGAGCTCCGAAGTAGATCACAGACATATCAGGGCTTGGCTGTTCTATAAGGGATTCCAATAGGAACTTGTTAAAGAACCTATTGAGATCTTGGAGCATCCTTTGATCCACTTGAAAAACAACTGGAGGAGGCTCAGGGAAAATTGCAGCTTGTTGCACAGGATACTTTGAGCTCAAGGAAGTGAGAGCTTGACTTTGGGTTTCCTTCTGTCTTTGACTTTGTCTCTGAACACTCTCCCCCTTTTTGGTAGCATCATCCTGAGAGCTTGATGAGCTAGAGGAAGAGGTCTAGGAGACCTGAATTGGTACATGCCTAACAGACCTCTCAATCTGTTTCTCAGCAGTTTGGCCTTGAGAGTTTCAATCTCAAGTTGCTGAGTGGCAGACCTATCCTCTAAAGTCCTAACCTTTGATTCAAGTTTGATACTTTAGAAGTAGGTCTTGAATGGTGAGTTGCATACTTCCCTCATCTTCTTTTGAAGAATCATGGGGAGATGAGTAACATACCTGGTATGTTCATCCTCACCACCAGTTGTGGTTTCTTGGCGCCCTGGTTTCCCTTGCAAAATGATGTCTCTTTTAGAGTCATCAAAGGGCATGGTTGCCGTAGATTCAGTCTCAGTTCCGTTACCACTGTCCTGAGGATCCATTGAGGCTCCTTCAGTAGTGGCACAGCTGAATCTACATGAGTCCCCTCCACATCAGTGGGACTCACCTCAGTAAGGCTTTGCTGATGGGGGCTAGAGAAAAGGGTTCTCTCTAGGCTCTGTTGATCCTTGAGAGGGTTGTGTGATCAACTTCATTGCCTTTAAGAGACATAATCTCTTCACCAGCTCCAGTCAAAAGGTCAGTAAAGGATATGGAATTGAAACCTAATGACCCGGACTTTGATCAATGTCTAGAGGCATTGAGCCTGTGATAGGGCTTTCCCTTTTTGGCTGCTCATGGGAGTATAGAGACTCTCCCTGAGGGCTATCAGCTTGGGTTTCGGGCTCATGGGTCTGAGACTGAGGAGACTCAAGACCCATATTGAGGTCAATTGTGAAGGATGGTTGGACCTCAGGCTGAGTGGGAGCCCTTTGTTCCACTCTAGCCTTTTGGATAGAACATGAGGAGCTTTTCAATCAGAAGATTGAACAAGGGTTCGTTTATGACGTCTCTGATAGGTGAATGTAATGGGTGGAGAAGGTAGATTTGGCAGAATGAGGGTAGTTGCTGGTGTGGGTTCATCACCTGTGGGGTTAAAAGGGATGTCACCAGGAGCCATTGGCTCAATCATACCTGAAAGAAGTGCAGTATCTCTTCCAGTGAAGTTGGTGGACACTCTCTTCAAGGTCTTGAAGATGGTCGGCCTCATTTGAGGAGCAGTCAGAGCAGCTGCACAGACAAGCTTGCCCTGGTCCAGCTCACAGTTGATTATGTGCTGGAGAAACCTGGGATACATGAAGAATGTGTCCCTTGAAGATTTCCCATTAGGTTAGTCAGCACAAACCTTGAATAGTTGAAACGGAGGCTTTGTACCAACCATGAACTAGGCACCCAAGTTCATATGGGATTTGATCCCATCCCCCAGATTTATTAGACAGGCAGTGAAGAACCACATGCAGCAGGAACTTCCATTTGTAGGAGAAGTTGAATTTGTAGACAGTTGACCTGCTGACATCTCCACCGTCCCATTCGGAGATAAGATTGTCCAAATCTGTTTTGGGGAATTCCGTTGGAGCGCCCTCATCATGAAGCTCGAGATGCTCCCTGATGATCTGTTCAGATATGACCAACTCCTGGCCACAAATGCTCGACCTTATAACACGAACCCATTTAGGGTTTCAATCCGACCATTTGCCCAAAATTCAGACATTTGGTTTGAGTAAATCGTGGGGTTTACAGTCAGAGAGCTGTGTAGTACGAAGATTGGGTCAGAAAGAAATGATGTCTGAGAAGTCAACATCCCTTGAAGAATCAAGGAGTGCGACTTGGTTATGCTGAGGTTTAGTGCCATTGAAGAAGATGACAGAAAGATAGTTCGGAATAAGGTAAATTGGAGAAGAAGAAAGCTTTTAGGGCAGTAATTTTGGGTAAAAAGAATGTAAGTGATTAACCGGAAGTATTTAAATGGGTGAATGGCGGTTTAAAGGGGGTTTTGGATAAGACGATGTGAGGGTTCAGTGGATGATGTGACATGGGCGGTAAGGTTAGTCCATTTAAATAATCCGACATCATTAACAAAATCTTTACTTTTTACAGAGTGGGGCCCAAAAGATTTCCGTTACACAGTAAAATCTTTCTTCCGAGTATAAAGCATTTCCGAAGGTAATATTCTTCCGAAGGCAAATTTACTTCCGAAGGTAAATTAATTACTTCCGAGAGTATATGTTGCTTTCAAGTGGAGTGTGTTAAAGCTTCGGAAGTAGATCTGATATGAAATCAATCGCTTCTTCCGAGACTTAACACTCTTCCGAGAAGAAAATTATCCTAGGAGAAATTTGCTTCGGAAGATATGCAAAATATCTTCCGAGGGTTAATTTCTCTTCGGAAGAATTCATACTTAGATAAAATTTAGAGATATTTAAATCTTTGTGAAAGGCTTTGGTGAACAAATCAGCATATTGTTCATTTGAGTCAACTTTGATTAGTTTGATAAGATTTTTCTCATGAATATCTCTAATGAAATGATACCTGATATCAATGTGCTTAGTCTTGGAGTGCTTCACTGGATTTTCAGTAATGGATATAGCACTGTTGTTGTCAATGTGGATAGGAGTGCTCATGAAGTTGAATCCGTAGTCTATCATCTGGTTTTGAATCCACAGCAGCTGAGCACAGCAACTAGCAGCAGCAATGTATTCAGCTTCAGCAGTTGATGTAGAGACACATGATTGCTTCATGCATTGCCATGAGATGATCCTTCCACCAAGAAATTGACATCCACCAGATGTTGATTTCTTGTTGATGTTGCAGCCACCATAATCACTGTCAGAGTAACCATAGAGATTAAAATCACTATTTCTTGGATACCAGAGACCTAGTTTAGGTGCTCCTTTGAGGTATCTGAGAATTCTCTTGGCAGCTATTAGGTGAGACACCTTTGGAGCAGCCTGATATCTTGCACAAATGCAAGTTGCAAACATGATATCAGGTCTACTTGCTGTGAGATACATCAGAGAACCAATAATTGCTCTGTACTGATGTTGATCAGTATCCTCCCCCCTCAGAATCAGGCAGAGATTGTGGTTTCTGGGTATAGGTGTTTTTGCTGCTTTACAATCCTTCATATCAAATCGTTCTAAGATATCATTGACATACTTAGATTGATTGATGAAGAACCCTTCCTTCAATTGCTTTAACCTGAATTCCAAGGAAAAAGTCCATTTTTCCATGGAACTCATCTCGAACTTCTTCTTCATAATGCTCTCAAAGTCTTTACACATTTGGTCATTTGAGGAACCAAATATGATATCATCAACATAGACTTGAACGAGCAAGATGTCTTTCCCAGACTTTCTTATGAAAAGAGTCTTATCAATGGTACCTCTAGTGTAACCATTCTTCAGGAGAAATTGAGACAATGTCTCATACCACCACAGCCTAGGTGCTTGGTGCAGCCCATATAGAGCTTTATCCAACTTGCACACATAGTTGGGATGCTGTGGATCTTCAAATCCTGGAGGTTGGCATACATAGACTTCCCTATCTATATCCCCATATAGAAAGGCACACTTGACATCAAGCTGGTAGACAGTGAAATTCTTGGATGCAGCATAAGCAAGGAAGATCCTAACTGCCTCAAGTCTTGCAACAGGTGCAAAGACATCAGTATAATCGATTCCCTCCTCTTGAGTGTATCCTTGAACCACCAGTCTTGCCTTGTTCTTGATAATCAAGCCTCTATCATCTCTCTTGTTTCTGAATACCCATTTAGTGCCTATAGGTACTTGACCAGATGGTAGCGGACATAGGTTCCAAACCTTTTGTCTTTTGAATTGAAGCAGCTCCTCTTGCATTGATTCAACCCAGCTACTATCTTTCAAGGCATCTTCCACCTTCTTGGGTTCCATTTGGGATAAAAAGCATGAGTACAAGCAGACATTCCCATTATGAGTTTGTCCTCTTGTTCTCACACCTTCAGAGACTTCCCCTATGATGTTTTCAGCTGGATGAGTGTTATGAATCCTGAGTCTAGGAATCACCTCCAGTTGCAAAGATAAGTCCAAATTGGACATATTTTGCTCAGGAGCTTGAATACTTGGTCCAGCTGTTGTTTCAAACTCATTCAATGAGGACTGATTGAATGAAAGAGAAACATCATTTTTCTTTGCTGTGAAGCATCATTAACAGTTGCCTGTTCCTTCAAGATGGTGCTTTCATCAGCTTGGTGTTGTGCAGGGTCACCTGAAGAGATTTGAAAGTCAGCAGGTGAATCCCTTGTTGAAGTACCACTATCTCTTGAATGGTTATACTGTCAGATCTTTCAATAGTGGGAACTTGATTTGCTGCAACTCTTGGAGAACTTGGAATAGGTCTGGGAAGCTCAAACAGTTGATCTTCATCAGAATCACTTTGAGCACCTGTTCCAGCTGAAACATTCTCACAAGATGGTTTAGAATAGTTTGGAAACAATTCTAAATCAAAGATATGATCAGGGCCATTCCCCCTAACACAAGGAGTGTGCTCATTGACTACAATGTTGGAAGATTCCTCAAATTGTTGATTTTTAATATTATAAACTCTATAAGCTTTAGAGTAAGAGGAATATCCAACAAAGATAGCATCATCTGACTTTTCAGCAAATTTTGCCAAATTGTCTTTTGTGTTAAGTATGGTACACCTGCTGCCAAAGGACCTTAGAAAGCCAATGAACGGTGGCCTCTTGTTCCATAACTCATAAGGGGTTTTTCCATGTGGCTTTACTACAAGAACTCTGTTCTGCACATAGCATGCAGTGCTGACTGCCTCTGCCCAGAATGTTAGAGGCAGCTTTGAATCAGCTAACATAGTCCGAGCAGCCTCAATAAGTGTCCTATTTCTCCTCTCAGCAACACCATTTTGTTGAGGAGTTCTAGGAGCACTATATTGTCTGGCAATCCCTTTTGAGTTACAAAATGAGTCAAGAACTAGGTTCTTAAACTCAGTCCCTTGATCACTTCTAATTATTTTAACCTTGTGATCAACTTGATTTTCTATTTTAAGAATAAAAGATTTTAAAGTTTCAGCAGTTTCATCTTTGGTTCTTAAAAAGAATACCCATGTAAATCTAGTAAAATCATCAACAATCACAAGGCAATATGATTTCCTTCCAATGCTCATTATACTTGTGGGACCAAATAGATCCATGTGCAATAAGTGTAATGGAGTGGTGATGGAGTTAACAACTTTGGATTTATGAGAAGCCCTGTGTTGTTTCCCTTTCAGGCAAGCAACACAGTTATCTTTGCAGAAAAATTCCTTTTTAGGCAAACCATGTACCAAGTTTTTTTAGCCAATTTATTCATTGTCTTAAAATTGACATGACACATTCGTTTATGCCATAGTGTTGACTCATCACCATCAGCTTTGGAAAGAAAGCATGATACTTCTCCCATTGGGGAAGCATTGTTCATATCCAGCTTGTACATATCCCCTTTCCTGGGAGATCTAAGAAGCACCAATTCCTGAGGAATTGTCATCCCGGGTTTGAGGATAATGCACTCATGTTCTGTGAAGAGCATTTGATGCTTTTGATCACAGAATTGAGAAACACTTAACAGGTTGTGTTCAAGCTGTTTGACAAAATTAACTTTGTCAACTTTTAACTTTCCATTGGATATACTTCCTCTGCCAGAAATATATCCTCCGGCCTCACCTCCAAACTGGACAGGACCTCCATCATAATGTTGAAATTGTTGAAGGAGAGATCTGTTCCCTGTCATGTGCCTGGAGCATCCACTATCTACAATCCAAATGTTGTTATTCTTGTCATATGGATGTCCCTGCACATAAGGTGAGATAATTAGTTTTGATTGGAAACCCAAGCCTTATTGGTCTTGGGTTCTTCCAATGATAATGACATAATTGAACCAAAATTTATGCATGGGGGTTCAATGGATGTCTTTGAAGAAGAGGTTTGGGCTACAGCATCTTCCTTGATCTTCCATTCCATCCCTTGGTTGATCATAGAGGATGAGCTTGTTGAAGCTTTTGTAGCTTGGCATTCTTCCGAAGCTTCTTTCTTTTCGGAAGAAACCTTCACCACCTTTTCTTCCGAAGCAGTCTTCTTCTGGGATGGTTTCAAGGGGACTCTTTTGCTTTTCTGAGTCTTTACAGCTTTAACTTCCGAAGCCTTTTTCCTTTCGGAAGAAGAATTTTCTTCCGAAAGAAGCCTTGCTTCGGAAACAAGCTTTCCCTTTTTCATCACTTGAACCATTTGATATGGTCCAAATGAGAAACCTTCCCTGACTCCTTCTCTTTTAACATTATTTGCATAATGTGTGCTAGCAGGATTGTAGTAACAATCTTTGGCCATGTGGTTTTGCAGACCACACATTATGCATGCAATGTTAACTTTTGGGAATGAGAGGATTGGTTTCTTGTTCTTTTTCTCTTCATCAGCAACCTTTCCCTTTAATTTCTGATCCTTTGGTAGGATAGGAGTACTGGTACTGCACTCTTTCCTGAATCAGAATTTCCAACCACCTGGAATCCAGCTGAGATGAATACACCCTTTTGCTTTGGGTCTATCTTTAGCTTGGACTCAGCCACTTTCTTGGCAGTTTTTCTGGCTGCCTTAGCTCTGCTTCTTCTGGCGTTGGTGGTCAGGGTTTGATCATCATTGGCTGGGGAGGGCATAATTACCTTATCCTTCCCTGTGATGGTCTCCATAGTTGCATCATTCTTTGACTCATGAGAAGGTGGGTCAGCAGATGGAACCTCTTGCTCTTCAGTACCACACCTTGGTTGTCTTATAGACTCATAAGAGTGTGGTGGAGCAATTTCATTGGTTCCCAACCCACCTTTGTTTTGGTAACAAAGTTTTGAGTGAGAGGATGATGCAAGAATGGCTTGGAAGTTTTGCTCGGAAATAGCATACTTCCTGGCTTGAGCCTCAGCAGTGACAAGCTGGGCTTGAGCCTCAGTCAATTTGGATATTAAATCCTTGATTTGAGTCTTGTAGTTTGTATGTTCATGTTTTTAGAGGGACACAGTTTTCTCTAACTCCTCAATTTTTCTTTGGTAGTCAGATTCAGCCCTTTTAAAGTCAGATTTTAAAACATTTAAAGACTCAATATCAGATTTAATTTCCATATTGTAGTCCTGATACAGTTTAACCTTAGCAATACAGGCAGGAGTACAGAGATGTTCATATACCTTGTTTTCATCTGTTCCGGCCATGAGTGCTTGAGCAGGAGTCACATCCTGAACCATAAGCTCCAGTCAACTTCTTGAGCCATTGCAGCAGTCTCTGTTGACTTTCCGGTGGGCTTTGGTGTAGAGGGATGTGTGGAGGCCTGTGGGGTTCCCGGGTTGGACTTGGGAGCCTTGCATTCCCTTGCAAAATGACCAAGTTGGTTACAGTTGTAACATTTGGCCTTGCTTTTGTCAAACCCAAATTTGCTGTTGATTGGGTTCTGAGGGAATTGCCTTCCAGTTCTCTTAAAGAACTTCTTTGCTCTGTAGGTTAGAAGAGCATTTGTTGGACTATGTCCACATATTCCACGTCATCCGGGCTAAAACACTCTAGATCATCAAAGCAGTATTGATAGTCATTTGAGTGTCCACTTCCTGAGACAAAAGCACAGCTGTCCTGAAAGGAGCTTTGCTGAGCTTGTTGAGACCTTGGAGTCTCAGGAAATGTGATGTAAGGCCCAGAAGAACAAGATGGCTGCTGGGTGTAAGTCAGGTATTGCTGAGACTGGGAGATTCCTGAGCCTTCAGCAACCATTAAAGCGTTGCTAGCAGGAAGACTCAAGGGTCAATGGTGTCTGCTTGTCTGATGACCCCTCTTACTTTCCATTTCCAAACGGTATCCATCAAGGATCCCATAGAGTTCGGTCATGGTGAGTGTATTCAGATTCTCTGTTCTCTTGATAGACACAGTAGAATGTCCACTCATTGGGTAGAGCACTCATGAACTTTCTTGTAAGGTCTCTGAGTTCATGAGTAATTCCCACAGATTGAAGGGAAGAAATGAGATCCATGTACCTGAAATATTGCTGGCTAAGAGTCTCTCCAGCAACATAGGTGAAGTTCTCAAACTGCTGCTTCAGTGAGTCCTTCTTGGAGTCATTTGAGCTTGAGTACATTTGAGCAAGCGCATCAAAGAGTTCTTTGGCAGACTTACAATGCTCAAACCCCACCATGATAGAGTTTGGAATTGCAGTCATAAGAACAGTCATAGCATTGCTGTCTATGTCAAGCTTCTTCCTGTCTTCATCAGAATAATCTTCAACGGCTTTCTCAATCATGGCACCTTTCCACCAGCTACTTTTGGCTTATACGGGCCATTGACAATGGATTGCCACATCTTGCTGTCTTGATACCTGATGAAGCCTTCCATTCTTCTGCTCCAAGACCTGAAGTTTTCAGGGTGATGATGGAGCTTTGGTCATCGTCCCCATCTCTACTTCAGATTTGTTGAGGGCCATTTTGAGTGAGGTATAAGGAGGAGTGAAAAACTGGTTGATTAGGATGGTAAGATCTCACAATCAAGAGCCTAAAAAGCTCTGATACCAATTGCAGGATCGGGTTTGTCACTTAAACACTTGTATTTCTCTCAAACTCACTTATGAAGACACTCAAATCAGATGAAGTAATGTCTTTTACAAGAGTTGATAATAATATAATAAGTAGCAAAGGAACAAGCAGAAATATATTTTCAAGGCACTTGTATATATTACTTCTCAACTCAAGATATTACAAGACTCTTACAAGCATGAAACAAGAGTTACAATGAGAAACTATATATACTAGATCCTACAGCCGGATATACTTTGATACCAGCTGGAAACCTAAGACTAAAGCATATACTACAATGCTAAAGTGAAGGTAATTTAGATAAAGTATTATCTAAGATATGGTAGTCATGACATGTCCATGACTTACCTTTTGTCACCAACTAAAGATGGCAACTGTACTAACATAAAAAGGTAAACAGCGGATTAAAGTATGGTCAACTACATGGCTTTTGAGAAAATGCCATGTAGTATCTCAGAGATTTGCAGCGGAGTGTCAGAGAGGCAATACTTATGTCCACTGGATAATAAGAGTGTCTTCCGAAGGTTAATTGGCTTCGGAAGAACAAGTTCTTCCGAAGTCACTTATACTTCGGAAGAGGCTTCTATGCTTCCGAGGCTTTGAGGACTTATGTACTTCGGAAGTTGACTTCAGATCATTCTCTCTAAGTCTTGATCTTCGAAAGTAGGTTCTTTGTCTTCGGAAGTTGGAGTTTCCTTCGGAAGTGTGTTTTACACTTTGTCTTCGGAAGAGCTCCTTCTTCCTTCGAAAGTTCCATACTTAGCTTCGGAAGTCCTTTGCTTGTTGTACCAAAATCTTCTAAGTGACTTGGTTTTGGTTGCAACAGCCTTTCTAGATCCAACACATATGCTGGTGCCAAAAAAGTTGAAGTTAAAAAGTATGATATTTTTAGACTCTTAGCACAACATGAAGGACTTGGTGAATCTACCTCTTAACAACCCCTCAAGAGATAGAAGATGATATATGTATGAACTTCTGCTAATCAAAATGCTTAAAGGATATAGTTTTGGTAGCATCATCCTAGGGGGAATTTGTTGAATCGGGTAGGATGAAACTACTTAAAAACTTAAGTTTTCAGCATTGGCTGCCAGCTGCCGAATCAGGCCAACTACTGAATATACTACCGAAGTGCATGTGCTAAATGACTGTTGATCAGCATATGCTGAAGCAACTTCTGAGCTACAATACCGATTATCTACTAATGAGCATATGCAAATCAAGTGCCGATCAGCAATGAACTGTAGGATTCTGTGTGCCCAAGACACTTAGAATATTGATGTGGTTAGTACGTTATGATCCAAGTCGGGTTATACGCAATAACAAGCTTAGCAAACACCAATTAATATTTAATTGATGATATGATCATACAATTAAATATTTACACCAATTTAGAAAATAGGTTTTCTAAATAAGTTGCATATGAGAGGGAACAACTTATTAGGATATTTTGTTCAATAATATTATTTGATGTGTTATTTAAATTGGTTAGATGACACCAAATAATAATGAGAGATTATAACTTATAAGTTAAAAGGTTAATTGTATAAGTTATATAACTTGAACATACAATTAAATGGTTAATTGTATGTCTAGTTACAAGACCATTTAATATATGTGTGTGTGTTCAATTTAAAAAGGGGGGAAACCCTTTTGAATAACCAATTTCGGCGCCGCCCCCCCCCCTTTCATTTTCATTGGACCTCTTTGTCTTGTAACTACAACACTCATTTAACTAGTCTTGGAGACCAAAAAACTCTCTCATCCAATCTCAATACATGCAAACACAAGAAAAACTCTCTCTTTTTCTCTCTTGAACCCACGAATTCAGCAGCAAAATAGGAGGGTTTGAGTTGTGCTTGGTGGTGTATCTTCCTAACAAGAAGGTGTTTTGCAAGGAGGCTTGGGGTATACAAGCTTGAGGACTCCTTCCTTGGAGTTTTGGCCGAAATTTTCAGCATCTTCATCTCCTTCTAGGTCGTTTTCTTGCTGCTGAAAGAGGTAGTAATCACAGCTTATAGTGGCTGTGATTTTATGTAGATATACATATGTTCATAGCTTGTTTATTCACATATTATGATCCTTTGATTATGGGTTTGTTTTATACATATAAATGTCATCATAAGGACTTGATTTTCAGATTATAAACAAAGTTATAATGCCTATCTTCCGCTGCGTTTTTTGTGTAAGTTTAAAGGTCATATCACACATGCTATATTTTGTATGAATGATTCCCCAAACTTTCAAGGTCATATCACACATGCTAGTGATTAGATCTTGAAAGATATATATTATGAAATGTTGATTGTTTGGACAATGTTTAAAACCCAAAATTTCAGTTTATGTTGGCTGAAATTTGGTGGTTTTAAGTGGGGTTTCATTATATGTTTGGATGATATGATCAATGGATGTTAGTGTGCATAACCTAGCTTTTGGCCTTTTGATTTGGATGATTGGAATGGTTGGTTTTATTCATTCAATTGGGTTGTAATATTTATGTTTATTATTTGGGTTGTAATTATTTATTCATTTGGTTATGTAATAAATAAAATAGGTGCATTTCCTTTATTAGAAAAATGTATTAGGATACAATTTCGTAAAAGGAAGATGCACAAGATCAAGACCCAAAGATGGACATCAAAGACATGTACACTTGAAGCATTTGGATGTGGAATCAAGTGGGAGTTCATGGACACATATGATGTGTCATTGTTAACCCTTAGGAAAGACCTTATGACAACACTTGTGATGGCAAACAAGTGTAGTCAACTTAGTGGCTATGGTTATGCACATGTGGTTGTATGAAATATGCTTGTTTGATTATTCATTTTATGTTGATTGTTTGATATATGGATATGCTTAACAATCTAAATAAATTATCATAACAAGCTGAATTTTTGGTTCCTAATCATTAAGTGACTAATAAAAGGTTATTAAAAGGATTAATGATTTCAAAATAAAAGAAGTTTTATTAAAAGAGAACCATAGGGTATCTTGTATTTTAAAGCATGCAAATACAAGTACATAGAGTTTTCTAAAACTAGAATTATGAAATCTCTAAACTTTTGACAAACAAGTTTAACACTGTCCTTTTGCACAACACTTGAGTCATTTGGAAACTCTAAATGGGATAAAGGTCACCTAACCATTTAGAGGTAACTTGTGATTCAAGGTGGGGATACCACATTAGTGGGATAAAGGTCACCTAACCACTTATGTGGGTAAACTCACACGTGTGTGCAAGTAGGATAACTTGATTTGCAAACCATGTTAAATGGATCACCTAAATATGGTTTCCAAATGGTGTTGATGGGATTAACTTGCCGACTTTACATATGATGTTTAAAGTCGATCCCATACCTCTAGAAGTTGCAAATGGTTGCAACCGTCAATCGTTGACCACCTTATTAATTTAAATCGTGGGATAAAGGTCACCTAACCACAATTTAAATGTAATGTTGGGTTCTAGATTTTAATACAAAAATGACCTTAAAAGGCATTAATATTAAAAATAGCAATATCAAAAAAACTAAATAGACCTTTGTTAAATTTTGTAGATGGCCACCAACAATGAAAATCACGATAACTCATCCGCGTCCAACCAATCATTACGTGCGATCCTCCAACAGGAACGTCTAAATCATAACAACTTTATTGATTGGTATCGAAACTTGAGAATCGTTCTCAAGCAAGAGAAACGATCATATGTTTTAGACGACCCTATCCCCGATCAACCTACTGAGGATGATGAGGAGGCCTTCAACGATTGGTTGAAGTACACTGAGGACTCCGTCCAAGTGTCTTGTCTCATGCTAGCGAGCATGACTCCGGATCTCCAAAAGGAGTATGAACATCACGGAGCTTATGACATGATAACCCAGGTGAAGGAAATGTTCCTGCAGCAAGCAAGGGTTGAGCGCTTCGAAACGGTTCGAGCACTCCATGCATGTCGTATGGACGACAACCAATCTGTTTCATCTTATGTACTTAAGATGAAAAGTCATATTGACCGCCTCGAGAGGCTTAATTGTCCCGTCTCGAAGGAATTGGCCACGGATTTGATCCTTAATGGCCTTACCAAGAAGTTCGAGACATTTGTGTTGAACTACAACATGAATGCTTGGGACAAGAGCATTGGTGAGCTTCACTCAATGCTCAAAACGGCCGAGGCGACCATGGGTAAAAGGGTTTTACCCGTTCTCACGATCAATGAAGGTGGGAACATGAAAAGGCCTTATCCCTCACCCAAGGCAAAGGTTGCCAAGGGTAAGGGACCCGTTTTGGGGAAGGGGAAAGGGGTGGTAAGGGTACCACCCAAACCACAGGAGAAGAAGCAAAAGGTTGCTACCAATGACCCATGCTTCAAGTGTGGGGAGATTGGACATTGGGCAAGGAATTGTCCTGTCCATCTCCAAGAGTTGAAAGCCAAGAGGGATGCCGGTCAGACCTCAGGTACAATATACATGATTCATATTGATGTTAATGTTACATCTTCTAACACATGGGTATTGGATACCGAATGTGGAACTCATATTTGCAATTTGTTTCAGGGGTTCACAAGAAGTAGGGACTTCAATCAAGGGGATGTTAGTCTCTTCATGGGCAATGGAACCAAAGTCCAAGTTGAAGCTCGTGGGGACTACATCCTAAAACTTCCAAGTGGCTTGGATGTTATTTTGAAGAATGTTTTGTATGCTCCTAGTTTGACTAGGAACATTATTTCTGTATCCCAATTAAGACATTATGATTATGTATTATCTTTTGTTGAAAATGATATTTGTGACAACCGACCTCTAGGTTGTTACCCTAACCCTAGATTAATTGCATCATTATCCATGTTATGAGTGCTAATAATTGAAACTATTCAACCCTACTATGAAATTGCAAACAATTCTTACTACTTGATGTAAATTATGATTTTATGTGATTTTTGTTATTGACTTGTAGCTAATTTAGGTTTCTACCTTTTAAAAATTAGTGTCCCGGGAATGTCAACTAGTCACCCTTACAAAATTAAATTCAAGAGAAGGCAATTAAAATGTGAGCATACACACTCACACCTACATAATTTTCGGCCATGCATGCATGGGCATGCATTAGATGCCTCAATTCACCATCCACTAAATAATACATAATACCCAATACTACAAAAATTACACTACATAATATCAATTTACCATTAAAATTTAAATAAGAATTCCCCCACTACACTCCAAGTTTCGGCCGCCCCCCTCACCACTCCTCTCCTCTCTTCACCACCACCCCACACACCCACTCACCTTTCATGCACATCTCTCCCTCTCTCCCTCTCTCCCTTTATTCGAATCCATCAGCTGGTCACACACACACACACACCTCACAACACTCCTAAATCAGTTCTCTCTAAGACTTGTGCAAGAAAATTCGAAGAACACACCAAGTTCCATTCGGCCAAGAACAAAACCGCAAAGAAGTGGCCTAGTTCGCGAGTTTTGGTCACACAACCATACTTGTTCCACCTTTCCAGCCTTGGTTCGAGCTTCTCCATTCAAGTCCAAGGAGTTTCAAGCCATCCACGACCATCAACACCTTCTAAACCGTGAGTTACATCGAGTGTAAGCTCATGTTGTCGGTTTTGTGATGTTTCACTTGTTTTCTTCATTTATCACCTAAAAACCGTGTATTTCCTTGTTGTAGCAGAAACATCTCACCATCATCTTGTTCTTAAGGAGTTCCCAACGTTCTTGAAGGTAAACCTCATGTTATGTTAGTCATTCTTGAGGTGGAAACCGATTTCCACCATGAAAACCCTCATTTTGAGTGTTTTGGTATCATCTAACTTGTGAAAGCTTCAACTCTTGTAAACCAAACTTGTGACCTGCATTTTTCTGACTTAATGGACTCCCAAGAACCTGTTTTTAAAAGTTCCAAGAGGCTACATACTCAAATCCACGGTTGATACATGGATTACACCTTGAAACCCCTTTCTACATGTAACAACACCTTTTAAGCATTTGTTTGAAAAATCCTTTTAACCAAGACCCATAACCTACTCATGAACGACTTAATGACACCTTAATAATCTGTTTATGAAGTTAAATGAAGTGTTGGTAACATTTAAACTCAAGTCAAGATGGTTTACACAAGTGTAATTGTCGGTTATGACATTTTCTACATATTTGAAGCATATGGATGTATAGATCAACTAGGTAACTTGTTGGGACTGAAATTTCAGTAGGTTTTATTGAATATTAGAAGTGTTAGCAATGTTTAATCTCTGGAATAAAGGACATGTTGTGATTTACCCTCTTTTAGTAACTTTCGGGACCCGAAAACATGGTAAAATGACTTTAAAAATAGTAAGAATATGAATTTAACACTCTTGAAAAGTATTCCAGGCTCAAAAATGATAAATAAAGTACTCTGGAGTCAATGGATAATTTAAATGGTCAAAGACACAAATAAATGACGTTTTAACTAAAAACAAGTACAAACCGAGCATCGTTTTTGAGAAAAATCCATAAAAATAGAGTTCAAATCAAAGATTTATAAAAATCATATGATTTCAGTAATTTAAGTAAAAAAAGACTTAAAGGATTTGAAAAATTGGTCAAACAAGCTTTAAATGGTCAAAACCGCGTATTAACGGGTCAAACGTAAAAACAAGATTTCTAACTAGAAAAGGCCAATTTACACAAATTAAGGACTTAAAAATTTATAAATATATCTTTTAGAAAATACCTACTTGTCCAAGATTTAAATATATGAAAACTCCAAATTACTGTTAAAACTATCTGGCTTTTACCGTAACCGGGAGCGTTAAACGCGCAGTTTTTAAAATCGAACCCGTAAACTAAAGTTTTGAAGCACTTACTCCATAATAAATATAATATGACTCTAATAATCTGATTTTTGGTCTTAAATGACATAAAGGGCAAGAAACTAAACTTGAGGGTAGAAACTGTCAATTTTGAAACTTGAGGGACCAAACTGTAAAATTTTTCCAAACCTTGTAACCGACTTCCAGGAAGCTAATAAACACTTGAACAACAAAATTTCTTAGTATACTAAACCAAATGTAGTGAAAATCCCAATTTTCATGAAGACGCCTTGACCTGCCAAAAAAGAAAACCTTTTATACAAACCTTCACGAAACCAAAGCCTTACTTAATAGCTAAACCCTTGACACCATTGTTGCACCTTAAATGAGTTTAGGGCAGTAGGTTATTGCTTAATATGTACATGTTAGGGTGCTAGACTTGAGACACTTCCCGGTACACCAAGAGACTTTTGACTGGAAACCTAAGGTGAGTTATAGTGATCCCCCTTTTTACTATTGTTTTGGGATGAAACATTCTCTACTTTTTATGAACTATGATTGTGCTTTACTTGATGATTCTATGTGGGATTTGTGGTTACCTGCCGATTCTTATATCATGATCATTAATTCTTTCGTGAACCGCTTGATTTATATGGATAGATCTATTTGGGGAATCCCCCACACACAGTGGCTTCCGTTCCAGGAAGGTTACCCCAATGAGATCCTAAGGGGTCGTTGTGGCATGTAACAAGTTTTGTTAAGATACTATGGTGAACCATCCGGGCAGGTAGGGTTCACTGGTTTGGGGCTCAGTTTCTTCCTTCGGGAATATCCGGTAAAACACAACTTTAGAAGAGGCCAACCGGGACTTAGTGCAGGGTTGATTATTATTTTTCTCACGATGATAAACAATGATTATTTTCTTTTAATCAAAGAAGGATTTGTTAAGTCCTTTTGTTTTTAAACTTTAAGCACTTGAATTCACCAACTTTTTAGTTGACACTATTTTCTTTTGAGCATGTTTTAGGTAATGTATGAAGAGATCCTAGCTGTTGTGAAGACCTAGACTTATCCCTGTGACATGGCATTGGCATATTTTCCTTGATGAAACATTTGAACAATTTCATATTTTTGTTGAACAAGTACAATTTTATTTTTATGGATGATTGTAAAACTCATTTGGGGGCTTGATGTGTTTCTAGCCCGCTATCTTTTCAAAAACATTAATGCCATGTGATATTCTCTCCTTTGAGCTCTTATAATGGTTTGTTTCCGCTGCCATATGATGTTGCTAGTCTGTGACGTCCCACCCTACCTGGGCCCGGGGTGTGACAATATTCATGTTTCTTTAAATGATATGTTCTATTTTAAAGCAATTCCCATTAATGGTATTTATGAATTGGTTCATGAAAACGCTTTAAATAGTTCATTGTACCAAACTAACGCCAAGAAACTCAAGTTGGACTTGAATGATACCTATCTTTGGCATTGTCGTCTTGGTCATATAAACAAGAAACGTATACAAACACTTCAAAAGAATGGTCTTTTAAAAACAAATGAATGTGATTCATTTGATGTATGTGAATCTTGTTTACAAGGTAAAATGACTAAGGCACCCTTTAGTGGGACTAACAAAAGGGCAAAAGATTTATTAGGAATCATACATTCGGATGTATGTGGTCCTTTTAAGCCAATGACTAGGAATGGTGAAAGATACTTCATTACCTTTACCGACAATTATAGTCGCTATGGGTATGTGTACTTATTAAGGCACAAAGATGAAGCTTTTGAAATGTTCAAAATCTTTAAGAATGAAGTAGAAGATCAACTCAACAAGTCGATTAAAGTTCTCCGTACCGATAGAGGAGGTGAATACCTAAGTGATGCTTTTCAATATCATCTTAGGAGTTGTGGGATTGTCTCACAACTCACTCCACCTGAAACACCACAACATAATGGTGTGTCTGAGAGGAGGAATCGAACCTTATTGGATATGGTCCGATCTATGATGGCTAGAAGCACATTACCTCTATCATTTTGGGGTTTCGCTTTGCTCTCCGCGGCCCGTATTTTAAATATGGCCCCAACCAAAAAGGTGGAAAGGACACCTTTTGAGATATGGCATGGAAGAGTTCCATCCCTATCATATTTTAGGGTCTGGGGTTGTGAAGCTTATGTTAAGATTCACACCCCAAACAAATTGGAAGTCCGATCCACCAAGTGTATCTTTATTGGATATCCTAGAGATTCTATGGGATATTATTTCTATGATCCACTGGAACAAAAGGTGTTTGTTGCCAGAAAGGGTGAGTTCTTAGAAGCAAAGTTCCTTATGGAAGGAGCTAGCAGTAGAACAGTGGATCTTGAGGAAGATCAAGAACCACAACCTGATGCACGTTTGGTTGAAACTAGCACTCAACATGGGGATGTTGAAGATGATCAAATGGTTGATCAATACACAAAAAACGTTCGCAGAAGTGGTAGAACTAGTAATCCACCTGAAATATGGATTTTCATGGATGGATGCTATGTGGTAGATTCAGATGAACCAACCACATACCATGATGCAGTGTCCAATTTGGATTATGACAAATGGCTTGAGGCCATGAATGTTGAGATGCAATCCATGTATGACAATCAAGTTTGGGAACTTGTTGTACCACCTCTTAATTCCAAAGTAGTTAGAAGTAAGTGGGTTTTCAAAAAGAAAACCGATATGCATGGAAACTTGGATACTTATAAAGCTAGACTTGTAGCAAAGGGTTTCACATCAAACTCAGGGGTTGATTATGATGAAACCTTCTCACCTGTTGCGATGCTAAAGTCTATAAGGATATTGTTTGTGCCATAGCTGCTCATTTGATTATTAGATTTGGCAAATGGATGTCAAAACGGCTTTCCTAAATGGATATCTTGAGGAAGATGTCTATATGGTTCAGCCTGAAGGTTTTGTCGATCCAAAACGTCCTAATAAAGTATGCAAGTAAAAGAAATCAATCTATGGATTGAAACAAGCATCTAGAAGCTGGAATCATCTTTTTGATGAGGAGGTAAAGAAATTTGGCTTCATCAAAAACGCTGATGAAGCTTGTGTGTATAAGAAGGCTAGTGGGAGCACAATAATTTCCTAGTATTGTATGTTGATGACATACTACTATTTGGAAATGACGTTCCAACCTGGAAGGTGTGAAAACCTGGCTTGGAAGTTGTTTTTCCATCAAGGATCTTGGTGAAGCCGCCGCCTATATTCTGGGAATAAAGATCTATAGGGATAGATCAAGGCGGTTGATTGGTTTGAATCAAAGTGCATACATTGATAAGATCTTGAAAAGGTTCAAGATGGAGAACTCTAAGAAAGGTACCGTACCTATTTAAAGAGGAACGATATTGAGTACGACTCAATGTCCCAGCTCAAGGAATGAGCAAGATAAAATGAAGGCAATCCCATATGCATCTGCTATTGGATCCATCATGTATGCAATGATATGCACTCGACCGGACGTGTCATGCGCCTTAAGCATGACAAATCGTTACCAGCAAAATCCTGGAAACAGTCATTGGATGGCTGTTAAGAACATACTTAAGTACCTAAGGAGGACAAGGGATATGTTCCTAATCTATGGATCTGGTGATGAGGAACTCGTTGTAAAAGGTTACACGGATGCGAGTTTCCAAACCGATCGTGATGATTCTCGGTCACAATCGGGATATATTTTCATTCTGAATGGAGGAGCGGTCTCTTGGAAGAGCTCCAAACAGGATGTGGTGGCTCTATCAACTACAGAATCAGAATATGTCACCGCCTCATTGGCAGCTCAAGAAGCTGCATGGTTGAAGAAATTCATTGCCGATCTAGGGGTTGTCCCTTCCATTCAGGAACCCCTAGAGATCTTTTGTGATAACGAAGGTGCGATTGCTCAAATCAAGGAACCTCGTGCTCATCAAAAGACTAGGCACATTGAGCGGAGATTCAACTACATACGAGATGAAGTTGAAAAGGGAAAATATGTATTCGCAAAGTTCACACGGATCAAAACATTGCGGATCCTCTCACGAAGCTCCTTGAAAAAGCAAAGCATGAAGGTCATACTTGTGCCATGGGACTTCGATATTCTAGTGATTGGATTTGATCTGTAAACCTTGTATTTGGATATGTGGAACTCTTTATTATTTGAATAAAATTATTTGGTTATAATGTTTCAATTAATGTTCCAATTAAGCATGTTTTATCCATGAGTAAATTGTTTACTCTAAATGTTCGTAGTCGTTCATACTTGTGGGAACAAGTGTGAGGGTAAGATTATTATGAACTTGGATTGGTTGATATTCATAAGAATGAATATAGAGCAATGGGTTGCTACCAAGGTTCATAGATATTTGTGGGATACAAATATTGACTAACCCGCATCTCAAATTTTACTACATTGAATCTTATTGATTGATTATAAGTAAATTTGAGTAAAGGCGAATATCATTTGGTATCCTCCGACCTGAGATACATATTGGGTTTTGATATTCACCAAGTATTATACCTTGAGCTTCTTCTTCACTGTCCTGAGATAGTGGACAGCACATAAGGGTATGTTCAGGTATGACACGAGGTGTTTGTGAGAAACGTATGTAGTCAAGATGGAATTTGTTCCTCTTATTCGTTGAGAGTTAGATGTCTAAGGCCTGATAAGTTAAATCAACAAGGAATGATCATTCTGTGTCCTCGGATTTAACATGACATCTGTAACAAAAGGATAGATGATTGATTCACCTAAATCATTTCGAGTAGGGTACTTGAAAGGGATGATGTTATTGAATGGCTATAAGTCATGCGTATTAATGGTAGTAAACCGTTGTTAGGCGGTATTTACTGCTTGCATCAATCTTCTATGAATCTTGGGCAAGTGGGAGATTGTAGGATTCTGTGTGCCCAAGACACTTAGAATATTGATGTGGTTAGTACGTTATGATCCAAGTCGGGTTATACCCAATAACAAGCTTAGCAAACACCAATTAATATTTAATTGATGATATGATCATACAATTAAATATTTACACCAATTTAGAAAATAGGTTTTATAAATAAGTTGCATATGAGAGCGAACAACTTATTAGGATATTTTGTTCAATAATATTATTTGATGTGTTATTTAAATTGGTTAGATGACACCAAATAATAATGAGAGATTATAACTTATAAGTTAAAAGGTTAATTGTATAAGTTATATAACTTGAACATAGAATTAAATGGTTAATTGTATGTCTAGTTACAAGACCATTTAACATATGTGTGTGTGTTCAATTTAAAAAGGGGGGAAACCCTTTTGAATAACCAATTTCGGCCCCCCCCCCCCTTTCATTTTCATTGGACCTCTTTGTCTTGTAACTACAACACTTATTTAACTAGTCTTGGAGACCAAAAAAACTCTCTCATCCAATCTCAATACATGCAAACACAAGAAAAACTCTCTCTTTTTCTCTCTTGAACCCACGAATTCAGCAGCAAAATAGGAGGGTTTGAGTTGTGCTTGGTGGTGTATCTTCCTAACAAGAAGGTGTTTTGCAAGGAGGCTTGGGGTAATCAAGCTTGAGGACTCCTTCCTTGGAGTTTTGGCCGAAATTTTCAGCATCTTCATCTCCTTCTAGGTCGTTTTCTTGCTGCTGAAAGAGGTAGTAATCACAGCTTATAGTGGCTGTGATTTTATGTAGATATACATATGTTCATAGCTTGTTTATTCACATATTATGATCCTTTGATTATGGGTTTGTTTTATACATATAAATGTCATCATAAGGACTTGATTTTCAGATTATAAACAAAGTTATAATGCCTATCTTCCGCTGCGTTTTTTGTGTAAGTTTAAATGGTTAAACTATGTTTTCATGTTCTAACAAACCCATCATGAACTCCATTACATACTTATCGACTGCTGCTCAGAACAAGATTTTTTGTGCCAATGGCTGCAATTTCACCTTTTGGGGACAACATTGTACTGAAGCTACCACTTCTTATACACAGATTATCCATTTGATGTAGACTTTAAACATAGGATAGTTTATTCTGGTTGTTTAGATTTCTTACTATAAAAGTACTCATACTTATATAGTAGAGGTAAGCTTTTTAGCCATTTGATTGTATCTGCCGATTGTAACATTTTATATGAGATTAATCAAGTGAATACTTAAAAAAACAACTTGTGCATTTACATTTACTTAAAGTCTTTATTTTGTGATAGTAGGTATCAATCTTAGATTGTGCATTCATTAGTTATTGATCAAAGAGTACATTCTTGTTAGTCTAAACTGATCTGATCCAACAGTCGCCCCTTGGACCCCGCTTTTAGGTACTGCGGCCCTGGACCTCCGCTGTCTAGCGGATGCTTTAGGTCCATGTTTCAATAGTGTTACATAATGTTAGTGGATTTTTAGATCCTGATGTTGATAACGCTGAAGGCTTTAGGGATATGATTGGATTAGACCACTAGAATCTCTTATGCCATCACTGTTAGACCAACCATCTAGGAAAGTGTTATCAAATCCTCCTAGAATACTACTGAGATGAGTATTGTTAATGATATTCGAAGAATCATTGGAAGGATAGATGCAAATCATCAACTAGTTATTAGAAATCAAACTATGAGATATTGTTAATAGTTTGATGATGATGGTGGACAAACACATGAGCTTGAAGAAGATGTGTTATCATTCTTTTTTATTTTGGCTATTAGTGAGGATTTCAAGCCAAAACTGATCATAAAAGGACTTGTGGATCTGAAGTTGAGATTCCCTATCCATGTCTTTTAACATTGTATGTCTAAAAGAAAGACAAGATGGAATGACACCCGTCTTACTACTTCATCAACCATACATTGTGTACTAAACCACAACTCACTATGTCTGCTTATGTATTCAATGGCATGATGTCCAAAACCATAGAGGGTAGAAGACAAAAGATTATGATGTACCTAATATTCATTCAATGTTTTATCAATGAGTCTTTTCCCATTTTAGTTAGATTTAGACTACTATGAATTTATCTAATTATGATGCCAAATCTTATAAGTACATCAAGAAGAGAGATCCATAGAATTACTACAATGTTACCTTCTTGTTTTTACTTCCTTAGATGCTCGAGAAAATTAATGTAGAGATTGTTGATGAAAGTAGTGTAGAAGCTGAAGTAGAAGAAGAGAGATTCGACAAGCTATTGATCTCAATATGTCCGTTATTGAAGAATATCATATTAAAAAAGAAGTTGAGCATGTAATGTCACCACAGCTTGTAGAAGGTGGTGATCGCATATTGCATCCCCTCAACTTGAAACATCTTCTATACATTCTACTCACATGCCTCCATTTCATTTATCTTCTCCTACTGCTCACCAAGAAAGTTCTAGTAAATCTACTAGTTCTTGAGAAGACACTGAATCATCATCTGATAAGGAATAAATCAAAATACAGGAAGACATTCTAGTGAGGCAAGAAACTTCTAAATTTGTGCCATCTTAAGATTCAAAACATCAGTAGCACTTATAATGTTGAATCAGCTGCTGGAACAGACCAAGATGAGATGATTTCTAAATTACAAGTGATAGTGAATATAATGGAGAAAATAATTGAAAGAAAGAAAAATGAATTGAAAGAAAAGTCAGCTAAGATTGAAAAGTAAGGTGAACTGATAAATAGATGGAAGTTAAGATAGAAAACTTAAAAGAAGAGATGAATGGCCATATAGAATCTACAAATATTCAAACAATTATGATGAAAGATCAAGAAAGACTAATAGAAATAAAAAATTAAAGAAATGATGAGTTAACAAAGAATTGAACAGAAAGATTAATAAAGGGACTTACACCATTTGAATATATGGTCCATTAAGATATTCATCAAAATACATTGAGGGTTTATTCGGAATCATACCCCCTACTTTTCTAGCAACTTACACCATTGAAATATATGGTCCATTGAGAATACAATACCACATATTTGATCTTAATTCCTACAAGAATTCTTTCAGTTGAGTTATCTAGGTGTCATAGCCATTGGAGTGAAGATGAGAGGTTGGGTTTGAGTACCATTCTTCAAGTCATGCTTAATTAACATTGCTATAGTTGTCATATGACTGAGTATTAATAACATATTCATAAAAAATTTAATGATAAAGATCAACCAAATCATGTGAAAAATCTCTAATATGTTAGGGATCATGTACAGACGGAGTACTAACTGATTCTGCATTTATACCAGATCAAATAGTGCGGAATCCTATTTGATTGGGGATCCAATCAGTGAGAACGATAACCCGACCGATATAAGATTGATCTAAACGTTAAGAACGAGTAGGAATCGATCAGGAACGAACTATGAACTTGGACAGGCTGTTTGGGACGTTCTTGACGGCTAGGGTTTAAGTGTATTCGCAATATCTCTTCAAGTGTTCTGTTTTTCCATGAATTAGGTGGTATTTATAGGTTAGGGGTTTTCATTCGCATGGTTCAGTCATGCGACTGAATCATGCAATTGAGTCATACGTACGACTGAAGGTTCAGTCGTCCGACTGAGTCAATCTTATGTCTCAATCGTACGACTGATCCAGTCTCCTGGTTCAGTCATACGACTGGTCCATAAGCATGATGTATTCATGCGTATGGTCCATAAGTATGGTCCATTAGCATGAATAATCACCCGACTAGGTTGAACATAATACTCAATCATTATTGACTTAGAATTGTATACAACAACCTCAAACCTATATAAGAAGTTCATACATATGAATCAAAGATAAATAAACATCAAATCATATATCATATTTCACTGCTTCGTCAAATTACACATATGTAAGACATGAAAGACTTTTACATTTAAGCACATAAACTAGGAACACATGTATCTACAAACTCCCCCTTGGACCTAGTTTATCCTATCATCTAACATTCTTCACATGTTTATGGAACTTCTTGTACTTCTCTTCTCTTGTGACTCCTGCATGTATATCAAATGCAAAACAGAGCCGTACGACGTTTTGGAATTGAAGAGCTTGTACAATGTCTTGTGTGTCATAGAATAGTGGACACTTGTATGATGTATAGACATTTTCAACAGACAAGTTAATGAGCCACATTGGGTCAAATACCCTGATAGTCTCTATCTTACCATCTCTGTTCAAAACTATGACAGCTTCCCCTGTCCTCCAGTCATAATACCACCATTTGAAGTGGGTAGTGAAGTCCTGAAGCATTTCCCGTAAGGGAATCTTGGACATTATGCGTGAGGGACTCCACTTCAGAACCACCTTCGGTCTTCCAGAAATAGGATCAACTTCAGACTTATGAATGAACCTATTAGGTTGTTGAGGTCTGAAGTTTACCCACCTGGGGCGGTATTCCTTTTTTAATGCAGCCTCAAACCATCGTGACATCTTCCTCGGATTAGAATACAGAAGATGTAAACATGCCAGACGGTTGAGCTAAAACCCAGGAAGAGTCTTCAGATCATGAGGATATCTGAAGTACTCGCTTCCTTTCTTCCTCTTAACAGCATAAACATCCAAATCTTCAAAATATGCTCACACTATAATCTTTCTTGACACTTTCTGATGTCTTTTGACTCTGTAGAGCTTTGTGTAGGCATTCTGCTTTGGCGTCACGCGTTGAGCTTTCATCTCTGCAAAACAAGCTGTCCCATTCAGCTTTCTTTAAGTTGACATTAGCGTCTGAAGCTTGCGCTTTACTTTCATTCTTTTACTTCTCTTTCTCTATCTCTTCTAACTAATCGAAAGTACCACTACCAAAAGTTTCACCCAAGTTGGGGATAACATGTCCTTCAGGATCAGTGTACTGTGGATAGTGCTCTGCAGTGACATCTTCTATCTCAATCTCATCTACATCGTTCAGCTCATCATCACTCGCGACATCAACTTCTGGAGCATCTTTGACCAACTCATCAGGATTTAGTCTAAACATTTCGGCGAGTTGTTCGTCCGTCAGATCATGAATAAATTCTCCCTCTTCCGGAGTGTAGCTCACAGATCTCCTGACTATCCCTTGCAAGTCAAGAATCATGTAAGTTGAGTCTTAACTTGCTGAAGGGGTTAGACATCATACTCGTCTGTCTGTTGAGCTTCATCTGTTGGATTAAACATTAAGCACATCACACATGAGTCATTATATAACACATTAAAACATAAATAAACACAAATGATCTTTAATTACATTAATGTAATATATAATTCAAGTACAAAAGTTTTTAAATACGACATCTAATGATTACCTTTGTATTGCTCTGTTGATTCTTCAGCTGGAGGAGCTGAGGATGAGGCTCCTTGATCTAGGTTTCTTTTAGTACGCCTCTCTTAAGCTTGAGGATTTGAGGCTGACGTAGATGCATCACCTTCCTGATCATCATCATCCTCTTTATCTTTACCGCTCAGTCCTCCTTTATCAACATCTTCCTCTGAATCATCTTCATCCTCATCCTCATCATCATCATCATCATCATCATCATCATCATCATCATCATCATCATCATCATCATCATCATCACCATCATCACCATCCTTGATCTTCAATGGCTCGCTCTTTGATCCCTTAAGCTTTAGGAGTATCTTCTTGTTCTTCTTCTCAAGCTCCTTTATCCTCTTGACTGACACCATCACTAGCTCATTTTGACTAGTAAGCGCATGGTGAGCTCGGCCTAAAGCTCTCTCATACTGAGCATTCTTCCCTGTCAGCTCAACGATCTGCTTGCCTTGGGCGTTGTTGACCGCTATCAGCTGGTTAATCTGATTTGCTCTCATGTGATTTGTAGCTAATAGCTTTAGCACCAACATGTTGAGGTTTGTCAGCTGTTCTTCTAACCCAACAGTGGGTAGAGTGGAGTCATGTGTTGGGGCTTGGGTGGATGTATCGGCTTGTTGAGTGGTGGTTGTGGTGGTGGATGGTCAAGATGGGAGGGGGAATGGGAGTGGATAGTGGTGGAATGGTTGTGGTAGTAGTGGTGGATGGAGTGATAGTGGTAGTGGGAGGAGTGGTGGTGGAAGTAGTAGCTGTGGTGGTGGTAGTAGATGATGTGGTAGTGGTAGTAGCTGTGACAGTGGTGGTGGTTGTGGCAGAAGATGTAATCACTATAAACCTCGGCCTCTTACCCTTTTTGCCATGAGGGTGAGCCATTCTCTTCTTCCTGGAGCCCTTTGCAATAGGCGCTCCCCCTTGGCTGCTGGACTGGTCAGGGTGTAAGTACGATCAGTAACATCAACATCAGCACCCCTCGACTCAGCCTTGCGTCCGCCAACCACCTCGATACCTCTGTTTGTGGCCACAACCCGGCTACCGACAGTCCTCACTAACGGCTCATCATCCGACTCCTCATCCTCATCGATCAAGAAGTCTTGGTGGAAGGCAGCACTTTCAGTTCCACTAGGTGCCTCACAACCTTGACCTTGATCGTTGTCGTCGTCGTCGTCGTCTTCGTCTGTGGGTGCCATGATGGGCTCTACGTCGGAGTCACTGTCATCGTGACGCCACTTCTTGCGAGATGGCGCCACGTACTCCTCGTTGGCCAGGTGGCCAAACAGTCTCCTCACCGGGGGCTTTACTTGCTTTCCCCGGTAGACCTTCATCCAACCCAGTGTCGTATCATCCATAATCTCCAAAACTACTGCACCTCCCTCTTCTTAGGTAGTGAAGGGAGCTTCTGATCAATGATCATCTGTAGAAATCTTGGGTACACGCAGAACCCCTCCTTCACTATTGCCTCTATGTTCTCGACCATATATGAGAATATCATCTGGGGGAAACTGAACTGGTGGTTCAGCACCAGAGCAACATATGCATTCTGGATTTGATCTAACATCTCATCAAATCCTCCTCTCCTCAATGCAATGCATTTGATGATGACATGAGCTGAGTACTTAAACTGGGGGCACAGGTTGCTTTTATTTAGCACACCTGCGTTGATGTCCCTAATGTACTTCATCCGCAGAAAGCATCCCCTAACGATCAGAGGGTATAGCTTGGTCGGGTGTTCACCATCTTCACCTAGATCCAAGACTTGCCTAAGATCGGCTGCAGTAAAACTGATCTCCTGTCCGAAGATCGAGCTTCAGATGATGTAGGGCTCAGTGGTCCTATCAACAGTAGCCCCTTCCCAGAAGGTCTGCTGGAGTGATCTGTATGGAGTGCATGGTGTTGATATGGCCTTGAAGATCCTCGATCTCTTGAAAAGGCAATGATCCCCGCAAACTCGGAAGCATTCCGAGTGGTAGCATCTAAGTGAGCAAGATGTTGTGCTTAGGGATCATGGACCATCTATCAACCATGTTGCTGCAACACAAGAAACATATACATTAGTTGTGTATAAGAGATGACACTAGGAACTTAAACTGTTTTGATCAAACTGACTCAGTCGTGCGATTGAGCCTGCGACTAAGTTCAGTCGTATGCTATGTCATACGGATGAATCAGTCGTGCGACTGAACCCATGCGCATGATTCATACGTGCGATTGAATCGTGCGTCTGGCTCAATCGTGCGACTGAAGTTCATTAGCATGTCCATTCGCATCCTACACTATTGAACACCCTAGATTTGTATCTTTGTCAAAATGTTATATTAGACTCCGTGTTTAGACTCATTTGGACCACAGAGACTCTAAATAGCACTTAATATCCTTTAAATCAACTTTAATGTCCATTTAAGTTGTATATTTTTAGGGTTTTACTGATCTCTTGATTTTAGTCGATTAAGTCCGTTAGTGTTTGATTCCACTGGTCATTTAGATTGATTTCAGTCTCACAATACCTGTAGATGAATGAGAAATCGGTTAGGATCACAATCGGCAAGTAATCAAGGTAATACGAAATTTGAGCAAAGTGTCTACGTATGAGAGTTTTTGAATGCTTTGAAGGGTGGTGAGAAATGCGACCAACTCACCCCTCTATTTATACCGGTTTTAATGTTCAGTCGTGTGACTGGACCCAAATGCATGCTTCAGTCGTGCGACTGGACCCATACGCATGCTTCAGTCGTGCGACTGGCTTATACTTCTTCATCCAGTCGTATGATTGGTTCATTCTGGTGATCCAATCGTATGGATGACACATACTCATGGTCCAATAGTATGATTGCCCCATACTCATGGTCCAATCGTATGATTGCCCCATACTCAGGGTCTAATCGTGTGATTAGCTCATGCTTTTGGTCCAATCGTGCGATTGGCTCATACTTATGGGTTTGACCTCATACACTTTCACACACTTAAAGTTTTACCTTTTGATATAACATTATGAACAACAATCATCTCAAACATGACCTTTTTTTAAACTCATTTGATCACCTCATACGTGATCCTTTGAATTTGAAAACATTTGATCACCTAAGACGTGATCCTTTTTAGTTTAAAACTGATTGGTCATCTCAGACGTGACCCCTTTTAGTGAGTGATTCACAGAATTCATGTAGTTGTCTACTCCGACGTCTACACTACAAAAGACTAGAAGATAGAAAACAACATTGAAATTTAAAGGAAAAACAAGACATATTTTTGTGGTTTTGGGTTTGAGCAGAACAGCTTCAAGTTAATTTAATCATTTCTGGAAAGATTCATTATGGAATCATAAAGGTATATCATAATCATTTGGGACCTTTTAATATGCACTTTGATGCTAGATTATTGTTTTGTCTGAGAGTCAATAGCACTTCCAAGAAATCATACTAGAGCTATAAGATGCACACAATGATTTTGACTATCAAGAGTTGCAGTCACGATGATTGTCAATATGTTTGTCCACTTAAATCCATACACAGATTTTTGACTCACATTGGTGATAAGTTAGGTTTAACTATTTCAACAAGCATTTGTGGATCTCACGCTTATATGGTAATTCAACATTCCTCAGGAGATTTTTGAGCGGTCTATGGGTATTTGACAAGAAGGAACTATTCTAATAGCTTTCAAAGAGATACCAAGCCTCAGGTCAGTGCTATCGCACAGCAGAGAGGCGCAAACAACAATGAATTCTAGAATATTTAGGTTATGCTTATCCTTAGGTCAGTGCCATCGTACAGCAGAGAGGTACACAACCTATCCTCTTGTGAGAGCATTTTTTTTCTTTTTGCACGTAACGCACCAACAACATTAGTCATTAGCTTGATTGCGCTTAACAATTTTTTCTTGTGCTTTGCTCATTTTTATGGTCATCCGCACACATTTGTGGCGTTTATTTTGCTCATCACCCCTTATTGGAAATGCGTCAATGTGTTAACCAGTGATAAGATGAGAACCCACAGCAAGTTGAACAACTTAGTTTGAATTTGTTTCACCAATGAAGTCTACTCGTCTATTGTGTTGAATCTACCGACACATCATATAATGAGCTAGCAACCTCTAGCTCTACTTTCTCTATGTTGCCTCAGTAGCAGACTAGTTTAACTATCATTTTTCTTTAGTTGTGCTTAGACTTCTCATACTTATACCTTGAATTTCGTATTTTGAGCAAATTAGTTTTGAGGTCCTAACCAATTTATTCCCTGTGTACTATCATTTTCCATAAACTGTGAATCATAATCACAGATTTGATTTCATTTTTTCTAGCTAACCTGCCCTCCCCCCTCCTTTTTTCTTGAGTAATTAAATATTGCACGAATTAAATACTAAACTAAACTATTCTCCCCCTAAAATTCTAAAACCGAAAATCTTTTTGTGTTTTTGGATTTTAATAGACAGGAAAATAAAATAAATAAAAGAAAATAAAAAGGAAATAAAAAAACTTGTCGGACTACGCACTTTCTTCTTCTAGAATCACATCACTTTTCTTTTTCACGCCATTAACCTCTAAAAGATATAAAAACCGCGGTTTATCAAATGCTTTTGTGTAGAGGTGGCGCGTTGAAAATCCGTATTAATTTTAACAACATCGATTAATTGCTTTTCAAAACAGTCACGTATAAAGTGATATTTAATACCGATGTATTTAGTTTTAGGGTGTTGGACCGGATTTTTGGTGATAGCAATAGCAGCAGATAATCAACAAAAATAGGGGTGTTAGAAAATTGCAAACCGTAGTTGCGCATTTGCTGTTGAATCCAAATGATTTGTGAACAACAACTTGCAGTAGCAACATATTCAGCTTCACAAGTTGACAGAGCAACTGATGTCTGCTTCTTACACTGCCAGGTGACTAACTGTCTACCAAAGAACTGACATCCCGCAGATTTTGACTTATAATTCATCTTGCAACCACCATAGTTCGAGTAACTATACGTTGTAAGCTCAAAGTCATCATCATGAGGATACCACAACCGGAGTGTTGGTGTACCCTTCAGATAACGAAAGATCCGTATAACTCCGATGAGATGATTCACTTTTGGTTTTGCCTGATATCTGGAACAAAGACATGTTGCGTACATAATATCAAGACGAGAGATTGTGAGGTACATTAGGGATCCGATAATTTCTCTGTACATTGTAGCATCAACCAGATCACCATTTTCGTCGGGTGCCACATCATGGTTAGTGGCAAGTGGAGTTCCAGCAACTGAAGCATTGTCCATGTCGAACCGACTGAGGATATCACCTACATATTTGGTCTGATGCAGGAAAATTCCTTTGGGTGTCAGATCCACCTGTACTCATCTCAAACTCTACTTTCATTAAAGATTCAAATTTTTTACATAATTCTTCATTCTTGGAACCGAAGATTATGTTGTCAACATATATCTGTACCAGTAGTAAATCACCATCTTTTTCTTTGATGAATAACGTATAGTCAATAACTCCTCTACAAAAACCATGTTTCACTAGATGAGTTGAGAGTTTCTCATACCATGCTCTAGGGGCTTGATGGATTCCGTAGAGAGCCTTGTCAAGTTTGTAAACTGTATCCCGATGATAAGAATCCTCGAATCCTTTAGGTTGACTGGCGTAGACTGTCTCACGGATTTCACCATGAAGGAATGCACTTCTTACATCTAGTTGATAGACTTTAATCTTCATGTAGGATGCATAGGATAGAAAGATACAGTTTGCTTCCATCCGAGCCACAGGTGCAAACACTTCATTGTAGTTAAAGCCTTCGACTTGTCTGAACCCTTGAACCACAAGCCTAGCCTTCTTTCTGATTATGACTCCTTGGTCATCTTTCTTACACTTCAAGACCCATTTCGTGCCAATCACTTTAGCACCTTTTGGTCTGTCCACAAGGGTCCATACTCCTAATTTCTTGAACTGTAGGAGTTCTTCTTGCATTGCACTGAACCATGCCTCATTGTTTAGGGCTTCACTCACATATTTTGGCTCAAATTGAGACACAAAACATCGATATGCACCATCGTGAAGATATCCTTTTTTACATGACTGAGGCTTAGTCAGCCGAGTATAGGTGATTTCTTGTTTGTACTCCTGATCGAACATCTCTAATGACATTGTCCAAGGGATGATAAACATTAACCCGGGATCCAGGAGTGGTGGGAACAACTACCTCATTATCCAGATTGTGAAACCCAGGTTCAGTGACGTTCCGATGTGTCAGAGGCATCAGGATGTGATGCTTGTGTACTTTCATTTGTGGGAACCTGTTCCTCCTGTTCCACATTTGCAGTCTCAACTGCTTCATCATTAGAAGATGAATCACTTACTTCAAGCTCTCCCCCTGAAGGGCTAGAAGTATCATCTAATGGAGTCGTTGATGTTGAGTCTGGTAATGGAATGTTCAGAACATCGTACATCATCCTCGCAGACAGCTCATCATCAGTGGGAGAAGGCGGTAGTTTGAAGGATTTAAAGAATCCCTCATAGTCGAAGAAGAAGGAGGGTCCTTTTCCAGCAGGGGGTGGTGTATCTTTGAACATCAATGTTGCACCACACTTCTACCAGACCCGTTGAGTTGTTATAAACTCTCTTGTTTGGTATGATGTATCCGAAAAAGATACCTTCTTCAGCCTTCTCACAAAATTTCCATGTCCGAGTTTAGTTCAGCAACATGCACAATGCGCCCAACGGTTCTAGATACTCCAGGTTGGGTTTACGTTGCTGGAGGAGTTCATAACATGTTTTTCCATGTCGTTTGACCACTAAGACTCGATTGAGCGTGTAACAAGCATTAGCCACTGCCTCATTCTAGAATTGAATAGTCAGTTTCGAGTCGGCTGGCATTGTCCTGGCAGTCTCTATCAGGCTTTGATTTTTCCTTTCAGCAACGCCATTCATCTGTGGAGGGTAGGAAGAGGTAAATTGATGAATGATTCCTCTCTCTCTACAGTATGCCTCCATCCACTAATTCTTGAACTCTGTTTCATTTCCTGATCGAATCTGCCTTACTTTCAGCTTGTATAGTGATTCCAAAGTAGTAACTAGATGTTTGAATGATTCAAAAGTTTCTGATTTGTCTTTCAGAAACATCACCCAAGGGAATCTTGAGTAATCATCCGTTACTACAAAGCAATACAGATCTCCAGCAATGCTCTTTGTACTGACAGGGCCAAACAGATCCATGTGTAGAAGCTCAAGAGAAAGATCAATTGAATGAACTTTCTTTGCCTTGTGAGACTTCTTGGTATTTTCCCTTTCTTACATGCTACACAGAAATCTGGAAGTTGGAAGTTCTTAATAGTTACTCCATTCACTAAATCATTTTGAACTAAATGATTCATCTTCCTTGGATTAATGTGTCCTATTCTCCTATGCCAGAAGATTGAATCCCTCTCACTTGCCATTGACAAGAAGCATTGAACAGTGTGATCAGCTATGGAGGCTTTTGATAGATCCAAGACATACAAGTCGTTATATCTTGAAGCTGACATAAGAACTTTATCCTCCTGAATCACATAGTCCTTCTTCAACATGTAGCACTTCTTGTTGTCAAACACAACTTTAAATCCTTTATCACAGATCTAGGAGATTGAAAGTAAGTTGTTCTGTAATTGTTGAACGTAGTTGACCTTGTCAAACTTCACTTTCTCTTTTCCCACTTCGCCTTGAGCGGTGATGTAACCTCCTTTATTCCCAGCAAATGAAACATGTCCCCCTTTAATTTGTCTGAAAAAGGAAGACGAATTCCCTGTCATGTGCCTGGACGCCCCACTATCAATAATCCAGGTATTAGGTATAGCGCTGTAGCGGACACCCTGCATATTCAAAGAAACTTATCAGTTCAGATTTGGGACCCAAGCCTTAACTGGCTTGGGTGACCCGGAGGAATCACACATCATAAACTCAACCCATTGTCCTTTAGAGGATGAGGGCATATCTATCTTCTTAATCTCCTCACTATCAGACACTATACTTGATTTTCTTTCCATAAGCCAGTTTGTGTAAGGCATGTTTGTTATAAACAAACGACTGGCTTATTGTTTGAACTTTAGGTTCACTAATACTATTAGGTGGAGTATTGGATCTCACTTTAGAAAAACTTGGTTTTGCATCAAAAAGTTCAATTTCCTTTTGGGTGTCTGATAATAAGGACAATTAGGAGAAATATGTCCTCGTTTTCCACAATTGTAGCAAGATCTCCCTTCTACAGATTGAGGAAAATATTTATGTGGATTTGAGTTCGGTAAAGGTGTGATCTTTGTCTGGTTGGGTTTTGTCACTTCTCTTTTAGATGTTTCAGCCTCTTTAACAAAATTAATTGTTTTAACATTTTGAACATCTTTAACTTTTAGTTTACTTGGACTTTGATGATTAACACGTTTTTAGTCAACTGATTTAGTCAATTTGGGTTCTGAAGTAGACGTTTGTGACCCTGACCTTACATTAACCCTGTTAATTTCATCATCCAAATTCTCAACAGGTATTTTTCCTTTTGATTTTAAGGTAGGCTCCTTCTGTTTAGTGATAGAGTTCACAGTTGTACTTGTAGAATCGGGATCACTAACCAGAGGAGTGGACACCACATGATTCTTTACCGGGTTATTATTGATAGGTCTACATTTATTATTCAACAGAATCTCATGTGGTGGTGGAACTACTTTGTAACCCAAACCTTCCCTATTATTTCGTTCTTTCACTAAGTTTTGAACTATGTGAGAAGAACTAGCCCAACTATGCAGATTTTGTTTTAAAGGATTAAGCTCGACTTGTAAAACTGCTTTTTCCTTTTTGGTTTCTTCTAAAGAATTTAAATAGAACTTTATATCATTTGATTGATTTAAGGCAACAACCTCGGTTTCCCTTAGTTGTTTCCACAAAAGTTCTATCTTTTCTTTAAAACTGCACTCATTTTGTTTTAGTATCCGATTAGCTTCAGTGCATATTTGTAAATCATCTACAAAGTTATTATTGTGTTCTAATAACCTAGCGAATTTCAAATCAATGCTTTCTCTAAATTTGTCACATTCATAACAAGCATGTTTTTCAAACAGTTGGTCTTTAGAACTTATCTGTGAGGAATCGGTTGAATCAGCCATCAAAACAGATTTAGACTCTTCGAAGGCTGGAGATTCCGAACTTGTTGCTCTGAGCTCTTCCTCAACCAAGTGGTTTACCACGTTCGCAGCTTCTTTGGTATCCGACATCGCTTGCTCAGCTGCAGTCTCACCTTTACTAGCAGACCCATCATCTACTGCTTCGATAAAGGCAATATTTGATTCTCCAGGAGAAACAAATCGGAAGGACCAGTCTTATCCTTCATCACCTTGAGCTGTTAGAGCCTTTGTCTCTTTGCTTGAAGAAGCAATTCCAATCACGCCTTTGTCTTGACGGTTTAATATGGGAAATGGGTTTCCATTTCAAGTTTTCTTGTTCTTTACACATTCACGTGTAAAGTGCCCCTTTTCACCATAGTTGAAGCATGTGACTTTGGTTTTGTCAAAACCAAACGTCGATCCTTAGTGGCTACTAGGTTCTGTCTCGTCTTCTTGACAAACTTTTGAGCTCTTCTGACTGCACTTGCCAAGGCCCACATGATGTCCATTCTCTCTAGCTCATTCTCATCAACTTGGTCGTAATTTTCATCTGCAAGATGACAATTTCCAATCTTCCAGACAACTAAACCATCATAGGATTGGACAACAGCTGCTAGAAGATCCATGTGCTCCTTTGCAACTTCCACTGTGATATTACCAAGATTCTCGGTCTTCAACTTTGTAGTATTGGCTTCAGGCGCTATGAATTGGCTCCCTGATGACCCTGATGTTTCTGGTTCTGAAGCAGTGGTTTGGGAAGGAGCAGATGAACTAGACACGAATGCTGTTTGTAACGGTGCTCCTGAAACAGCTGGAGTGGGAACTGAGTGGTAACGTGAAGGATTCTAAACATAGGATCCTTTCTTCGACTTGTATTTCATTCTTAGTTCTTCCTCTTTTAACTTCAAGATGAAGTCATTTATGTCTAATGTCGTAAGAATGTCGTTCTGTCTCAGATTAGAACAAATGAATCCCATTTCTCAGGCAAACCATCAGCAAATCTTGAAACATTATCTTCCATTGATGTAGTTACACCATGAGTGTGCAGCTCACTCATTAGATGATAAAATCTGTCAATAATATCATCTAAGCTCTCATTCCATATCGAAGAGAAATTATCAAACTCCTTCTTGAGAGCTTTAGCCTTCAGTGCCTTTAACGTTGCATTTCCATCATATCTCTTCTCTAAAGCCTCCCATAACTTTTTAGCCTGCTTGTTCTCAGAGAAGTGATGAATAATGTCCTTCGATATCGACTGAGTACAAGGCATAAACTTTCTTCTCAGCATTGTAGAGAATCTTCCTGAGCTTCACTCATTCCTCCCAAGGTTAACTTGACTCCATTAGCACTAACTGGCACCGTATAACCAGTTTCGATGGATGTCCAAAGATTGGGATCAACTCCATTTATGTAAATCTCAAAGCGCTGTTTCCACTGCGGAAAATCATCTAATGTTATCAGCTTTGGTGGTTTATTGTGATTTCCTATCTCATTCTCCAGAAGTAGTAGATTCTGGATGCGTGAGTCCTTCCCGGCAGTAAACGCAGCAAATTGATCTTCCATTTTTATGAACTTGGTACTTGGAGAACATGGCAGTTTCAATCGTGCGAATGAGCTATGAGTATTTATCACTCATTCAAATGAAGAGTGCGAATGAATTCAATCGTGCGATTGGATTCAGTCGTGCGTATGAACAAGACGAATGGACTCAAGCAACTGGAGTTGTTCAGTGGTGCGAATGAGTAATGTGACTGAGTTCAGTCGTGCGAATGGAGTATACGAATAAGTTCAGTTGTACGAATGAGCATGTCGTGCGACTGAAGGCTACTATTTTTGCAAAACTGAAGATTTTGACACTTTGACAAAAATACGAATTTTCGAAGAACCCTAATCTGTCGTATAGCGAAAAATCGAAACTTTAATGCTAGAAAATGTCGAAAACAACTTTTGAAGCAAAGTGGTGACTCTTTTGATTAAAACGTAGGTTTTGACACCAAACCTAATTAAATCAAACGCTAAATCAAGAGCCAAAGCTCTGATACAACTTGTTAAGGACTGTGTACGGACAGAGTACTAACTGATTCTGTGTTTATACCGGATCAAATAGTGCAGAATCCTATTTGATGGGCGATCCAATCAATGAGAACCATAACCCGATCGATATGAGATTGATCTAAACGTTAAGGACAAGTAGGAATCGATCAGGAACGAACTATGAACTTGGACAGGCTGTTTGAGATGTTCTAGGCGGCTAGGGTTTATGTGTATTCGCAATATCTCTTCAACTGTTATGTTTTTCCACGAATTAGGTGGTATTTATAGGTTAGGGGTTTTCATTCGTATGACTGAACCATTCGCATGGTTCAGTCGTGCAACTGAATCATGCGATTGAGTCATACGCACGACTGAAGGTTCAGTTGTGCGACTGGTCCGTAAGCATGATGTATTCATGCGTATGGTCCATAAGTATGGTCCATTAGCATGAATAATCACCCGACTAGGTTGAACATAATACTTAATCAATTGACTTAAAATTGTGTACAACAACCTCAAACCTACATAAGAAGTTGATACATATGAATCAAAGATAAATAAACATCAAATCATATATCATATTTCATTGCTTCGTCAAATTACACATATGTAAGACATGAAAGACTTTTACATTTAAGCACATAAACTAGGAACACATGTATCTACATAATACTATTTGTTGGATCGTTTAGACTTATTCTACTATGGATGCAAACTTCACAAATGTGGAATATCTGTTAAGAGTTTATTATCAATCATAATAAATACAATGAACATATGAGAAATTAGTAAGTACACAAGAATACTTTCAAAGTATATTCAGTTGATAGAATTTTCATTAATACAAATAGAGATACAAGAGAGCAACTTTAAACTATATAAATACGACGTATTTATACTATACATGATATTACTAGAAATGAATTTACATTTCATTCTAGAATCTAGATCAAAAGTAAATTACAGTTATTAATCTATGCATTATGGCATACCATAAATACATGCTCTAACTGGATACAAGATACTGAAACAAAGAAATGTAGCAACAATAATAATTAGAACCAGATATTCAGTAATTACAGAGTTAAGTTTGTTTCACTATTTATCAACACTGACATAAGATAGTACATTAGCATATAAATTGTTCTTCAGAAAAAATCTATGCTTCTAAGATTGTCTTTCAGGTTCTTTAATAGTTTTGACAATCAGAAGACAAAAGAGGAGTTGGTCGAATTAGTAGTAGTTGAGTTAATTCCTAGATATGAGTAGCTTATTCCTTTAATGTGCAAGCAACATATTTTTCAATTGAAAAGTATATTTTTGGCGAAAAATATTCAAGTATATAATAGAGGAGTGTTTGGAATTTTTTTGTTCATTTCTTCTATGTTTTTAAAAAAGCTTTCTCTTTCTATTACACTTGTTATATTCAATCTGGAATATCATTCTTCTTGTTTGCCTATATCAGCATCAACATTGACATTACTCCATCTTGAAATTGAGTAAAATAAATCAACTTAGGTCCTATTTTGATGAAGATCAAAAAACCATCGTTTGTATTGTTGATTATATTTTGAAACGTGGACGAAAACATGAAACTCTAATCATGTCTATTCAATCTCTAATATAAACTAAACATCAATGATAAAACTTACTTGTGGGAATAAAGATATTTAATGAAGATGATGAAGCCATGATTATGAGATTCTTTCCTGCTATGATGTTTAGAGGGAACAATGGATGATCTTGAGAAAATAGGTTATTGGTGTGTTTTGGTTATCTCCCTACTCCTCTATTTATAACATCTACGGGGAAACTCTAATTATAATTATGGGGTATTTCCATCAAATAACCCCTTATACTATTAGGGACTGATTATGTCATTTGTTGAAACTTATTTATATGATTTGTAGGCCACATTTTACGGGTTATTTCTAACATTCTCCCACTTGGCCGAGAGGTCATTTTTGATGAGTATACATATGTTTGGCCAAGTTAAACACTCGACAAGTTTCATATTGAAACTTATAGCAAATAGTTACAGTCATTCAAATTAAAGTTAATCTGAGACCCCCAACAGTCATACTAAAGTTACAATATAAAACATTAAACATAAACCAAAATGACTTAAATAAACCCTTAATGTACAGTATTTATCTGCACAAATTTGTCTATAGATCATGAAGCGCGCATATATGTTATAATAGACAAAATAAATATTTGAGGAAATCACATTAATCATTAATGTACACTTGATATGCTATTATATAAGGTCTCTAGTGAAGCCCATCATTGTTACGAGTTCTTGGAAAGTTTTGGGTGGTAGACCTTTAGTCATCGGATCCGCAAGCATATCTTTTGTGCTAATGTTATTGCTACAATGATTATTTTCCTCTACTCATTCTTTTACGAAAAAAATATTCTGTATCAAGATATAAACCAGCTTCACTCGAATTGTTACTATTCAAGAAACTGATAACAACTGAGTTGTCACAATAAATCTTCAACGTTCGTGATATGAAGATAACAATTTTGAGTCTAGTAATAAGATTTCTTAACAACATCCCATAGCAAGGTGCATTATAAACGGCAACATATTCTGCGATCATTGTTGAGGTTGTTGTCAACTTCTGCTTATGACTCCTCCACAAAATAGCTCCGCCTGCTAACACAAATATATACCCCGTTGTTCATTTCTTATCATCTTTGCATTTAGCAAAGCCAGAATCAAAGTAGCCTACCATTTCTACGTTATCAGTTATTCTATATGTCAGCTTATACTCTTTTGACCGTTGAAAATATCGCAATAGTTCCTTTTCTACTTTCCAATGATCTAGGCTAGGATTAGATTGATATCGGCCTAGCATTCCAGCAATATATGCAATATGAGGACGAGTACAAACTTGAGCATACATTAAACTTCCCACTACTAAAGCATAAGGTATCATTTTCATCTGCTCCTTCTCATCCTTTGCTTTCGGACATTGAAATGAACCAAAAACGTCGCCTTTAACTACTAGAGCAACTGAGGGAGAGCATTGTTGCATATTATAACGTTTAAGGACAAGTTCAATATACGCCTTTTGAGACAATCCTAATATCCTATTGGCTCGATCTTGGTGTATTTCGATGCCTATTACATAAGAAGCTTGTCCGAGATCTTTCAGCTCAAAATTACACAAAAGTAATCATTTTGACTCATGAAAAAAATCTAAACTATTACTTGCCAATAGAATGTAATCTACGTAAAGGACAAGTATAGCTAAATTGCTCCCACTCATTTTGAGGTAGGTGCATTGATCCACTTGATTTTTGATGAAACCTTGTTTCTTCGTGACTTCATCAAATTTTAAATACCACTAATGTTATGCTTGTTTTAACCCGTATATGGATTTCTTTACTTACATATTGTTAGCCCAGGTTGATCACACTTGAATCAAATCATGAAGATATGGATCAAAATATGATAAACACACTAAAACCCCTTTGATCTTCAATTAGATTGCAAATGATGTTTACAAGTAATCCCCAATCTATTGGTCATACAACCATTGGCCTAGTCCTAATTACAATTAGGCTATTTATAGTGAATATAATATTCACTAATTACATTTAACCACCTAGACTTAGGCTAATTAATGGAAATTACATATAAATAATAAAAATGACTAAAACTAGATAAAATATATTTTGTTCACACATAATATATTTATTACAAGAAAACTCCTAGTCATCTAAATCTTCAACGTCTCGTCTCGGTTCTTCGTCTCGAACGTGTCGGGTTTGACTTTTGTTGACTTTGACCGTGACATTGACTTTTGTTGACTTTGACTGTGTTGATAATATAGACTATCTTGTACAGCTCCAACAATACTCCCCCTTAGTCTATCATTATGAACGTCTTCAAACGAAATCAGCACCGAGAAGTCAACAGTAGAAAGATCTTCAAATTGAAGCTTTCTGAATTTGATGAGAAAGATTAATCATCTCATAAGCTCCCCCTATTTATGGGCTCCTCCTTTTTGAATGCAACCTTTGCAAGGATATTGGAACAGCTTTCCCAAATCTCTAATCTTGAGTGCTTCAAAAGATGTAGGAGGAGGATTCCTAGCTTGGTATCTTCTGCAAACTTGAGGAACAGGTTATCTGATCAGGTACACTGCTCAACTGATGATCAGCCATCACTTACAGCAAAAATCTGAAACGTATTCACAAACACAATCTCGACATTTCTAAGTGAATTTTTTGCATTGGAGAATCAGCAAATTCACATAAATCTTCATCTACAGTACTTCATCATACCAATCATCAGGAAATTCAGAGTGAAGACCATCCAAAGCCTCAATTTGCCTTTGAATATCAACATCTTCTTCATCAACATGCACTGTTTCTTCTAAAGTTTTCTGAATCTTTGAAGGTTCAAATGATGATTCTATATCAACTTCATAAATCTTTCTTTTTCCTTTATCCATCTAAAATGTTTTTTATCACCTACACTTGTGATTCTATGTCAGTATCCTTTTCTATGTGTTAGTGCTCTAGTAAGATTAACATGTTGTCTTTAGATGTCTTTTTAATACTTTGTAATAGTATAGGGACTAGTTTTATAATTAGTTAGTTTCCTTTTTGTTTCATTATAAATAGCTTAGACTTACAGGTAGTAAAAAACGAGTTGAATTCGAACCTGCTTACATACTTTGTAATTGTCTTTGCTTGATATTAATGAAACCATGAATTTTGTTGATATCTTGCTTGATTTGATTACTTTGTTTGTATTTCATTGAATTGTGTTCATACATCATCATAGATTGGTACATTTGATCCTATCAAATGGTATCAGAACTGTTGGTAAGCTGTTAGTGATTGATTTTTGAAGTTGTCAAAGTCAAAAATCTCACTGAATCTGTGATTGATAAACAATTCAATTGAAATTTTGTGAATTTCATATGTGTTATCACATTAGAAACATGATTTGAATCACAATTAGCAGTTAAATTCATCAAATTCAAGTTAATTTGTTGAATTTGTGTTCGAAAAAGGTTTATATTTTTCGGACTGAAAATCTCAAAATTGATTGATTTGTTGTTGATATTGAAAGAATTTGATGTTAGAAGAATGATTATCGGTATAAAACACACTTAATTGGAATGTTTCAATCCAATTCATCAACATTTGAAGAATTTCAAAAGAATTGAGTTAGTTACATTCATATGAACATGATGAATGTGGCGCATGGGTTGAGATTGGCTGAAAAATTTGTCTAAGTGTTAGGCGTTTGATAACTGTTTAGGCACATTAACACTGTGTGGACATTTTTTTAGTTCAGAGGTTTGACTATTGTTGAAGAGATAAAGGCCAGACGCATCATCTTTGTTGAGACGGATTAGAACTGTTTAGGCGTTTGACAACTGTTAAGGCGCTTTACAACTGTGTAGGCGCATCTCAACTGTTCGGACGTTTTAAAAACTGTTTGGACACATCAACTTGGGCGTTCTGGAAAATTTTCTAAGGCATTCCCTTAGACGTTTCTCAACTCAGGCGCATCAACTGTTTGGGAGTATAATCACTGTTTAGGCGTATCACCTTTGACTCTTAGAATTTTTTTAAAAAAGAAAATTTACAAAAAACTTTTGCATTTATTTTCTTAATTCAAAATCTAAGAAAAACAACAAAAATATAAGAATGGTGAAATTAGAAGATTCTGAAAATAGAGTACTAAAACTTAAAAATAGAGCTGATTTCAAAAATTGGTCTCTTAGGCTAAAACAGCATTTTAATTCCATTGACACTAATCTTTGGAAATCTATAGAAAAAGGACCATACATTCCAATAATCACTGATGGGCCTGACAGAGGGTTTGTTTATACTAAAGATTCTCCAGAACCCTATCCTGAAGATGGTCTTCATGGAGATGATTTGAAAAGAGTAAAGAATGATATCAAAGCATATCCTTGATGTGTAAAGGACTACCTTTGGAAGTTCTTGCAAGGCTTGATGCATATCAAACTGGATACGCTCTATATAAAGCATTAAAGATCTTTGTGAAGGAGGCCAAGGAGATTCAAAATCTCAAGAAACAAAAGTTAAAAGACAATTAGAATTGTTTCAACATTGTCTGGAGAAACCATAAATCAGATGATGAACAGATTTGTTCAACTTACAACTGAGATGTCAACAGCTGGTATTAAGCTGATCTTGAAGATCTTAGACTACTCAATCTTTACCCTCATCATGGAACAAACAGTACCTTACTAAAGCATACTGAGAAGTTCCTTATGGATCAAGATCTACTTATTACCAAGATAGAGTCAGTAGAGATTGATGAAAGCTCAAGAAACAATGATAGAGCAGCATCAATGTCTCAGTATCAGTTTGTTGCTTCTCCTGCAACCACTATTGAGAATGCATTTATGGCAAAAAGTGAGAAAAATACAAAAGAAGAGGAGATTTGTTTGTTGAGCAGGATTTTTCACTGACTCATCATTACCAGTGCTCCTGCTTATACACTTAGTCTCATCTCAATCTCCTCCTAAATCTCAGTCCCAACATCTAATGTTCAAACAAAGACTTCTTCATCTAACTCTGCTAAATCTCGCACAGTTAAAGATGTGATAAACATCCTATTAGAGGACGAAGAGTCTAAAACTGCATTCACTGCATTTATGGCTAGTTTTCAAGCATATCAAGGTAGCCATTTAACTCAATTAGATTTTGTTTTGCAGGATTTGCTTGCGATGAATCCTGAAGATGTTGAAGAGATGGACTTAAACTGGCAGATGGTGATGATTGCCTACATGACACAAAAACATTCATATGTCAACAAGAAATACAAGCCAAGTGCTAACAAGACTGTTGGGTTTGACAAGTCAAAATCTAGATGTTTTAACTGTAACAGTTATGGACACTTCTCCAGAGAATGCAAAGCTCCAAGGAATAATGGAGGAAATGCTCAATCAAGTTCTAGCAATCAAAGGTTTCAATCAGCTCAGAAGACTTTTCAAAAGCCTTATTAAAGTCTTCCTATGCCTGAGCTTAAAGATGAAACAAAATCATCTGATGAAACCAAGAAAGCTTTAGTAGTCAGCATTAAAGATGGTTATGATTGGACTGCATATGCAGATCAGTTTACAAATGATTTAACATCAAGTTTATCTCTTGTTGCAGAAATCCAGGGAAAAGATTGGTCAGAAAACAATGATCCAAAGGTGGAAAGTGAGAATGAAGAAGATGACTATGATTGGAGTGACAAGTCTGATCCTAAAGAGGATACAGATGAAGTAGCTCTAATGGCACAGTCTGATCAACCAAAGGTTGAAACTTCATCTTCAAAATCTGAAACCATATCTCTAAAATTCCCTGAAATCCCATCTAAAGTGAGAGAAAAACTCTGCACTAAATCATGCTATGAACATGTTAAATACTATAGAAACTACTCATTCAAAATCTGTGAGAAGCTAAAACAAGAAGAGTCTAGGCATAGCAAACTAAAATCTGATCATAAAACAGCAGATCAAAAGATTATCTCTCTTCAAACTTCATGGAACAAAACTATAAAAGATTTAGAAATTGTTTCTAAACAATTAGAAGAGATGACCAAAAATCTTGAACAGGAGAAGATAGCACATGCTGCTACTCAAATGGATCTGGCTAAAGTAAAAAGTTCAAAAATGATTGTAGAAAAACTGGTAAGTGAAAGAAAAGATAAACAAAAAGCAGGGTTAGGTTTCACTCATGAACCTATGCCTGAATCTCTTACAAACACTCTACCAGAGAACTTCAATACACATGAACATTCTCCTAAGAATAAAGCTAAACTTAAAGCTTTCCAGATTAAAAACAATAATTCAGAAGAAGAAAAGGAAAATATACAAGTGTTTGTTGAAAATGATCAAGAAAAGATTAAAAATGGTCATCCAATCAAGATAAAATCTTATGAACCAAAACAAACAAAACAAACAACTTCTGATCAAATTCATGTTGTATTAGAAGAAGTGAAAGTTCAAAGCAAAGAAAAAGATAAACAACAGGTAGGAACATCAGAAGATTCAAACACTATTAATCTGAAACAAGTTCAATCTGAAAAGGAATCTTCTTCTGACAATGTTCAATCTGAAAGTAAACCAAGTTCTTCTAAATCAAAGAATCAAAGAAGAAGAAAGAAATCATCAAAAACAACATCTGAACAAAACAAAAGTTCAAAAAATATGATCAAAGCAACAAATCAAGCAACAAAACTTAAACCGATAAAATTTGTGTCAGCTGGTTTGTTAAATATGAATTCTCTTCAAAACAACAAAGTAAATATTATGAACAATTCTCACTCTGATCTGAAATCAAGTTCAGATTCTAAGACTTTCGCTGTAGCAAAAAGATTTGTTCCTAATGCATTCAAGAAGGAAGTTCATGTTAAACAAATGCAAAATAATTTGGCACAAAATCAAACTGTGAAAAATGAAAGACAAAAGATTAACTATTTAACACCAAAATCAAACATTGTGTCAATGTCAAAAGTTAACAAAAAGTTGTTTTTAACTCCACAAAAGCACTGTGAAATTTGTGATATGAAAAATCACAATACTGCTGAGTGCTATTTCAACAAGTACTGTCACATATGTGACATGAGAAACCATTCCACAGCAGATTGTTATTTTAACAAATATTGTACTTATTATGATGAAAAGACTCACAATACTGCAAATTGTTATTTTAGAAATAGATATTTTACTAGAGAATTTGCAAAATCAAACATGAGCAAAGGTTATGTTAATCCTCAATATTTGAGAAATCAAACTGCTGGATTTCAAAAATTCACTAATCAACCTTCTTCAGGTTTGAGATCATTTTTTAAAAGAACAATTATACGAGATCTAAACAAAATATGCAAGAACAATTCATACCTAGATCTGTAAGAATGACTAATAAAAATGTTAGTCATCAATACATTTCAAAAATTGATCAATCAAATTATATGAATGTTCTCAAAAATAAATCAAATAATTTTCAAAACAATTTCCAAAATAAAATTGGTAAATTCATCAAGAATAAAGCTGATTTGAATAATCTTCATTACAAACAATTTACAATTATTGATAAATATGGAAAACCCAAGACCATCTCGGCTTGGGTAGATATCTCAACTTAATTTTCTTGTTGTGCAGGTACGCCCAAAAAGACCACTCAATACATGGTATGTGGATAGTGGGTGTAGCCGGCATATGACAGGCAATCCTGCCTTGTTACAAGATTTTGAGTTAAAAGATGGAACACATGTCGCCTTTGGTGGTGATGCTGGAGGAAAAATAACCGGAGAAGGAACAGTATCAAATGGGATAATAAGCTTTGATAAAGTCAACTTCTGTTCACAGTTGAACTTTAATCTTTTAAGTGTATCTCAAATATGTGATAAATCATACTCTATTCTATTTGATGATTCATTCTGTTATGTTTTGAAGTCAGGTTTTAAGATAAGCAAAGATTGGGTGATTGTTACAGCTGAAAGAGATAGAGATGTATACAAGCTGGATATGTCTCAAGTTGATCCTTCAATTGAAACAACATGCCTAATTGCTAAGGCATCAAATGATGAAAGCCAGCTTTCGCATAGACGTCTCGGACATTCAAATTTTAAGAATATGAACAAGCTCGTAGTAAGAAATCATGTCATTGGACTTCCATCCAAGAAGTTTGCAACAACTGATCACTGCTCAGCATGTTTGAAGGGAAAGCAACATAGAGCGTCTTATAAGTCCAAGCTCATAAAATCAACATCCAAACCTCTTCAAATGTTACATATGGACCTTTTTGGACCAACAAGTGTCAAGAGTATTGGACGAAAATCATATTGTTTAGTTATCATTGATGACTATACAAGATTTTCATGGTTTTCTTTCTATATGCCAAATCTGAAACGGTTGATTTACTAAAAGAATTTATCATTAAAGTTGAAAATCAATTAGAAAATAAAGTGAAAATAATAACAAGTGATAATGGAATAGAATTCAAAAATGCTAACATTGAAATGTTTTGTGCACAGAAAGGGATAGCTCATCAGTTCAGTGCTCCCAGAACTCCTAAACAAAATGGAGTTGCTGAAAGGAAGAATAGAACACTGATTGAAGCTGCTCGTTCTATGTTAGCTGATGCAAAAATTCCTATCACTTTTTGGGATGAAGCTATATCAACTGCGTGTTTCGTTCAGAACAAAATCTTAATTGTGAAAGATAAAATGAAAACTCCATATGAGTTAATGTTTGGCAGGAAACCGAACATAAACTTTCTAAAATCATTTGGTTGTCCTGTTATGATTCTTAATTCAATGATCAATTAGGAAAATTTAAAGCAAAATCTTATAATGGATTTTTCGTTGGATACTCATCTGTTTCAAAAGCCTATCGAGTTTACAACTCTAGGACAAATACAATTCTTGAAACATTCAACGTTAAATTTCTGGAAAATTCTTTTCCATCAGTTTCAAATGGTCCTGCATGGTTATCTGATTTAGATTCATTATCAAACTCTCTTCAATCTAACTTGTTTAATCAACCAAATTGTCTTGATTCTACAGGTAAGAAGAACTCTAGAGCAGATCTTGGATCTTTCAGTGAGGATTCAGATTCTGATGACCCAGATGATTCTAGCTCAGACTACCCATTTTTATCATTTGTCAAGGACTCAACAATACAATTCGATGACAATAATCATGATAATACAGTTTCAGATCATTCAGTTTCAATTGATCAGAAAGGATCACAACACATTCCTAATGATGGTAATGAGTTTGTGCTACCTGAGTCTGGAACATCATCCATCTCTGTTGATGTAGTTGATACCGGTAACTTTGATTACTTTATTAACTCACCGACTCAAGTTCCAAACTTCAATCCACATTCTTCTACTTTGTTACATGAGCTTTCCAACTTGAACCAAACAAATCTGGATGTTAATGTTCAATGTGATGAGATTCCAACATCTCGTATTCACAAGAATCATCCAATTTCTTAGATTATTGGTCCATTGAATGAGAGAACAACAAGGAGTAAATCAGAACAAGCAAACGTGTGCTTATACTCTTGTTTTCTTTCTCAAATTGTTCCTAAAAATGTTACCAAAGCATTAAAGGACAATGGTTGGATAGAAGCCTTGCAAGAAGAATTACTTCAATTTCGCAAACAAGAAGTGTGGAATTTGGTGGATATACCTGAAGGAGAAAATGCTATAGGCACGAAATGGCTATTTAGAAATAAGGCTGATGATCGTGGTGTTGTAATAAGGAACAAAGCAGGACTTGTTGCACAAGGATACACACATGAAGAAGGTATAGATTATGATGAAGTGTTTGCACCAGTTGCAAGACTTGAATCCATTTGAGTTTTCCTGGCTTATGCTTCATTCATGAAATTTAAGGTGTATCAAATGGATGTAAAGGGTGCATTTCTATATGGTCCTATCACTGATGATGTGTTTGTGAAGCAACCTCCAGGCTTTGAGGATGCAGAATTTCCATATCAAGAATATAAGCTGAGTAAAGATTTATATGGACTTCATCAAGCCCCTAGAATTTGGTATGAGACTTTATCACAACATTTAATCCAACATGGATACACAAGAGGGAAAATTGATCCAACTTTATTTATAAAGAAGGATAATGATGATCTCTTATGTGTACAAGTGTACGTTGATGACATCATATTTGGTTCTACCAGTCCAAAATTGTGCAATGAATTTGAAGAAATCATGAAATCTAGGTTCCAAATGAGTTCTATGGGAGAGATTAATTTCTTTCTTGGACTTCAAGTCAAGCAAACTGACGATGGAATTTTCATCAATCAAGAGAAGTTTGTTGACAAGCTCCTGAAGAAATTTAAATTGCAAGACTGTTAGTCCATACGAACTCTAGCAGATGTTAACACCAAGATTGAACCTGATCCAAAAGATAAATCTATTGACCAAACGTTATACAGATCAATGATTGGTTCTTTGATGTACCTTACTTCATCTAGACCAGACATTATGTATGCTGTTTGTGTTTGTGCCAGGTATCAATCAGACCCGAAAGAATCTCACTTAATTGCTGTCAAAAGGATATTCAGGTATCTTAAAGGTAAACCAGCCTTAGGGCTTTGGTATCCTTACGAGGGTAACTTTGAACTACATGGATATACAGATAGTGATTATGGTGGATGTTTTGAAGATAGAAAATCTACTTCGGGTCGGTGTCAATTTCTTGGTCCCCGATTAGTCTCGTGGCAATGTAAGAAACAAACAAATGTCTCTGTTTCAACTGTAGAAAGCTGAGTACATTGCTGCATCAGCAGGATGTTCTCAAGTCCTCTAGTTGAAAAATCAACTACTGGATTATGGGTTCAACTTTCTTAAAACACCAATTTACATTGATAATACTGCTGCTATGTTCATAACAGCTAATCCTGTTTAACATTCAAAAACAAAACATATCGAAATTCGATATCATTTTCTCAGAGATAACTCTGAAAAAGGATTAATCATATTGATTCAAATTGCAACAGAAAAACAGTTGGCAGATCTATTTACTAAAGCCTTCCTACCAGGACGGTTTGAGTATTTAGTAGAGTCAATGTGACAACCGGCCTCTAGGTTGTTATTCTAACCCTAATTTACTTGCATCATTATCCGTCTTATGAGTACTAATAATAGAAACAATCCAACCCTATCATGAATTTTGAAACATTTCTTGCTATTTGATCCAATTTATGATTTCATGTGATTCTATTGATTTTTAGTTAGTTTAGGTTTTACTTTTTTTTAAAAAATTAGTGTCCCAGGAATGTTAACTAGTCACCCTTATAAAATTTAATCTCAAGTGAAACAATTTAAGATATGAACATACATTCACACTATATATATATATATATATATATATATATATGTATATATATATATATGTATATATGTATATATATATGTATATATATATATATGTATATATATATGTTTATATCTATGTATATATGTATATATACATATGTATATATATATATATCTATATATCTATATATCTATATATATATATATATATATATATATATATATATATATATGTATATTCGGTTCATGCATGCATGGACATGCACAAGAATTAACATCATCCACCAAATAATATATTTTACCCAATACTACAAAATTACACTACCTAATAATTATTAACAATTAAAATTAAAAATTTAAACACCCTCACAAGATGCCAAATCGGCCGCCCCCTCTCCCTCCACTCACCTCTCTTCTACACCACCCACACTCTTACTATTCAAACTTCATGCAAAGACTCTATCACTACACCTATCTCTCTCATTCTTTCAAACTCACATCAGCTGATTTCACACTCCAAAACACACACACAAACCATTTTCTCTAAATTTCCAGCCTTGTTCATCGAAGAACAAGGCATTCGCATACCCGGTCGACCGAAAATCACAAGAAGGTGGCCATATTCACAAGTTTGGACACACCTCTACATCTTGTTTGACTTTTCCAGCTTTGTTAGAAGACTCTTCAGCCTTGTCCAAGGAGTTTCGAGTTATCGAAGACCATCTACACTCTCCAAAACGTGAACAACACCAAGTGTAAGCTTCATGTCACCCGAAAATGGTCTTTTCATGTGTTTCTTTCACTTCTCTTTTAAAAACACCTCCTCTCTTTGTTGTAGCAGAAACCCGACACTATTATCTTGTTCTTGGGGAGCTTTCAACTTCACAAGAGGTATCTCACTCGTTATATTTGTCATTCTTAAGGTGGAAACCGATTTCCACCATGAAAACCGTATTTTTGGACTCTTTGCACCATCTAACTTGTAGATCTTGAAACCCTTGAAAGCAAAACTTATAACCTGCTTGTTAATGGTTTAATGGACTCCTAATAACCTTTTTTTAAAGTTACAAAAGAATATACACCGTGGATATATGGTTATAGCTCAAGATACACCTTAAAAACCTTCTTTTTACAAGAAATGTTACAATCTAAGCACTTGTTTGAAAACCCTTTTAACCAAGGTTTACAACCTGCTCATGAACGACTTTGTAACACACTAATAATCTGATATTAAAGTTAAATGAGGTTTTGGTAATGTTTAAATACAAGTTTTTAATGATTTACACATGTGTTATGGTCGATTATGACAAAATCACTAAGTTGATGGTTCATTGTTGTGATGGGTAACCTAGCCGTGAGTTTGGACATAATTTCAGAACGTTTTGATGAATATTAAGTGTGTGACAAGTGGTTAATCTCTAGAAATTAAGGACATGTTAAGATTAGACCCATTTTGGTTAATTTCGGGACCCGAAACATGGTAAAACAACTTTAGAAATAGTAAAACATGGTGTTAACCATTTTAAAAAGAATTCCAGGCTTAATAATGATTAATAAAGTGTTCTGTAGTCAATGGGTAATTTAAATGGTCAAAAGAACAATGAAATGACGTTTTACCTAAAAACGGGTACCAACCAGGCATCGTTTTTGAGAAAAATCCAAGAAAAAGGAGTTTAAAGCTAAGGTTTATAAAAATCATGTAATTTCAGTAAGTTAGGTAATAAAAGAGCTAAAGGATTTGAAAAATTGGTCAAACAAGCTTTAAATGGTCAAATACGGTTAAAAACGCGTTTTAACGGGCAAAACGTAAAAACGAGACTTTCAACTATTAGAGGAAAAATTTCACAATTTAAGGACTTAAAACATATAAAAATATCTTTTAGATGATACCTACTCAAATTTTAGGAAGCCCTAAATTAACCGTTAAAACTCTCCGGTTTTACCGCAACCGGGAGCGTTAAACGCATAGTTTTTAAACCGGACCCATAAGCTGAAATTTTGGAACACTTACTCAATAATAAGTAAATTTTTACTCTAATAACCTGGTTCTTGGTATTAAGCGTCATAAAGGACAAGAAACCAAACTTGAGGGTAGAAACTGTCAATTTTGAAACTTAAGGGGCAAAACTATAAAATTTTACCAAACTTTATAACCGACTCCTATGAAACTAATAATCACTTGAACAACAAAATTTCCTTATATCCTTAACCTAATGATGTAAAAATCCCAAATTACATGAAGAAACCATGACCTGCCATAAAAGGAAACTTTTTATACAAACCTTCGCGAATCAAAGCCTTATCCGATAACTAAATTCTTGACACGCTTGTTGCACCTTAAATGAGTCTAGAGCAGTAGCTTATCACTTAATATGTTCATGTTAGGGTGCTAGACTTGAGACACTCCCGGCACACGAAGAGTATTTTGACTTAACACCTAAGGTGAGTTCTAGTGATTCCCCTTTTTACTACTGTTTTGGGGTGAAACATGTTCTGTTATTTATGAACTATATTTGTACTTTACCTGGTGATTGTATGTGGGATTTATGGATTACCTGCTGATACTTATATCATGATCATTAATTCTTTCGTGAACCGCTTGTTTTATATGGATAGATCTATTTTGGGAATCCCCCACACACAGTGGCTTCCGTTCCAGGAAGGGTACCCGACTGAGATCCTAAGGGGTCGTTTGTGGCATGTGACAGGTTTTGTTAAGAAACTATGGTGAATCATCCGGGCAGGTATGGTTCACTGGTTTGGGGCTCAGTTCTTCCTTCGGGAATATCCGGTTAAACACAACTTTAGAAGAGGCCAACCGGGACTGAGTGCAGGGTTGATTATGATTTTCCCACGATGTTAAAACTATGATTTATTCCTTTTTTATCAAATAAGGATTTGTTAAGTCCTTTTTGTTTTTAAACTTTAAGCACTTGAATTCATCAACTTTTTAGTCGACACAAAAAATTTTTTGAGCATGTTTCAGGTAATTTATGAAGAGATCCTAGCTGTTGTGAAGACCTAGATTTATCCCCGCGACCATGGCATTGGCATATTTTCCTTAATGAACCATTTGAAAAATTTTATATTTGTGTTGAACAAGTACAATTTATTTCTATGATTGGTTGTAAAACTCATTGGGGGCTTGATTTGTTTCTAGCCCCGGTACCTTTTCAAAACATTTAATGCCATGTGATATTCTCTCCTTTGAGCTCTTGTAATGGTTTGTTTCCGCTGCCATATGTTGTTGCTAGTCTGTGACGTCCCACCCTACCTGGGCCCGGGGTGTGACAGTCAATTGGTCTTATAAATCATATGTGAACACTCTAAATCAAAAGATCATAATAAGTGATCCTCTCATTGTTAATTGCCTGTTTATATTTTGTGTGTGTGTGATTCTTGTTTCCTTAGAAAAATCAAATACAAAAATATAAATCAAAACTACAAAAATAGAGTCTTTTTCTAATTATCAGTTTACATTTTTTAGAAAGGAATATGTTTTGCAATATGTGAGAAATGATAGTATATTAGTGAGATCAGTTGCATACTTCACTCATTAATAAAGTCTGACATGATCAAATATGATGTGTAGACAATATCTGACTATTATACTAAAAAAGTAAATTCTTGTGATCACACTAAATCTTAATGCTTGTGTGTATTCATCTGAGTACTTTTGAGTTGTTTTGGCTTATCAGATTGATTGCTTGTTAAGTTAGACCACTCACACCTGTTGATAATGTGTTTAATCATGAGATCTGTTACAAAGCATCATATCACTTCTCTGTTATGAGTCATCATAGACCTGAAGTGCTGAGATATCCTTTGTTGTAAGTTATTACAGACCTGGATTCTCTCTTTGATGCAAAAGGTGCACAAGCTATTCAAATGAATAGTCAGAGCGGATCAAATGGTTATCCATGATCTTTCTCTATTAATTTAAGTAACATGAACTCTGGTGATACATATGTTTGGTTTGTTGGACCATATCAAAGTAGTTTAACCATTTAAACTTGAAAACGCAGCGGATTAAAACCTTAATATTATCATTAGTAATCTGAAAATTAAGGCTCATATCATGACAACAACAAACACAAGAACATAAGGATCATTTATATGTGTATGAGCTAGCTATCAACAAGAAATAACAACCCAAAACAAGCCATACATACTACCTTTTGTAAAGCTGCAGAAAAACGAATTTGGGTGAAGAAGATGATGTTGTTGAACAGCCAAAACACCAAGGAAAGATGTCCTCAAGCATCCATACCCACAAGCATCAAGCAAACACCATTCTTGCTAGGATTTGTGCACCAAAATGGATCAAGAAGGCTGCTGGAATCTCATTCCAGCCGTGAACTTCAACTCTTTCTTCCAAAAGAAGAGTTTTGTTCTTGTGACCCTTTTGCATAAGAGAGAGAGAGAGAGAGCTAGATGGAGTGTGTGTGTTTTCTAGAAGTAAAAGGTGTCAAAACAAAAGGCCAAAGACCCCTTAAAGGGGGTGGCCGAATTCCAAAAGGTTTTGGGGTTTTCCCCCCAAAAACTCCCTTTTATTTTGTTTAACAAATTACAATTATAAGTTATCTAATTAACCTTTTAATTATATAACTTATACACACACTATTATTATTATTTGATGTTATTTAACAAACTTAAATAACATGACAAATAATGTCCATGAACAAAATATCCTTATAAGTTGTTTCATCTCATATGCAATTTATTTAGAAAACCCATTTTCTAAATTGGTGTATTTATTTAATTGCATGATCATATCATCAATTAAATATTTATATTGGTGTTTGCTAAGCTTGTTATTGGGTATGACCCGACTTGGATCATTACGTACTAACCACATCAATATTCTATGTGTCTTGGGCATAAAGAATCCAACAATCTCCCACTTGCACAAGATTCATAGAAGATTGATGCAAGCAGTAAATACCGCCTAACAACGGTTTACTACCCTTAATACGCATGACTAAAAGCCATTCAATAACATCATCCCCTTCAACCATCCAACTTGAAATGATTTAGGTGAATCAATCATTTATCCTTTTGTTACAGATTTCATGTTAAGTCCAA